>OX596380.1:109946398-110493898 GCA_951394425.1 Tipula unca
CATAAGCACCGCCTTTTCTATTTTGTCCCAAACTTCTAGAAATTAATAATAAACCTACTTATAATGTAACGTTGGAAGCAAATTGTATGTACAAATGTACAAATAAATTAAGCTTGTATTCCATTATGAAAAATTGGCTGGCATTAATGTTTACTGGATAAATAAAAAAGGAAAATACTCTAAAACTTTTTCAAATTATGCGCTTCCTGCTTTATGTCGGATTCAAGAATATCTTCACGAAATACGCACCTACGATAATTTGCGAGCCGATTTGTTCAAATAATTTTTGCACGGTTCTTTTTAAAACTATAAAAGATATATACTTAGCAAATATGTTAAAGTTCTGAAGCGCTCTAATCAGTCATTGAAAGAAATTTAGTCAAATTTGATAAGGTATGTTTCGTATGTGTCAAAATTTGGTTATCGTATAAAATGAGGGCTTTGATACTTAATACACTGCGCCAAAAAAAAAATGCAACAGAAATATTTGTCGAAAAAATACTTAATTTTTAAACGCTTGTATCTTAATGAAATATCGCATTTAAAAATATATATTTGGTGTTAAGCTGTACATGTACAGCTATGTTTGAATCAGACGTTGGGTAGGCATCTACAAAGTTTAGACAATATGTAAGTCTTATCCTAGAAAAGTTCTTTTAATAGATGCGGTAAAGATTGATTACGGCACACAAACCATAGATTATATCCACATCCGACAGTTTTCCATCCACACTAATTTTACGTATATCCTAATATGAAAAAGAGTTCATTTATTTTGATTAAATTACACGCAACAATAATACATACATACTTCATATTGACATTGAAGTGTTAATTAACTTTTTAAATTATAAGTTAAAATACAAATTCTTCTCACCATATCGTTTTTATTAATAAACGTAATTTGAAAACTTGCTCGAAATTCTTTGAAAATCGTTTTGTTTTTTATTCTACGACTATCTTTGAAATCATACCGCTTCGATGAAATTCGCTAGCAGTCACATTTTACATTTCAAAAAATTATTAAAGATAAAGCCAGAATAAATAAAAGAAGAAGAAGAACGACAACATAGACAACGCGACATTCCATTTTATTATATGTATGTATGTACGAGTACATATACGATTATAATTTAATTGGAATTTATAATATTCGACAAATTCAAAAGATTGAAAATTTTATATATCTGTCAGTCTTTGTATCTGTAAGTCTTATACATATACGTATATATATATGTATATAATATATATATATATATATATATATATATATATATATATATATATATATATATTGTATATATATATATATTATATACATATATGTACATATATATATATATATTATATATATATATATATATATATATATATATATATATACATATATATATATATATAATGAAATAAAATACATACAATTTGGCCAAATGGACGGAATTTTGGCTTTATTAATAGAAAATGTAGTGTATGAATATAGTTTCAAGCATATCACTCCCGCGTATTGGATAGTGCATAGGTCAAAGTTTCGACCACTTTTTCAAGCTCCTAATTTTTTTAATAACGCGCACAATGTTATCCTACAAATGGTTCTACTTCCCTGGAGTAATAATTTAATTACCAAACGTTTCCCACAATTAATCAATTATTTCAACCGCAACTTTGTCAACCGTGTTCTTCCGTCCCTTACATTCGTGCCACTCATTTAGGGAATGAGAAGGATTTATTGAGGGAAACGTTTGGAATTCAAGTTATTACGAGAAATCCATCTAAAAAAATTGATGAGTTTCTGGCAGCGAATTTTGTAAAAATGTATGCCTACGCCCGAAAACAAAATGGCAGAATAAAAGGAAATAAACTGTTATATTTTAGAGCATTCCAAATGTTATATTAGAGGGAATGTTCTAATATATGTATGTGTATTAAGGTTATAGTGGTAGCCGGTATGTATAATATGTTAGTAAGTATTTTAGAATAAGTAATCTTAATTACCAGAAAGGAGTCTGCGCGCCCACAGACGCTGCGTATTTGACTCCGCCTTGGCCGTGGCAGGTAATTAGAGAAGACTTACTCGGTACCTTGAGTGTTATTAGGATGATTTAATTATTGATACCCGCTTACCACGGGTGGGGGCTATGACATTATCAATAATTTGTGTTATAGTTTATACTTACTTGAAATATGGTGTTTTACTCTTGTCGGAAATTAGAACACTACTTTTTTTTAAGTTTTATTTTAACAGTTTATTGAAGACAACCCAAAAAAAAACTACAAATGAATAAATTAACTGACTATCTTGATTAACTTCAACTACTTTAATTATTATACCTTAAATATTTTGGATTATATATACTAAATATTCTATGTCAAGTTGTTGTTATTGTATATACTTATTTTGTTTTTATAAATTGACACACATTAATGTTTTAATATTAATTAATAATTGCCAAATTGCGTTTTGCAATTTTATATTCAATTATTATTATTTAGGGTATTACCATAAAATGTGTGCTCGTTTTCAATTCGTTTCCGCCTTAGATTTTAAATTATAATTTTATTTTAACATTCAGGCGTTTTCTTTACTTTATGGTATTCTTTGGAGTGGTCAGCAGTGGTTTCACAACAAAACGAAAATTGAACGAACAACATTATACAAAATGAGATAAACGAACAAAAAAAATTCATGGTGAAGGAAGTTATGAGAAAAGTTCCAATGAAGCACTAAAATGGAAGTTTCAAGAACAATTTCAACAAGGACGCCCATCTGCCATATTAGGTTGGTTCAACCGAATAAACAATCATCAAAATCATGACCGAATAATTTCTCTTATTGCAGATAACTCAACGATATATCAATTCGAAAACTTTTCAGGTTTGCTTCAGTTTTTCGTCAAAGTACAATAAAATTATTCAAAATTTAAGTTATTATCCATCCAAAATCAAAATGTCCAAGATCTTACAGGAAGTGATTCGTTTTGCTTTAGTGCCAAACTCGCTGGAACACTTAAATAGAGATTACTTATGAAGGATATCCTGGTTAGTGATGAAATAAAAAGTATTAGAAATGAGAGAAATGTATACTTCTACCTTACGAGACACATGAATAAACAAAATCAAAGGCATTGGAGTACAGAAAATCTTAGCAAACTCCATAAATCACTCGCAAAATTGTTTCTATCTGAGTACACCAAATGCGTCGACTACCCTACACTTTAAAACGCTATTATCAATTGTCATTTAAGTGTTGTGGTTGATCTCAAAAAATTTATGAAAAACCAAATGATTTTAAGAAAAAATAAAATGTTTGTGTTATTTGTATACTTGGAGGAAAAAAATCTTTTGGGTTCATCCCTTAAATACCATAAGGGCAACAAAAGACCAATTTAAGATCTTATTTGTTGATTTGGGAAAACTCCCAGATAAGTATTTTTTTTTTAATTCAGTGTAATCTATGTTGTAATGTACAATTTCCTTTATATTTTTTATGCTATTCAAGATGGGCGTCGAAACATTTACAATGATTTTAAATCTTGTAAAAGATGGTATACAAAGCAAAAATACTAACTACAGAAAGAGGATTTCGTCAAAAGAAAAATGATGCCTTACATTGTGCATATAAAATGTGAACTTTATTTTATTAATTATCTTTAATTTTCTAGCATATAGTAACTCATTTCGAGTTGGGTGCATCAACGGTACGGAAAATAGTATAACAGACTTATAGTGAAATTAATAAAATATTGCAATATATGTATTATATAAGGCTCCTTACTCAAAAATGGAAGCAAGCTTTTACAGGTGCCAAACTGCATAGATTAAATCGAGGAAAACTGGGTCAAAATAGTTTTAATATAATAAAGCGTTTTCAATGATGATTATGGCCATTTTCGATGAAAAATATAGTTTTACTATGGTGAATGCTACTGCCTGCAGATCCAGTAGCAATGGTGAGGCATTTTTAATGAATCATCCGAAGTTGGATTTATTAGAAGAGCAATTCCTGGCAGGTACTTGTTCAAAAATGCTATACATATTTTTGGAGTAGGTTTTCTGCTAGAAAGAAGTATTTTAAGACATGGAGTCAGTTTTATAGTTAACACATCACAAAAAAAATATCAAATAAATTTGTTCTAATATTCCGGATGATCGATTTAAAAAAAAAAAAAAAAATTAAAATTGGGCGGATTACTCCAGCACTCAATGCCACAATGGGCCCACGGTGCAATACCCAGACAAACACAAATACTTACACATTAAAAACACCCAACCGTGATTTTTGGTCACCACCGGGAATCGAACCCGCGACCCTCGAATAACAAGGCAAGCACGCTACTTACTGTGCTATCGAGGGCGGCTATGATCGATTTAAGTTACCAAAAACCAATAACTAGAAAATAACAGACATAATAAAAAATTATGTATGTTTTCGTTTTGTTAGGGAACGCACATAATTTAGCGTACATTTCATATTTAACAGGTCATTTGGCACTGAAATGCTAGATAAAGTACCAAATTTTTAAATTATAATAGAGGTCGTCTTATGATATATCAAATGAAAGATAAGGTGAAAATTTCTCCAAAATCTTTTTAACAAAAAAACAAACTTGTTAAAAATACTTTGTACACATTTTTAAGTTATTCGCTTTTGCCAACTTCAACAAGTGGCCAACCGGTACAATTTTATTCTGTATTCAAGATTATCGCGAGCGAGGCGGGTAATACTTTTATCTCGAATGGCTAAATTCGTTAATACTATTAAGCGTCTAGTACTTTGCTACTATGCTGCCTCTCATGCAAATCAAAATACGGCAATTTAAGATCTCGAGAAACTTGCTATTGGTTTATCAAAGAAAGAAAAATACAGTGATGAGAAAAATATTTATGATTTATTGAAATGAAACATTTATTTTTAACAAGATATATACATACATACATACACTCATGCGCAAAAGTTTACATACTCTACAATCATCTCTGCATTCGAGCAAAAATTTAAGAGTTCGACTGGTTTCACTGTTATAAATTTATCTACCATGGTTCAATAAATAAAAAATAAAAATGAAAAGCATGATCTAAAAATAGGCTAAAAAAACCATTAATGTGGTTTTTTAATATTGCAAAAATTTACATACCCTTGTTTTACAGCTATTCTATTGTTCAAGTTTTATTTGTGCTTTATGAAATATTTCGAAACAAATTTAATTTAGTATTAATTGGACAGTCGACTCTTGCAACTAATTATATTCAAGGTTAATGCCAGCTAATCTTGGTACGAAAAAATTTCTAATCTTCTATACCGCTCACCATTGACAGTAACATTCTGACCATATTCGTTTTTGAAGACATATGGCCCAATGACTCCGCCAGCCCATAAAGCGCATCAAACAGTAATTTTCTGTGGACATAATGGTGTTTCGACAAAAGCTTGTGGATTATTACTCCAAATGCGACAATTCTGCTTATTTACATACCCATTCAACCAAAAATGGACTTCATCCTAGAACAAAATTTTGAATGGAAATTCAACATTATTATCAATCAATTTGTGCTTCAGCTCATTCGCTGAATTGGCGGCGCATCCGATGGTCGTTTGACTTTAATTCCTGCACAAGTTGAATCTGGAAAGCTTTTAACCCAAGATCCTTTCGTAAAATCTTCCATAAAGTGGAAGGACGCAACCCCAGTTGCTGAGAACGGCGACTAATTGATTGATTTGGATCTTCTTCAATGCTTTCCTGTACAGCGGCTACAGCTTCTTCAGTGTGCACTGTTCGGCGTCTCACGTGATGCACATTAACATTAAGAGTTAACGTGGTCCGAAAACGATCTATTGTTATTCGAATTAGCCGCTCTGAAGGATGATTATGTACGCCATAAAATGAACCAAGTACACGATAAGTTTGACGAACAGAACCACTATTTTGATAAAAAAATTCAACAATTTGTAAACTAAACAAAAAGCAACTATCAGCTGTTAAATGAGTTGTCAAATAAAGGAGTATTGCCAACTCAAAGATCTCAGACTATTAGAGTAATTTTGTACTGAATCCCTTTTTCCTTATTTCGCTACAAGGTAACGAAACAGAAATATGTGGTGATACATTTTCAAATGTATAAAAGGAAATAGAATAATGCTTTACTCCAGCATAATGCGATCGCAATAGAAAAAGCGAAATAAAAAAACGAAAAAGTGTGAGATTTAATTCTTGAAAACAGAGACATAAACATCAATCGACAGGATGACAATATTGGTGCGTTTTTTTATTAACAGAACTTCAAGTTCTATAAGAACATCGGGAATAATACTGGGAATTTTATTTTAGTTTAACCAATATATTTAATTTAAGTTCTATTTATTTGAATAAATTTCAACTTCTAACTATATTTTTTGACGTCTATTGTGAAATAATACAGGTATCAAGCATAAAACAATGAAAAATATTTGTTTAAAATATTTCCTTTTAAAATTTCCTTTTTTTTCGAGTTCGTGTACTATGAATTTATCGCGAACTTGAAAAAACCAATGTTTTATCCAGAACATTGAAAAATAAAGTTAAATTTGATTTGATTTCGATAATAGTGAATTAAAATGTGTAGTTTAACATTAAATGTATCTTATTTATTGATAAAAAATTAAATTCATTTGGATTTTACTGAAAAAATGAGAAAATTCTTATCCTGAACTTCATTCCAATAAGAAAATTTTTGAATTAAAAAACACGACTTACATGTTTTATTTATCAAGTTCATGTGTATATAATATAAGATTTAAGGCTTTCATATATGTGCTTTTTCAATATAGAATAAATTCCACAAAGTGATTATCGAAATGAAAGATTTAATTTTTCATTGATAAAAATTAATTTGAAAATGGCCATTTTTACATTGATTCTTATGGGATAATGCAAATAGTATTTCATCTAGAAAAAGCTCGACAAAAAACATGGTTCTGTATATATAGGTGGCTATGATATTACACATTTTTTGGTATTAAACAATAAAAAAAAGCTCGTTTTAAAATATCGCTCAACATGGAAGGCTTTATATATTAAAATGGCTATGGTTAAAGTCATTGAGAACAAATAATTTATCCACATTATGCTGGCTTTTGGAAGAAAATTATTTAACTGGTGATTTGAAAGATGACTTTGTCACGCATTTTCCTCTTGATTTTTTTGCCTTCCTTAAAAGATTTAAATAATGTGGATAAAGAAAATTTGCAATTTAAAGATTAGGCATCAATTTTTGGTATATAAATGTTACATAACAGTGAAAATCAAAATATTGTCAACACTTCATTTAATTCAATCTAAATTGGCATACACACATATAAGGTATATAATGTTTAATGACTAAAATTATCAATTCAATTTATCTTAACTTAAATCAAAACAACAACATAAAACAATAAAAATCACAGTAACAGCAAATATAAAACGCAAACAAACAAAATACAACGAAAATATTTTCCCAACAGTATAATGGGTAAATATAAAAGAAAATGAAATTTAGAAAAAAAAAATGTAAAGCGGTTATACCATTGTGTAGTTTTGTTTTAAAATCAAAAAGAAGAAACAAAATTCCAATAAAAAAAATCGCGCAGAATGTAAATTTTCAATATTTCTGGATATAAAAATTGATTTCTTTTACGTTTCATTTCGATTTTTTTGCCAAGATTTTTTCCGTTTTTGAAATTAAGATAAGAATAACAACAATAAACTGAAGCAAAATGGAAATATTTAGATTCCCATTTTACTAACACACATGCAAAAAAACGGAAATTTTGAAAATTTATATGGAAATTGAATTTAAATTGAGTTGAAGAAAGATTTTAAAGAAATATTATCGATAAAGGAAAACAACTTTTCTGTATTCTTTCATTTGATTGGAAAATATTTATATGCGATTTGAAGCGTAGCTTTTATGTAGAGTTTGTTAACGCGATGTGCTTTAAATGTTTTCTTTGTGTACAAAAATATATATACACATATGTATATTAATGCGTATATACGGATTACGGAAGCAGCGGAATATATACATACTTAAACTTATATTGTGGGCTATGTTATTGTTTGATTTGTCGTGAACCGTTGAGAGATCCTAAGTTCAATACCATTAATATAGGGCTATTGAAATTTTTAACAACTTTTAAATAATATAATATATTATATTATGCACTGCTTAACTTTGTTGAAATGTTTGGTTTGCATAAAAGTCCGTTGAAATTTGTACGTCCAAAAAATTTAAAGAAAATAATTAAGGAAACGGCAATTGAATAGATACGGCATTTGAGGTGTGATTTTTTTTCAAAATTCATTTCTCTAACTGTAACATTGTTTATAGTCTGATACAATGGAAACATCCAAAAAAACCATTACGGGTGATCCTGATAATATGCAAAATAAAATCTATTACAAATTCAGAGAAAACAAACATGAATTGAGTGGAATCTAAGAAAAACAAATTTAAATGATTGAACCAAAATCTCTGATCCCTTATCCCACTGCAGCACGTACTTCCTCGTTGAATGATGACACTCTTTGTCAGAGCTGAGATCCAAAACCAATCGTCCATCAACCAAGTTGTTGATGCTGACTATTTAAGATATTTATTATTTTCTTTTATATATTATTCATAATATTGGTGTTGAAGCTTTGTTGAATATCTGTTTGTGCAATTCAGGCCCGTTTTGACTGCTACACCAAATATGTATAAATTATTTTCTTTATCTGCTAACGGTGTGCTTATTCAATACTTTTTTCTATGATTAATTATGAAATTTTCTATTTCAGTCGAGTGCACATCCCGGCTTTTGATAGAACTCAAGCATATAGCACTGTCCCCCTTTAAATACGTATCATGTAATAATTTATTTTGTATTAGCTTTATTAATTGTTATATTAATAACTCTCTTGCAGTGATATCAATTCGATTGCAACGTGTTTGTTCTGAAAGAGCGCAGAACCCGTGTTTCGATCTGATTAGGGTTGCTAGTGAAAAGTACAAACTAACCGAGATCCCGCTAGTATTATCGATGGTACAATTGTTGTTACTGTATAAGGTTATTTTGTGATATTTACAATATGCAGATGATCAAGAAAACAGACGAAACTGTAACAACTCAGTTTCTTGAAAGACTACAGAACATAAAAACTTCTCTTAAAACTCCTGGTGATAAGTTCTCCGCTTCTTGTCTGAATGTTGCATGTTCGTACAAATACGTGAATTCAAATATTCTCATATAAAGAAGTCTGGAACATGCAAATCGGATGACATTACGGGCCAGGGCAACACATCCAATCGAAGGATCCAGCGACTTAAAAACGGTTGTTGTATAATGTACACTATAGTTCGTCCTGGTTGTGAGAATATACCGTCATGCTGGAACCAAATGCTTTCCATACCCAATTCGTCATTTTAAGGGAACAAGAATTCTTTGATAAATGTTATGTAGTCGTCAGCAGTCTGGTAGATGTTTGATCTCTTGGACATCTGCAACCAAAGCAGCAATATTGTCGACCATTGACTACTCCGAGGCCTACCACTTCTGCTACTGCCCCATGGCAAACGGGTAAAAACTGTAGTAGATCCATAGTTTGCAAAGAGCATATTTTTTTCTTTCTGAGATCGTATACTGTGATTACTCTAAAGCAGTTAATTAACATTATTGTAGGACAATTACCAAAGTTTGGTAGATACTAACTAAAATTTCATATGCGATCATAAAATGGATGAAATCATATTACGTTAAACCATAACTAAAATCATATTGAATCTGAATGCCAAATAATACCAAAGCACATTTTTGGTAATTATTATTAATAAGTTAGATTGCATTTTTATATTTAAAAGTTATTTAAATTATTTAAATAGTTATATATATATATATATATATATATATATATATATATATATATATATATATATATATATATATATATATATATATATATATATATATATATGTATATATATATATATATATATATATATATATATATATATATATATATATATATATATATATATATATATATATATATATATATATGTATATATATGTATGTATATTTATCCATTTTTTTTTTTTGGACCATAGTTCTAAATCTTTAATTAGGAAACTTTTATTTCATGCATGCTTATACATATAGAAAATTGGGAAAAAGCAAATTTGTCTTCCGATAATAATATATAACCAAATACGTGCAGCGTTTGCAACATAAAATTAAAGATTAAATCTGTTAAGTGAGATTTAATCGCACATGCAAATTCATATGGTCATATGACAAAATCAAGTTTAATTTTGATGCAACCAACAAATTCCAGCAAATTGCAAGAATGTACGAAATTAAAAGGCTGAATTGCAAAATGCAGCACTAACTGCGGAACATAATTTATCATTCAATTTGTCGGATCATTCCACACCAATGATAAAAAACGCTTGCAAAGACTCAAAGATCGCGGAACATATAAGGTGCGGCAGAACCAAAACTACTTGCTTAGTAAAAAACGTACTTGGTGACCAACAATATGAAAATGTTTGCGCTTTACTTAGAGAATCTAAATTTTAAATTAACTCGATAAACTCGGTGGTTATCGCTAGAAAGTGTCTTATACCGCCTACTTACCTTATACTTTTAAAAATATATTTCGGATTTGCAGTTTAAAACGATAACATTGAGCATCAATTCTAATAAAATTAAAAAATCCTCGAAATGAGCTGTATTTAAAATTTTTTAAATATATTTTACTTAAAGTAAACGAATTAAATAAGCTGTTCCAAAGTGAAAATTCACAGGTTAATATTATGTATGATGAAATCACACGTCTAGTAATGAAAATTGTTGATAATTTCGTAAAACTGCTCTATATTAAATCAAAACAAATTGAACATATTGATTTTGGACATCCTTATAACCTTATTGAAGACGATAAGCTTTATTTAGGAGTAGATGTTCAAAGGTTTATTTTAACATCCAATATAAATTCGAACGAAATCAAAATTTTCAAAAATCATTGCATTCTATCAAATATCGATTTTAAAAATACCATACGCGGAAGGAAATAAATTCACTTTTCGAGTTATTCGTAAAATTTCCTATTTAGTTACTGCAGAAAATCTCCAATTAATAGAATTTCGTGAAATTAGAAATTTGAATTTTAAAGATTTATTTAGAAATTCACCAGACATAATTAATTTACAAGTTTTCTGGAAAACTATCGGTTAATTACTCGCGAGGATAAATGAACAGCTTTTACACTTATAGGAAAATTTATATTCGAATTATTAAGTTTGCCTAATTCGTCGGCAATCGTTGAACGGACTTTTTCACAGATCAACCTGCACAAAACAAAATCTTGTAATCGAGTTTGTTGATTCAATGAAAGGTATATTATTAACAACAGGCTATACTTAATTGTTTTTAGGGTTTTTAATAAATGAGGTTTTCGACGTTTTCATTTCTTAAAAAATTACTTTTTGATTTTATTTTTGCTGGCAGCATTGCCTTCAGTTGATCGAGTCCCCTAAATAATTTAAAGTGACCGTTTTAGCAGTTCTCGTGTTAGGCCAGCTCGACAAAAAAAAAATGTACCCAATAAAAGTGAACAAACAAATAATAAATGAGGTAACATATCATAAGTTGTTTTGTTGTAAGCCGTTCGTTGTAGCTTTAAGCAAAATCTAGAGGCTACATCGTTTTGAAATAACGATCTTACTCGTACATACAAAATATTTTTGCGATTAGTCATTATCTCGTCACATTATTGGTGTATCCGTTAAGCGTTGCTTACCATAACCAGGTATGTATGTATATCATAAATATATTTAAATTTTATGTTAAGCGTTAGTCAATTAATTATAGTTATTAAAAAAAAACATCAATTGAAGTTAACAAAAAAAAAATAAAAATTTGTAAGATCTGTGAGGATAGATAAAATGACCTCCTAAATACAAAAACAAAGGTACTTTCTTACAGTTTACAGTTCAACATGGAGCAAGAGCTCTAGACTTGTACATAGACCGGATTCAAATCCTAGGAAATCAAATCCGATCTCTCTCTGAGAGAATTTTTGTGTGATTAAGAGAATTTTTGTGTGATTAAGAGAAATTTGTGGGATTATGTTGGTCGCCCGCGAGTTTTTTGCTAAAAGTTAAATATATTTCAACTCAAAAAAGAGAAAAAGGGGCGTGTTTTTTGTCATTTTAGTTGATTTGATTGGGAGAGCGATCGGATGTGATTTCCTAGGATTTAAATTCGATCTCGAGTACAAGGCTTAATATAACTCTATATTTGATTGACTTTCTCTCTCTGTCTACATTTCACATCACATGAAGGAATTTTGCCGCGTGCACAGTGATCCGCCAATTGTCTCGGTTCATCGCTAGCTCTGTCCAATTTCGACATTCTATTACTCTTAGATCTTGCTCGTCGTCTTCTCCCCAGCATAGTCTACCCCTACGACGTATGCCAACTGGCTGTTGATGGAACGCTTTTTTTATCATAGGGTTTGATGGGGATCTTTCAACGTTGCCCAGCCATCTTACTCGGCTTGATTTAATGAATCCGATGATCTCGCAGCTTTCAAGAAGATGCTTAATCTCGTGCTTCATTTGAATACGATATTCGTTGTTCGCATTTTAATAGCAAAAATGGATCGAATAACCTTTCTTTCAAACGTATATAATAATCTACAGTCGTTGGTGGTCAAGGTCCAACTTTCATTTCCGAAAGATAGCACAAGTCTTATAAGTGCTTTATAAAATGTGAGTTTACACGACTGCGAAAGATATTTTGATCGCAACAACCTCGATTGTGCATAGAGGACTAAATGTGCGGCAGCTATGTAGGTTTTTATATCGGCCTGAATATCACTTGTGGATGTTACAATATACCCGAGATATTACAAATCCGCCACGTTCTCGAAGCTGTAGCCGTTTCCTCCGAGATTAACCATAGGGATGCTCTTAGGAGTTGATAACCATTTTGTTTTGTTATTGTTGATTCTCAAACCAAGTCGTTTTGCGTTCCGGTCAAGTGGTACCAAACTGTATTTGATATCATTGGATCTTCGGCTAAGAAGCACGATTTCATCTTCATATCCCAGAATTTGGCCTGACTTATTGAATATGCACCGCGAATTTTCAATACCACTTTGTTCTATTTGCCGTACTCGAGCACTACGTACCGTAGACATATGAGTGCGGCCCAAAGGTTTTCGCCTCTGTGTCTCAACTATACCACCTAATTCAATTCAGAGAGCACCACGAGGAGGTATGAAATCGAGAACTGTATTCTCCTTTTTTTTTCATTATTACTGTTATGTGAAAAATGTACACAAAGATGGTATAATAGTGGAGTATACCATTCGAAACATAGACGCCGCAGATGGTAATGTTCCAACTTTGTTGAATGATGCCCTGCAACGCGTCTTTAGGGAAGCACGACTGGTAATTAATATAGTTGCCATGTAATAAATCTTCCTGAAGATAATCTTGACACAGCTCGCAAGTTAGTTGACAGTCTCCATTCGAATTTCACTACAGAACCATTATCTATTGGAGCCCTAGATGAGATATATTATCGATGTCTTCACTGGTTAAAGCGATTACAGAAATTTAAATTTTCTTATGAGGAAAATGTTAATATAACTAACTTGACAATAAATTTTAAACGTTGGGACAGCAAGCAAATCATAATAAAGATTTCAAAATTTGAATCTGTTCCTAGATTCCAAGAACAGGAGTAAATAAACTGAGTGATAGTGTTAAAACCAAACCTCAGTCGATATCCAAACCAGCGTTCAATCGCCGGCCACTTTTTTTTAGTAACTCTTCGCCATTCGTCAATTGTCGGCGTATGCCCGAAGAATCAATTTCCTTTCTCCAAGAGACATTAGTATCATCAGACCCATAGCATATGCCAGGTCGTGAGTGGCAAGGCTCTAAATTTTTTTAACCAAATACCATTTGAACCGGGTGATGAACACCCCCGAGAGAAGCAACCAGACATTTCAGAAAATTCGCGATGTCGGCCCATTTTCGTTCATGTCCTCTAGAGTGGAAAATATCGTTCGATGCTAAGGATATGGAACGGAGAGAGCAACACGACTAGTAATCGAAAGACGTGTTTATCTTTAGAAAGCCGTGATACCAGTCGAAAGCCGTAGTACCAGAGGCATTTCCTACGGTGAATTATGAAACCACCCACGCAAAGTTCAACAAGCTAGCATATTCAAAAAGAGAAGGTCTATAGTTTGTTTGATAGAAATGGGAAAAACATTTTATCAAATTAATTAAAGGTCGTAGACATAGTATAACGGATAAAGCGAAGATTATAAGTCTTCTCTTTTTAAGCTTTGCTAATTGCAGATACCAAAAATGAAATGAAACGAAAATAACGACGTCGATTCAATGTAAATCCTCCGCCTTTTCTTCTAATCTTTTATTATTTCTATAAAAACTAGATTTAAAAATATCCACACTAATTATGGGATAAATTGAATTTCGTTTCTAGTTTTCCTAAATAAAATCGTCGCAACAATATTCTCGATTTCAACAGTGTTCAAAATAAAATTATTTATTTATATTATAGAATGAATAAGGTTTTAAAAATATAAAAGAAATTTTTTTCTATTAAAATAAATTGTATGGGAGAAAGAAATTGATCAAATGGTTCTTCAAGAAGTATTGTTCGAATTAAGTATTGCACCAACATTATTCTTTTGTTTTTAATTTTCTTAAAAAATGTTATATTCATATCACATAAGTGTTCATTTTTCTGTAAATAATAAACGTGATAGTTAATTAAGAATATATTCATTATATGAAAATTAGTAATTCATTTATTATGTAAAAGACACTTTTAGAATCGGATAAGCAATTTATTATATGTTAGTGTATTGTAATTGATGGAGATGTACATTTTATGCTAACATGGTATTGTGACGATGTTAACAAATACATGAACCGCAACAATCAATATCACCACCTTTAGTAGTCTACTGGATAGTGTTGTTAACCTCAACATAATGATGCAGTAATGACATCGATGATCTTTTATTTACATCTATTTGTTATTTAATGACCATGCATATACATCATTAGTAACGCTTTTGATTACAGATATAGAATGAACATCAAATTCTTGTTAGACAACAAACACCTACAGAACCTTCTCAACTAAACAATTTTTATTGTGCGGATGTAATGGAGAAAGGCGCGGCAATTTAATTTGGCAGTAGGAAAAAATTGTGTAACGCAATGAAAGAGTTTGATATATTTGTAACATAATTATTACATAAATAAATAAAAAATATAAATACTAATTAGAATTAGTATTACTTTTCACTTTATAAAAACACCCTATAATTTATAAAAACTAAAAAATGTTTGATATTTAAATAAAAATTGTGTATATACGAATTGGTGTTTCAGTTTTCAAAATCCAACCGAATTCATAAGATATCATGAAATGCGTGTTACATTAATTTCCAGAATACAATCTGTGGTAAAATCCTTGCCACTAGTATGACACGTGCTTCCTTCACTCAATAATATAAGTTTCATGAAGACATGTGTATTATTGTAAACTTATAAGTGATTAACCATTTCGAAATAAATAATTCGACCTATTCCATTCAATAAATGAAACATTTACGATCATCGTGATGTTGAGCATTTTTTAGTTTCAATACAAATTTATTTACACCATAATATCCTTCAAGTAATTCCCTATTTGACTGCCAATCAATACTGAAAAAACGAAGCCCAAACAAAACATAAATTTTAAAATCCCTTTTATTATATCTGCACTGTTGTTCTGTTACTATTGTTTGGGTTTCATTTTTTTTTGTTTTTATACCACTTGTGTTTATGTGTCTATCATTATTTATTTTTGGTATTTGGTAAACAAAATAAAAGAAGACGGTTCAAAAACCCTTATGGATTAAATTTTATGATGGAAGAAATTTTATTGTGTTCAGGTTCATGGTTATATGGAAAAATTTAACGAAAATACTCAAATGCCGAATCTGTTGCTCCCGAGTCTGTTTAACAGCATTTGATCGTTACTTTGGATAATATGAGAATGGATAATACTACCAAATGGTTTCATGAGCATCATACTTGAATTGAATTTCAGCCTAAACAATACCATTACGTACCTTTGAATAATTTACCTATGAGAGCCAAGATAAAACTTAGAAGAACTTGATGTCGGTTTTTTAGATTCTTGCTCGATAAATTTACGATATCGATTAAAGAAACGTTTAGTCTTCTTCATTAGCAGGCGAATTTCTTGCAATTCCAAGATAGTAAAGAGAAAAAAGAATAATATGGTCATGTGGAAAAACATGGAGCATGAAAGTTATACAGTATATGGGTGTGAAGATTTTCACAAATCCACAGATTTTATATTAGTGTTAGTTTCACATTAGGTGCGTTTTTTTATTAACAGAACTTCAAGTTCTATAAGAACATCGGGAATAATACTGGGAAATTTTATTTAGTTTAACCAATATATTTAATTTATTTCTATTTATTTGAATAAATTTTAACTTCTAACTATATTTTATACAGGTATCAAGCATAAATCAATGAAAAATATTTGTTTAAAATATTTCCTTTTAAAATTTCCCTTTTTTTTCGAGTTCGTGTACTATGAATTTATCGCGAACTTGAAAAAACCAATGTTTTATCCAGAACATTGAAAAATAAAGTTAAATTTTATTTTATTTCGATAATAGTGAATTAAAATGTGTAGTTTAACATTAAATGTATCTTATTTATTGATAATAAATTAAATTCATTTGGATTTTACTGAATAAATGAAAAAATTCTTATCCAGAACTTCATTCCAATAAGAAAAATTTTGAATTAAAAAACACGACTATTGAATTCCAATTGGAAAGCATGATTATTCCTATTTAAATATTTAGTTCTAAAAATATGGATGTGAAGTTTTCCACACTTTTTTCCACAGTAATACGTATGCAAATCTTATTGAAATCAACCATATCATATTGGATTCTAACTCAGTTTTTATGTGTTGGTGCATAATGTACACTGTTATGAATTCCAAGAAATATAATAATAAATTTCTAATCAAAAAATCGATTTAAATTAGAAATATAATTTTTACTTTAATATATGTTATATTTGTAAAAAAAAATTGTATTAATACGATACATGAGCTCATAACTTGAGATCGCAAGATTTAATATTTTACATATCTAACTATAATTCCGTGCGATCTAATAAACTGAGCTGCTTCATGTTAATTAAATAATAGAAATAGATATATATTTTTAACTAGAAACCATTTTTAAGCACAGTTTAAATGGAATATTAAGTTATTACATTTTTCTACTATGATATTTCAACTGAACATTGGAGTACTAATACAAGAAACCAAAGTTCCCAACCATCGAAATGTCAAAGAGTTTTAGAACAGCATACTTATATATTATCCTATTCAAATTGTAATCCAACAATACCGCATTTAAAATGAGATTAGTTCGTTTAAATAAAGAAAAAGGAAATTTTTGGGTTTAAGTGATTATGAATATATATAGTCATCTACATTGTGTACTATCAAAACCTGAGTTCAAATCTCTGGCTAGGGGTGCAAATAGGCCTTTAACAATTTTATTCGAAATAGCCATATCAGTTTCCCGATTAATTTATTCCTGGGGGTAGGGGTCATCTAACTAGTGTACTATCAAAACCTGAGTCCAAATCTCTGGCTAGGTGTGTAAATAGGTCCTTAACAACTTTATTCGAAGCAATATCAGCTTCCCGATTAATTTATTCCTGGGGGTAGGGGTCATCTCCCTAGTACCATCAAACCCTGAGTCCAAATCTCTGGCTAGGGGTGTAAATAGGTGCTTAACAATTTTATTCGAAATAACAATATCAGCTTCCCGATTAATTTATTCCTGGGGATAGGGGGTAGTTTATGGCCTTAATGGATTAGAAATATAGTCATCTACCTAGTGCACTATTGAAACTTGTGTCCAAATCTCTAGCTAGGGCTTTAAATAGCTCCTTAACAATTTTATTCGAAATAGCAATATTATCTTCTCGATTAGTTTATTCCTGGGGGTAGGGGGTAATTTTTGACCTTCGTGGATTAGGAACTAGTCATCTATCTACTGTACTATCTAAACCTGAGTCCAAATCTCTGGCTAGGGGTGCAAATAGGTCCTTAACAATTTTATTTGAAGCAATATCAGTTTCCCGATTAATTTATTCCTGGTGGTACGGGAAGTTTCTGGCCTTGGTGGATTAGGAACATAGTCATCTACCTTGTCCTTAACAATTTTATTCAAAATAGCAATATCAGCTTCCTGATTTATTTATTCCTGGGGGTAGGGGGTAGTTTTTGTCCTTGGTAGATTAGGAAAATAGTTATCTACCTAGTGTACTATCGAAACCTGAGTCCAAATTTTTGGCTAAGGGTATTTTTGATACAAGCCAGAACAAAATTAATACTGTTAAATGCCTTGACTATATACTTAATAGTATGTGTTATATTGTTATCCCTTAAATGCATATCGTCCTTTATAAAGGACGACTAGTAAACAAATTTAAAAAGTCATATTGAAAGTAAAATTGTTATTTATAAGTGTATATATTTGTAAATGCATATTTGATTTATTGTTTTACACATGATTAAAATTAATCATGTTACAAAATCAGAAGGAAATCCTGACATCTCCAAACAAATCATACCACGCGTGTCGTGACAAAAATAAAAGTGAATATTTATTCAGCAAAAAAATCTTAAATTTTAAATTTTAACAATAAATACGCTAACAAAAAATATCAGGTAGGTAACACTAATGTACCTAATCCGTATGAAACGGTTTTTGAATTTATTTTTGAAAAACAAATGAGTGTTTGATAACGACAAATGGCCGTCATTTTAAACGGACACTATGCACCCCTTTGAAAATGATACAATAATGCACGTTGATGAACATACTTTGATGATACAGAATCTAAAACCAACAACACAAATATATTATCTTCAGTACTTCCTCTTGTTGATCCATGAAATTGATTCAAATCGGGATATAGCTTTATTTTGGAAAACTATTGCGTTGATCTGCAAACTCCATGAGAAGAAATTGATGATGAAACTGGAAAGTGGAACTAGCCGAAAATTTAACGCTTCAATCCACGGTATGGACATTAGCACATTGTCATTGGAGGATTACCGGATGGTCAGTTTAATATTCACATCGGTGGGTATGACGCCTTTTACAAATCCAGAGGTGCGATATCAACCAATAACGGGGCAACGTTACGAAAAAAAAAATACTGGCAACATTACATTGTCTTCAAGTAATAAAAGAGTACAATGCCCATATGGGGGACTTGATCTAATGTAAGGAAAGCAAAACTACTAATTTGTGTACAAAATGCATTGTTAGCTTGTGTAGATTGTGCCTCACCGCCAAAAAAAATATAATTTACACAACACATAAGAAATGATTTTGTTTACGAAAATTTAAGATGTCATGCATTTAAGGGTTATTTATATGCCCAAAACGAAAGTGGAACTAGCCGAAAATTTAACGCTTCAATCCACGGTATGGACATTAGCACATTGTCATTGGAGGATTACCGGATGGTCAGTTTAATATTCACATCGGTGGGTATGACGCCTTTTACAAATCCAGAGGTGCGATATCAACCAATAACGGGGCAACGTTACGAAAAAAAAAATACTGGCAACATTACATTGTCTTCAAGTAATAAAAGAGTACAATGCCCATATGGGGGACTTGATCTAATGTAAGGAAAGCAAAACTACTAATTTGTGTACAAAATGCATTGTTAGCTTGTGTAGATTGTGCCTCACCGCCAAAAAAAATATAATTTACACAACACATAAGAAATGATTTTGTTTACGAAAATTTAAGATGTCATGCATTTAAGGGTTATTTATATGCCCAAAACAAATATCGTATATAAGAGAAATAATATACAAATTGTAAACCATAGTAATTACCTTCAATATTTTTTGTATGAGCGAGAATATTCGGTTATTACGTTTGATGAATGAAGGTAAACAAGAAAAACAAAATTACAGCAGGTATTTAATTTAATCTAACGACAATTTTAGTTTAGATACGGTAACATGTAGGTATCAACTATAGTGTTTTTTTTTGTGAAAATTGCTATCTCGTGGTTTTTTAATGAAAATTATATTTTCCTGTGAATCAGGCAAACATTTGAACAGGTAAGTAAACCGCTATTTTAGATTCTGCATTTTACTTTTGTGTAATTCTAATTTATTTAAAAACCAACGGCATTATTGTGATTTTTTTGTGCATATATATATATATATATATATATATATATATATATATATATATATATATATATATATATATATATATATATATATATATATATATATATATATATATATATATACAGTGAAACCCGCTTTTAACGTACCCTGTTTATAACATACACCCCCTCAATAAAGTACAATTTCTTATCCCGTCTAAAAATTCATGTATTTATATGAAATTTTAGCTGGATTTAACGTACTCCGTTTATAAGGTTATAACGTACGTCGATTTAGCCCCTCTAGGACAATTGTATGTTAACTCACTATGGCTATAACGTACGCATAATTTTTATCGTACGTATATATTATGTATGTACACAGTAATTTAAATGTCCTGATAAATTTTTGTGTTCGTCTCGTTAATAAAAATAGAAAAACTGTGGATAAACTGGAATCATTCTGAACCTCACAGTTTTTATAAATTTTTTTTTTATAATTTCCACAGTTCTTATAATTTAATAATGAATAATTTTTAAGTCTTGGAACTTGAGCTCCTTTTTTTGTGATTTTATTTATGTATTATAACTATTTTATAGCTAACAATTTGAAATTATACACTAATTAACCATTAAAAAATATGTCCATACTTATACAACTTTTTTTCAAAGTCACCATGAGAATAACGTACACTAGGTCTAAAGCGTACCATTATCATAGTCCCTTGGGTGTACTTTATAAACGGGTTTCACTGTATATATATATATATATATATATATATATATATATATATATATAATATATATATATATATATATATATATAGATATATATATATATATATATATATATATATATATATATATATATATATATATATATATATTAATATATATATTATATAATATAATAGTTATTGCTCCGTCGTTGGTTGTACTTCTACAAAACAACGAAAGAATCCAAAGTCTCTACATTTTCTTTTCCTTATTTTGAGGATATCAAGACTAAATGGGTGAATGCGATTGTTTTGTCAGAAAATTCGGGGAAAGATCAAATATTTAGCGGAGATTTAGAGACGTTGCCTCAAACAAGAACATTTTTAAATAGTCTCAAATTTCTTATGTATTATTCAAGTATCGCGAGGCATCTAACGATGATAATAGCCGTGTTTCTTGACGTATGATCTGATCCGGATCAGATCGTATCTGCTTTCCTTTCATTTGTATAGCCGCGTTTCATGAAATCAACACAAAAATTGTACTATTTTTTGTTTTTGTATCAAAATTTTGAACCAAAATGCTACTAGGATCAATATAATAATCTAAAAACAAAAAATAAAACAATTTTTGTGTTGATTTCATGAAACGCGGCTATACAAATGAAAGGGTAGCAGATATGATCTGATCCGGATCAGATCATACGTCAAGAAACACGGCTATTGTTGAAAATCGCGAATCATTATTAAATCGTGCCTTGCACTATTTAATATAGGCTCGAGATGTCGATGAAGATTTCCTGTATTGCGGCAATTTAGATATTATAATCAATCAAGTAGAACTTATAAACAAAGTTACACCGAGATACCATTCCGAGACAGTTTTATTTGCATTTTTAATACATGCACATTCTGCCGCAACATATAACATTTTAAAAAAAATATTAATATTGCCCCACCCGAAGTACTTGAAACTTATTTCATCCTATTTTCAGATTTCGCCCGATTATAATTCTTTGAGCAATGACGAGAAATATTTAACACATGTGACTGATAGGGAGAAATATGTCGCCCATTTAATAGACGAAATTTATATTGAGAGAGGATTACAATATAAAAGCAATAAGATTGAACAAGAAGAACAAGCATTTAATGATCCCAATAAATGTGCTAGAACAGTAATGGCTTTCATGATCAAGTCAGTTTTTGGACATTTTAAACAAATAGTTCGTCTGTTTCCCCAGTATTACATCCTGTTGGTGAAATATAATACGATTTGACAAAATTTATGATTGAATTTGTCCAAACCCTCGGTTTTAAAGTGTTAGTTGTTATTACCGAATATTAATTAATCAAAATATGCAAGATTTTGCCCAGTAGATAATTATTTCATTAATCCGGATTTTTCAGATTTTAAAATATTTTGTCAGTATGATACTATTCATTTTTTTTAAAATATTAGGAATAACTGGCTAAATTTATTAAATTTAAATAAAACTCTTTTTTTTCTGATTTTGAAGATTATTCAATTAAACAGCCACTATATACAAATGTTGACTCCTTATACAAGTCAAATAATAATTCTTCAATTCAACTCACCAAGCCGTACAAATTGAATCACAAAACGATTTACCCAAATAGTTTAGAATAACAAAATGTGAGTAGATAACTTATTCCATGATTCTACTATTTCTGCGTTATATCATTATGACGTAATGAGAGCAACACCTGACTTCTATGAAATGGGGGAATACAAAAGGAGCAAGTAAGGGTATTGCCAAAATAATAGAATCAGCCCTTCTAATCAAATCGATTACATACGATAATTTTATATTTGTAGAATTTTTTTTAATTTGGTTCAATGTCTGAAGTTCCAATTGGAACAATAGTGGTACGTTTACAAGAAGTACTTCAGATGCTCAGAAACTTACAACTCAAACTTTTATCGATTTAATTAAAATTTCATTTTCCAACTGTAACGTAGATTATATTTTATGAGGTAAGTTTCAAACTGATGATTTGTAAGATAGATTCAGGCTATACAGTTCCTTGGCTGGTTGTAGCTATCGAGCAACCTACATAGAAGTCGTAGAATGCGAGAATAAAATTACACAACATTTGCTTGGAACGTGGAACTAGCCGCGAATTTGTCGCTTCAATCCACGGTATGGACATTAGCACATTGTCATTGGAGGACTACCGGATGGTCAGTTTATTATTCACATGGGTGGATATGACGCCTTTTGCGAATCCAGAGGTGCGATATCAACCAATAACGGGGTAACGTTACGAAAAAAAAATACTGGCATAATTTGGTTCAATGTCTGGAGTTCCAATTGGAACAATAGTGGTACGTTAACAAGAAGTACTTTTGCGAATCCAGAGGTGCAATATCAACCAATAACGGGGTAACGTTACGAAAAAAAAATACTGGCATAATTTGGTTCAATGTCTGGAGTTCCAATTGGAACAATAGTGGTACGTTAACAAGAAGTACTTCAGATGCCCAGAAACTTACAACCCAAACTTTTATTGATTTAATTAAAATTATATTTTCCAACTGTAACGTAGATTATATTTTATGAGGTAAGTTTCAAACTGATGACTTGGAAGATAGATTCAGGCTATATAGTTCCTTGGCTGGTTGTAGCTATCGACCAACCTACATAGAAGTCGTAGAATGCGAGACAAAAAATTACACAACATTTGCTCGGACAACAAAAAGGATTACAAACAAATGATTCAACCAACCAAAGAAAATTCATTATATGATGAGTTTGATTTAATCCACTTCAATGCAACGATGATTATCTTAAAAACAATGAGATTGACAATGACGCAAAACTATATGTAAGTGGCTACGCTGCTCATAGCGTGTCAAAAGCTCAAAAATGCAAGTCTTGTCAAAATTTATTTTTGAATGATAAAACTACGAATTCTTATTATTTTAATTACCTCCAACACGGTGGGCTGTCCGTTGCTTCAGATGAAACGAATTATATTCTATTTCATATGTCTTCCATATTCCAAGAAATTCTACGGAGCGCAGAATTAAAATTAAAATTTTTAGAATCAAAAAATCTAAAAGGAACTTGAGAAATTGGACATAGATAGTCTCCGGACAACGGATATTGACTTAGATCATGAATGTGAATGTGGATCTTTCAATTTTAATGTTTATTTCAATATTACCAAATGTTTTGTTAATATATTATTAAATAATTTCGTAAAAAAAGTAAACGATCAGCGCCATTCATTAAATGAACTACTTACCTATAAATAAAAAAATAAATTATAATAAATTTTTTAAAAAATTACTGCCGAAAATTTTTATTTATTTATTTTCATGTACCCACCAAAACGCTGATGCCTACAATGTGAACTGGTATTCTATATGATGTTTCCTGCCGTTCAACAGAATGTGATAAAACCAACGTTTTATTTTAAATAAGATTTTATTGTTATTATTTATTGTTAAAATATTGAATTTTTACATTTTTTATTTTAATTTGTTAATTATTGAAGTTTTATATTATTTTTAAAAATGAATTATTTTTTACAAATAGGTTTAGGCTAGATTATACCAAATGGAAGCATGTAATTTTTTATCACATGTACTTCCATATGGCTTCTTTTTTTTTTTAAGTACAAAATTAAACATGTATATATGTATTCTCGGTGTTTTAATATTTAACGCACAGCACAGCGGATAAGGTACAGTAGAGTATTTACTTCCAATTTCAATCAAGATTCGAAATTATATTAACGCCACCAAACAGGTTCGAATAATTCAATAGAGCACCCTCAAGAAAATCGATCAGTCCCGCTGCTTATCCAGTCTTTTTATGAATCTACAGCACCAAAGTAATTAACGTTTCGATCGAAATAAATTGTTAACACACATTTGAGATAATTTTAATACGTTTGTTAAAAGTCGGAAAAATTGGTGAGCTCGAGAATATCGATTAGTTGGACAAGACTTTGAATTTGTCGTTGAATTTAATTGCAACTTTGATATCAGAGTGTCCTTAACCGAGGCGACGAGAACGATTAACCGGATTGCTGTTATTACGAGAAAACGAAACACGTTGGTGCGTCGATAGTTTTTTTTATTGCTCTAACACATACAACACATACATACATTAATTAGAGACTGTTCGGCTAGTAGATTTATTGTCCTTTGAAAGCTGAAAAGTATCCCTATTTTGTACACGGCTACAGGTTCATGCTAGCCTCTACTAACATGAACGATGGGTAGGTTCATGGGTTCTACATTCCAACAGAGGGTCATAGATGTTTTGAATTTATTCACCGATCGTAATCGGGAGATTAAAAATCCCTTTTGCATCCCGCCTCTGTTGGGATTCGAACCCGATATTTCCTGATCCAAACGCAGCTTTTCACAACATTAATAAAAACTATTTGCATCAAGTGAATGTACAATATTTAAATGCATTATTAGAGCACAGTCCGACAAATTTTCTTCGGGACATTTAAAACACTTCATGACCTTAAATTTATTATTTCGGTTTAATATTAATTTTGTTATTAAAACTTTAATATAAAAAATACTATAATAAAGTCAAAAACAATAAATTACAAAAAAAATTTTTTTTTATATAATTTGAATCTTTTTCAGAACTACGTATTTCAGGTTATTAAAGATATAACAGTTAGCTATTTTAAATTATGAAATCTAATATTGCGTTGAAAAGGCAAATGGCATTATTCCTACAGATACTTACCAGTAAAGGATTAAACTGTACGGCAAATCTTCAATCAGTCTTAAACTTCAATTGATTTGCTTTTGATACTATGATGTTTAATGATTACTATTTAAATTTAATTGCATTCGAAACACATTTTTATATTAAATTTTTTTATATATTTGCATACAAAATTATTTAAAACTTTTTATTATAATAAGAAGAGTTTTCGTTCGATGAATCTTTCACTATTAAAATTGTAGCACATTGGTTTTGAAGAGGACCGTTATAACAACAAAATTAATAAAATCATCATCAAGCCAATATAACTGAGCCCTTAAATTAAAAAACGAGTTATCAAAATAAGTAATTTTCAATAAAAATAATACGTTTTAAATAGAATATTTATTAAATTTAGGCAAACGGTATTACTTTGACTATTGATTGTATGGAATGTTTGTAAAATCGAATTCCTTCGTTTGTTATAAACGTAACAGGTTGTTTTTACTATAGTGATTAAATCAGTTACATTTTCCATCAAATCAACAATTTTCTCATTATTTTAACAAATAATATTATTTTATATTGTATATTAATTTCTATTAATTTAATAATTTTGGTTTATTACGTTTTTTCAGAAAAAATTCTTTCAAATTTACACCTTTATTTTTTTGAGTGTATGTTCTATCGGGTTTTCACTACTGTACTTAGCCGAAACATCATTTTAGTAGCATTCTTACGTCGATAAATATGTCAGAAGTGTCAATAAATTCGGCCTCTTATGGTTTGGGGACAAATTTACTTTGATACGATGGATTCGGGATCTCCGAAAGTCTCCATGAACACCGACACGATCGGTTGCAGAAGGATATCTGACATGCGGCATAATTGTATCATGTATGGAATTGAATTCGGATTCATGTTGGATTTGAATACGGTCCAACAGATATTTTTTAATGATTTAAGAATTACACATATACTTTATTTTTCATTAAATCAAAGTTAATACATTGTAAGTTATTTTCACATACTCGTAGTTATATTTCATCAAATAAAGCCGTATTTTGAGTCAATTTTTGTGTACATAAAAATTTCAATAATATTTTTCCAAGGTCAGACAACAAACGAAATAAACAAGAACACCACAATAATTGGATTCGAAAATCACTTTTAATGGTTTTATTTTAATACATACATATTTAAATTATAATCACATAATCATATTATATTTTCAATTTTAATTAATAAAAACCAAATAAAATTGAAACTGATTTTTTAATTGAAAATATTTTGACAATCAACATGTAACAGTGGTGGTGTCGTGATTTACACGAAACAAAACAAATTGTATCAATTTACATCAAAACCAACACAAATGTACTAAAAGCCTGATTCAATCAGTGAGAACAGATACCCTCTTACATTTAATAGCTTATACTTGAAAGGGTTAGTAGAAAAATTGAATAAAACTACTCTCATCACATAATAAATTCATTAATAAATTATATTTTATTTTTATTTTCGGTCTCTCTTTGAAATAAAATTTGTTAGTACTTTTGCAAGTAGTTAGAACGTTTATAAATTTCTATCCGTAAGGATTGATATATGTATCACTAACGTATTTCATATTAGTGGCTTAATTTAACGTCGAAGATGGTCGGACAGGAATCAATTTTGAGTAATCGACAAAATGAGTAGGAGTACCATGATTAATTTTTTAGATGTAAATTAAAAGATTTTAATTTGTATTTTTTTAATTTATTTTAAATTGCAGCACGAGGAAAAGCAATATGGAAACTTTTATATTTAAAATAAAGCTTATGTAGATTTCCATTGTGCATAAAAACCTCTAAAATAAGTTCATAACTAAACTAATAAAATATACTTCAGGTAAAATTTTCTTTGGTGGTACAATTTCCAATCAAGACCAGAGGCTGCTTCAGTCATATCACTTCGATGTTTGGTCCGGTAGTATACTTAAAAAAAAAAAGGTTACCAAAATCTTAATAATCGAAATAATAATCATTTGTATGTAAGAATTGTTCGATTGGTAATATTCCTTAAGGCGTGGCGCTTATCGTTGACTTTTCTTACGTAATTATTAAGTAAAATATTAGCAAAACACTTGCTAATATTCAAATAAATATTAAAGCTAGAAGATCTGCATTCGCATTCATGATCAAAGTCAATATCTGTTGCATCACTTTTCCTTAGACTATCCATTGTTAAGTTAACCGATATGGCCTTTTGATTTTCACATTCTAAAAACTTAACTCTTAGGTCTGCAGCAAAGAATTTTTTGAAATAAGGAAGATATGTGAAACAGTATATAGTTTGTTTCGTCTGATGCAACAGGTAGCTCTCCGCTTTGAAGATAATTGAAATAATGGGAATTTGTTATGGTTCCTTTATTGCTTAAATATAAATCTTGACAGGATACTTTAATCTATTTGCCGCCTTATGAGCTGCATCCCAGCTACATAAAGTTTATTAGCATCACTGTCAATTTCTACATTTTGAAGGTAAAAATCATTATCTAAAATAACATCGAAATCGGTTAAATCAATCTCTTCGTACAAAGAATTTTCATTACTTGGTTGCAGCAATGACTTGTACTCCTTTTTATTGTGGACAAATATATTATGCAATCTTATCTTTTTCTCGCATTCAACGACTTCTGTGTATGAGACTCGGTAAGGTAAAAATCATTATCTAAAATAACATCGAAATCGGTTAAATCAATCTCTTCGTACAAAGAATTTTCATTACTTGGTTGCAGCAATGACTTGTACTCCTTTTTATTGTGGACAAATATATTATGCAATCTTAGCTTTTTCTCGCATTCAACGACTTCTGTGTATGAGACTCTATAGCTGCAGTCAGTTAACGAACGATATAACCAAAATCTACTTTCTATCGATCATCAGTTTGGAACTTCCCGAGTGAGATATAATCTACATTACAGTGGGATAACGGAAATTAATAGATCTATAAACGTTTGAGTGATAAGTTTGAGGGCATTGAAAGTACTCGTTGTTAAACTACCACCATTATTAAAACCGTCCATCACCGATTTGATTGGAAGAGCCGATTCTACTCGTTTCAAAATACCCTTAAATGTTCCTTTTGTATTAACTATATTCCAAAATTTTCTTATAATAACACAGAAGTTGGCACTAAGGTAACATTTTGTCTTTCTTGTTTGATTTACGGTTTTATGTTCCAATTTATAGGGTTTTGTAATTTGTATTGACAAATTTTGGACATATCAAATAATTTTTCAAAATTTATGATGCCTGCTAAATTGAAAAGTCTTCGAAATCGGGGAAAAAAATGTTCTGTTTATAGTAGTTAAATTAAGCCAATTATTTCGAATATTTTTAAAAAGATGAACAGTATCATACTAACAAAATATTTTAAAATCTGAAAAATCCGGATTAATGAAATAATTATTTACTGGGCAAAATCTTTTACTTTATTTAATAGCTCTCCCTGATTAATTATAATATCTAATTTTCCGGTATGACAAAAATCTTCTTGAACACCTCGAGCTTCTACTAAATAGTGCAATGCACGATCTAGGAAATCTTCACGGGTTTCGGATATTTCAATAGTATCTCGGAACTTGGAAAGCAAATCTGAAATTTGGGACTATTTTGAAATTTTCATGTTATTCGGCAACATTTTTAAATTCTTGCTAGTTAGTTCAATGTTCTCAACAATAACCTTTACGAAAAGGCTATCAGAGGCACATATTCTAGTCGATATAACGAATCCCACGGTTTCAGAACTTTTTAACTTATAGAAAACCACTGTGTCGGTAGTTTTATATATGAAATATTGTGACACGTTTAATTTCCCCCCGAATTGGCTTACAAGTTTTCATAATTACCGATATAATCACCTAGTGGAACTATATTTTCAATTTGTTTGTTCTGATCAAATAAATCTTCTTCTGTCACCTCAAGAGAAATACGATCTAATAATATGGATGGTATTGCATTCTTAGTGAGTCTAATACGCTTAACTGTTTCACCTAAAAGAAGTACGGGAGTACTATAATCGTGTTCTGCAAAGTGTTAAATATCACAGTAGTGCTTTTGGGTATGGACAGGGATTTTATCACAGCGCTCTATCACTAATTACGATTAAGTTAAACAATAATCCTGCGTCAATTTAATAATCTTTACCAATCAAAAAACCTTACAATTTAATACAAAACTACAAATCAAACGGTTTATTTACTTGTTCAAATCTAAAGCGATTTATTTCGATCTACTTTTCCCACTTAAACTTTAACGGTCATCAACGGTTTTCACTAATTAATATCCAACTAAAAAACGAAAATCAAATCAATTTACAAATTCTTTCTTAGATTACTATTGATATTTTTAAATTATTTAACAATTTATAAACCTTAATTATTTTAAATAAAAAAAAAAATTACTCAGCACCACACCAAACCTTTATCTACAAATTTTATAATGCACTAAATTAAAGTAATAATGCATGATAGGTAATAACGAATAATTAACCAACGGATATAATCTGTCATTAAGAGAATGTTACTTTTTTCCAAATTTCTATACCATATATTCTCTCACAAAAGTTGGTTGTTTTTTAGCTAAAATTTTTACATAAATTAGCACTCATTTGTATAGTGATGAGTCTGTTCAATTTCATAAAGAAATTATCTTAACATCTTTAGCTGAAGTAAGAAAGAATCGCATGTTTGACATTTTTCTTGTATTGTGACGAAGGAATTGGACAAAGTATGCCGTGAAAGGTTGATACACAAACTTAAAATGCTCCTACCTATGGGATATACAGAAATACTACATTCCTACATAACAGATAGATTCCTAGTAGATACATCAGAGTCAAACAGGGTTTTGTCTATTCTGAACTGAAGAAAATTAAAGCAGGAGTTCGTCAAAGAATTATACTCGGAGCCATCCTTTTTCTATTGTACATTGGTGATGACAGTGCAATAATGACTGTTGGGAACATTAATGATGACTCAACAGAAAAATACAAACAACCATATCACATATACATGGCTGGACTGAGAGGTGGCGCAAAAAATTAAACATGTTGCTTTCACTAACAGCAAAATCTCATAAGGTATGATGCAAATCTACTATGCAAAACTATATGAATTTTAATATTTACAATACACATTTATACAAGTTTTATTACCAAATTATAAAACTAAACTAAATTATATTGGTCCAACATTATGATGATATAATTGATTTTATAATCTTAAAATATAAAGAAAATTATGTATCAAAACTATATAGTCCAAAGCTTGCATCTTTGTTTAATGATCTAGTTCCATCACCCCTTTCATACAAATGTAACATCAATAAATTTTACGTGTTATGGACTTTTTCACTAACAACAATAAAAAACATTTCCCACTTACATAAAATCTAAACTAGAGGGAAGAAAAGAAATTCCAATCCATTTCATTATACAATGTAAAAGTCCCAAGAGCATGAAAAAGGAAATATATGGAAGCACAAAACAGCAGATAAACTTTTAGAAAAAATCTTATTTTGATAAAAGCAGTTTGACACAAACCTATAGACAATATGCGTATATTATACAAGTTAAAACTTGAAATATTCATTTTATTTTCCATTCTCATTTTAACTGACAATCTTAAAGTACGAAAATGACAACAACAAATATGAGGAACAAATGAGCAAAAGCAACAAATGAAAAGACGTAGGAAAATCAAATGCCAAAGTAGAGTAGTTTTCTCATTCCACCATTTTCGAATTTTATGTTATCCATACATTTCTATAGTCAATCATCGAATTGGTTTGATATTGAATTGATTTGAATTTAATACAATCTGATTTTGCATGTTATGTCTACTTGTTTAGGTTGGGTCTAGGGGATTTTATCATTTTTAGTAGATTTGTTACTTTCGTTTACGAGTTTGGGATGAGTTATATAGATTGATTGAATAAATTGTATTGTTGACATGATAATATTGGGAATTAATCGCTATACTATCTGATCTTGTTTGATCTCAAAAATAACGAAGGAAAATCAAATAAAATTGCAATTAACTAGTTTTTGTTATATGGATTTTGTTTACAGTAGTAAAATTTTACGACTGTACTATAAAATTACTCAACGAAATGTTGTGTGCTCATTAGAATCATAAATGTTTAATTTTTACTTAAAATAAAAAGGGTTATTTTATTATGCTTAATACTAAAAAATTTATTATATTATTATTAAATTGGGATTTCTATGGTTCATGGTTGATAAATATTTGTAGTTTTGTATACCAAAGCTCATAAAACATGCCAGGTACAAACTAGCCTTGTTACATATGACATGATATTTTCAATCTTGATCAGCTGTTAGGCTAGCTTCCTATAACGTGTTTTCTCACCATAAAAATGAGGGCATAAGTTTAAAAATTACATATTTGTTATTTCTTTAATATTAGAATTAACTGTTTTTTATTGTAATATTTGAAATAATTAATTATATTAATGACGAAACACATTTGTACTTTGAAAATTAATCTTACATGGAGGTCGAACCAAGTGCTGCCAAAGGAACTTTAGTGCCCTTCGAGCATTAATGAAGAAAATGGGGCACTGAGGTCTTGAATAACTTACTAAGATATAATATTCTAAACTCAATGAGATGAATTTCGTTTTAAATGATTCAAATATTTTTCAGTCGGTGTACTGCTTGGATTTTTTTGTTTTTGCTGTTATTATTTATAGGATCAAAGGGTAGGATTATATTTTTATATTTATAAAAATATAATAGGATTATATTTTTATAAATATTTATTTTAAAACTACTAAAATCTGAAAAGTTTTAAAGGCCATTACTGGCCCCTTACTGAGTCAACTATTTGGCTACAACGGTTTTGATCCTGAGCACATGGTCTTCATACTGTCTAAGACAATCTGAAGAGGCCAAGTCGTTCTCTACATCGTGAAGCCATCATCGACTGCAACGACCCCTGAGCCTACCATATGGTAGCTCTCCTTTCAGAGATCGCTGCACAATTCGTTTCAGAACGTGATCGAGCCAGCGTACTTGCTGAGATCTTACTTCATCGGGGATCTTCATCAGATCTCTGATCTCGAAATTGCACAGAGCTCGGTATGTACTATCTATTTCGCGTTTTGGGCCGTAGGTCACACGCATGATTCTTCTCTCAAATGTAAGGAGCCATCTCTCGTAATCATCCGTGAGCGCCCAACTATCACATCCAAACATAACAACGGGTCTGATCAACGCTTTGTAAAGCTTCAGCTTTACAGTTTAGATTTTAGATTTTTTACATTTTTTTTATGCGTCAAGTACTGCGTCGATGTTGACACAGAGGTTTCCATCCCGGCCCCGAATGGCAATTGAAACAGGTTTGAAAGTATGATGGAATCCAGTAATTCCTTTAAAAAAATTACTGCGCTCATTGCTGAGTTATTGTACTTTCAGAACCTCGGCCTTCCTTTATTCTCGCTTTTTCCGTGTGCAAATTTGTTTAGCTGCTCTCATAGCAAGAGTAGCCTTGTTTTTCCTCGCGATTCTGAAACGTTGTTGCATTTCACTATGGGGTATATTTTGTTGCTCAACTGCAATTCGAAACTCGTCATCAAACCATTAATTCCTAGGTCCGACTTTCACTATACCTAAAGTCTGTTGTGCAGCACTGACAACCGAAGTTTTCAGTACCCACCAGACATAGTTCACACAGTCAGACTGTTAATTAGCTTCCTCAATGTTGTCGCTCACGAGCTCCTGATCTCGTTTCTTTTGGTCTTAATCACAGTCAAAACGTTCCATGGGTTTCGCTGTGTTCCTGAACCTGTACGAAAACTTCCATCGTAACTTTCTAGCGACCAAATGATGATCGCTGCCTACTTATTTGGTTGCTGATCGATAAGTTTTCACATCCTGCACAATTAGAGCTCCCCCTTTTAAAATTAACACGTGGTCAATTTTGCGAGAAAGTGTTCATGTTTCCAAATGTATCAGTTTGTGAGGGGAAAATGTCCTCGGAGGCTGCTAGGCTACGCAAAGTAGTACTTTGCGTAGCCTAGCAGCCTCCGAGGTCTCCTGTATGTTGCCGTTACAAAGTACTATGTTCCAGTCCTTCCATCCCGAGTTATCTACAACGACCGGATGGTTCATGGACTACGTGTAGTGAGGAATCCCTGGAGCTATTACTAGAAACGCATTTCCCGGAGTACTCGGTGCTAGCTCCGGAGAGACCTCGGACTGCTTTTGGACATCAAGCTAAGCTGGAAACCAAACATAGTAGAGAGTAAAGAAAGCTACTATAGCGCTCTACTCCTGCAAAAATGCCATTGGAAAGAGATGGGGTATGGAGCCCCACATAGTACACTGGCTCTACGTCTCAGTAGTCAAACCTATACTGCTGTATGGGGTTGTTGTCTGGTGGCCAGCGTTAAAAATTATGGCGAACTTTAAATTATTGATGAAAGTCCAAAGAACGGCCTGCTTGTGTATAAGTGGGGCTCTCAGAAGCACACCTACTCAAGCTCTGGAGATTCTCTTTCATCGTACTCCCTTGGATATTGCGGCCGAGCAGCTTGCATCTTGCACAGCCATTCGGCTAAAATCCATATCTATGTGGACCTGTAACAATGCAGGGCACTCGTCTATCCTATGCAACAGGGGTATTCCGGAAGCTACCGACTACGCTATTCCTTTGCCATCTGTTGAGATGAAATTACAAACTGAGTTTCCCACCAGAGAGGACTGGGTGAACGAAACGGTTATGGACAATGAGTCGCTAAGCTTCTTCACGGATGGCTCAAAAAGGGATAGAGGGGTTGGCTTCGGGGTATTCTGTGAGGCACTAGGGGTTAACCTCTCTTTTCGTCTTCCCGACTTTTGCAGCGTTTTCCAAGCTGAACTGATCGCGATAATGGAAGTCATGGACTGGTTGAAGTATAATGTAATATCTACGAGGGATATTCGCATTTTTACGGACAGCCTGGCTGCTATTAAAACGCTACAATCATACTTCCTGACGTCGAAGGTAGCCCAGAACTGTCTGGCATCTTTAAGTGAGATGGCTGATCAGTTCAACACCCGCTTGACGTGGGTGACAGGGCATTTCAATATCGCAGGGAATGTAATGGCAGATGAGTTGGCCCGCAAGGGTATAGCACGCCTAATAACCCAAAGCAGGCGGGATATAAAGATACCGCTTGCTTCATGTAAACTGCTGCTTCAGGAAAAAGCCATACAATAAAGGAACGTCAGATGGCCTAACGCCAGTTCGTGTGTAATAACCAGGCAGATCTGGCCTGGACTTGACCGGTCCAGATCAGGCCAACTGATATTGCTTCGACGGCACCATATTGGTATGGTCGTGGAAGCTATAACGGGACATTGTCTCATTGGGAGACATGCGAGCAGACTGGATGTTTACCGTTCTGTTAAAATCACATATGTGGCATTACCTTGTTGAGTAATCCAGATAAGAAAGCTCTCCAACATTGTCATACGTAAAAGTACTTAGTTTATAATTTTCGAAAAAAGCCTAAAGATGGCAGTCAAATTTGAACAACAAACAATAACCAGGGCCCGTATTCTTCAATTCCACATCAATTTCCCCGTGTGGACATCGATCAAAATTCCCCATCCAATTCCCTTAGTAGCATATTCTACATGCAACCAAAAGCCGTATTCTTGAAACATTCGGAATTTTTATTCTCCACTGTTAAATTCTATTCACTATTAAATTCACCACTTTTAAATTGTGACTAACTTCAGAATATAGTAGATTTATTGTAGAGAAATTTCTATGTTATAATTATCAAACTGACAATTCTAAGCTAATTCTTAGTGTGTGTGTTCCAATCGAAGTTAAAAAATTAAACAGTTAAATATTTTAACTGTGGTGAAAAAAAAATCTCACTTTTTAACTGGTTGCTGTGCCAATTAAAACCAGTTAAAATTTATGACATTTAACAATTTTTGCTGTCAGCGCAATTTCGTGATTTTATAATTTCATTTTAATATAAGATTCTTGAATTAAAATAAAGTTGAAATCTTATAAACATTAAAATGAGCAAAGATTTTATAAAATATTTGCCTAATTTGTCCAAATTATACAAAAATTTAATTGAGGTTCTGTCAGAGCACCAAAAAAAAAATTGTAGTTTATAGCGAACAAAATATTTCCAAGTTGGCGTGGTTTTAACCAAATCAAAAATTTTAACTGGTCCGAGACCAGTTTTTTTAACTTTCTATGCGCTTTTTATTTCGTTTGGCACACACACTTACTTCTAACGCTTGTTTAAAATAAATACAGCTACTGTGGGGAATTTTTTTCCACTTACATATACCCATTCGGAAATTTTCCCTAGTCTGATGATATTCAAGAATACTAGATTTAAAATCTCACAGATTTTTGTTTGAATTTTGACAGATATCCACACGGGGAATTTGATGTAGAATTCACGAATACGGGCCCAGGGCTATTATGAAATTTTCGATGTGCGCTTTTTTCCGACAACGAAAAAGAACTATTATGAAAATTTTCAACGCGTTTTTCTTTCGATCATATCGAAAATTTCCCTATTATGGCTGATTTACATTCAATCTTTAATCATTTTTCCATTCCTATTCCTAAAGCAAATATGTAAATAAAAGAAGATAGCTAAGAGATTGGAAACAAGCACTAAATTTCGATCAACACCAAATAAAATTCTCTTATATCAAATACAAACAACTACAAAACAGAAAAGGCAAAAAAAGGAAAAAAATTTGTTTGGTAGTTTTTTTCTTCCAATTATCCTTTTCATTCAAACAAGTGCGACCGAGCAAACTAGAAAAAAATTAGTTTGTTCGTTTTCGTAAATTTTTCGGTTGCAAGCAAGAATTTGTTCGGATTTTCCAACATGTTTGGAATTTTACGTTTTATTATCAAGTTTGTGTTGTTTCTTGTTGGTTGAAGTGAAGGAGAAAATTATTTTTAAATAATTAGCTGCATTTTATATTAGAGAAACTAATAAGTCATTTTATTTCCTCAATTGGGTCGTATTTTATATAGGCCTAGATTATTTATCTTTTTAAATTTCATTTCAACAGTTTGTTTGAAATTCCTAAAGATTTCTTTACAACTTGTCAAGAAACTTTTGTTTACGCAGTTTCACTCAAATCAACAGCAGTTTTGTATGATATTTTAATTTGGAGATAATAACGATTATATAAATAATCAAAATTATTGAATATCTGAGGTGTGGAAAAGACAACTGTGTTATAAAAAAAATTCACAATTTGGCTGCAAACTTTACAAAAAATACCAAAATATGGACAAAAAGACAAACCCGTTCATGTTTTTTTTTTAAAAAGGCAATGTTTATTTGACTATGCCTTATTATTCATGCATAAATAGTTTTTAAGGCTGATTTAAATTCACTCTTTTTCTCTATTCCATAAAATGGACGTAAGAGAAACAAGTACATAATGATTTGCATAAAAAAAAGGCATAGTCAAATAAACATTGTCTTTTTAAAAAAAAAAGAAAAGATAAACGGTCCGTCTTTTTTTCATTAATTTGTAATTTTTTATAAAATGTTCGCAGCCAAATTTTAAATTTTTTTTTATTACATAGTTGTCTTTTCCACGCCTGATAATTTTTGCCATTTATAAGCGTATATCTATCTTCTTTGATTTACATATTTGATTTAAGAATAGAATTGGAAAAAAGATTTAAGATTGAATGTAGACCAGCCATTATGAAATAAAAAAGTATGCGACAGCGCTTTGTTTTATATAAAGTCGCTCAATATACGACTGCTATTGAGGTGACGAGTGCTAATAAATCGTGCAATAATAAAACGTGAGCTATGTAAATATAATTACATTTTTGGATTTTTTTTTTGTTTAATTTTTGGTTATATTAATTTTAGTTATATTATATAAATGGAAATTTATTTTCTAGGACTATGGTAAAAAACGTAGGCATAGCCAAACAATTTTTAAATTCGGTTCAATTCCGCGAAGCGTTAGTCGTTTTATGGAACGAGGTAAAAGATTCATTAAACGGTACCGAGCCTCCAGATAAATCTGTTGATAGTTGAAAAAACGTAAGATTATAAGTTTACGTTTACAGCCTGATTTTCAAACGGAAAATTTACTGGCAGTATTTTTTTTACTGATATAACGAAAGGAAAAAAAAGAAGGAAAATTACATTAGAACGACAAAGACAAAAAAAATGTCTAATTAATGTTATTTTTGGTCACATTGTCGAACGTCGAAAATTTATCATAACGAAAATTTGATAACTGCTCCTCTTTGACATTGCCGAAATTTGTATTGCCTAAAATTGCATAACCGCCCAGGATCAATTGAAATTTCACAATACCCACTGTTAAATGTGTTACATACTATTAATTTGTTAAGGTCGTCATTATTTAAGTATAACACTATATTCAGGTGGCTATTTGGTTCATATAACTATCCATAATCATACTATTGAGGAAGAAATTAGAAATTTATAAATAAATTTATTAAATTTGAAGTATTTTGTACTCTGTACTCTTAATACAATCCAAAGGAACTAATCCTCTTATAATCATTTTATAATGAACTTTGAAGTTACATCGACTAAAATAAAATTAGTATTCATATTGTTGACATTGTTTGCATTGTGGACATCATTATTTTCACTGTCTACAGATATACTATATAGATAATTGAGATATTATTTCATGTAGACTATGTGGTACATCACTGTATATGACTCGTATTCATATTTAGGACATTTTAAATATACACTATTGAAATTTCCTAATCCTTTCCAAAATTCTATTTATGATCTAATGTTTGTTATTGTAATTTTAAAATATTTTACACAGTACTATGTTTATTAAATGAGTGTCATCACGTAACCAAGTGGGGTAATCAGCATGCCACAAGTTTATTTCTATACAAACTTAAAGTAAAATATTAAGCTTACATCCCATGACATTAAAATCATTTTATCATAATCACAAAACTTTATTTTTTGCTTTTAATCACAATTTCCTATCAAATAAGTATACGTTAACACACTTGATAAAATAGAAAGTTATATTTCCAATTTTTATTTTCTTATCAAAACAAAACATATACGTTATTTATTCTCCAACCCTTTGCAATAATACTAAAGTAACTGTAATACATAAATTTACTTTGTATTTTTTCTAAGAATTTAATTTTCCTTGATCCTAATCATAAAATGAAGCAAAGAAATTTTTCACACTAATTACGTTTTTTATTTTCGTATTTATTTGTATTTTTTCTTATTAACGCTCCTAGTGAAATGAAAGGATTTATTGTTATGATTTGTATTTTTTTTTACTACCTCACTGAACGATGTTAATCAACATAGCATTTGAAAAATGTATGTATGTGAGTATGTACATAATAAATACACATACATACTTGTATTACGGTTTTTGGTGACTTCAGACTTTTGAGAAAATCAATAACATAAGTAATGGTGAATATATATAGTACATAATATATATATATATATATATATATATATATATATATATATATATATATATATATATATATATATATATATATATATATATATATATATATATATATATATATATATATATATATATATATATATATATATATATATATATATATATATATATATATATATATATATATATATATATATATATATATATAACAAAATAATACCTACAGAACTTGTGGAGTTACCGAGAAATGCTTTTCCAGAGGACAAAAATTCTAAAAAAGAAGAAATGCTCTATCAGGAATTGCGTAAGGCCAATGCTGCATTGGTTGAATCTAATAATATAAATAAGCAATTAAATGATGCAATCGCTTGGATGCAGGAACATATAAGAATTCTTGAAGACGAAGTTAAAGCCCTTAAAGCAAAGGAAAACGTTGATTCTCCTCCTACCCAAAAAGTAATGGAACAAGAATACCATACGGATGAAGAAGAATTAGCTCACGAAACTGAGTGGATTAGAGTCAAAAGCCAGAGAAAAAAAAGGAGAAGGAATGATACACCTACTCCTCCTCAACTAAAGGAGACAATTCCTAAAATAATCCAAAACAATCCAAAAAAATTACCTCCACCACCCCCAATAGTTATAGATGGAGTTGAAAACTATGATTTACTGTATGAGAAAATTAAAACAGTAACTAAAACAGATAAGTTTAATACAAAATTGATGAGTGGAAACAACATCAAAGTAAACTTAGCAGATGGTGAAACCTACAGAGAAATGACAAAAATGTTAAGCGAAGGGGGACATTCTTGGCATACGTTTGAAAACAAACAAATCAGACCAATTAGGGTAATGGCTAAAAATCTGCACTCTACATGTAAACCAGAAAAAATAATTGAGGACCTGAAAGGAAAAGGTTTTAATGCAACTGAAGCATCAATTAAGCTAAAACGGAGAAGTAAGGAGCCTCTGAACATGTATATGCTGACATTCAGCGCAGATGATGATATTGAAAAAATACATCAAATCAAGTACATCTTGGGATGCAAAGTCAATATTGAGCCCCTAAGAAGATCTAGGCTTATACCACAATGTAAAAAATGTCAAGCATATGGACATACTCAAAAATACTGTAACAAAGACCCCAGGTGTGTCAAATGTCTAGGTAAACACCATACTAGAGATTGTGTCAAACCCACAGATGTACAGCCTAGATGCGTACATTGTGGAGAAAACCATCCAGCTAACTACAGAGGATGCAGTGTTGCTATTGAATTGCAAAACATCAAAAATAAAAACATAAATGCTAAAAATACAAATGTAATAAAGAAGCAAACTGTTAGAATAAACAGGCCTGAATCATTTAAAGGAGAGTTAAGGCGTGAATCGTTGATAGCCTCTCAAGGAGAAGTGGGCAAAAAAACTTACGCTCAAGTAATGATGAGTAACGAAAACAAACAAAAAACTCCTCAAACAGACGATATAAATCAAACGCTTAAGCTGATATTAAGCAAACTTAATACTTTTGATCAGCGATTACAGAAACTAGAATACAGTACTAAGGGAGCCATCCCTAAACAAAGCCATGTCTAACGACTTAAGAATTTTATGCTGGAATGCCAATGGACTCCAGCAACACCAACAGGAATTGCAAATGGTTCTGGACGCAGAGAAAATCGATGTCTGTCTCATCTCTGAAACTCACTTCACTAGACAATCAATTATCAAATTTAGAAATTATAAAACATATCACACTATTCACCCGGGAAATACTGCCAAGGGAGGTAGTGCTGTTATAATTAGAAATAGCATTAATCACTTCGAGGAATTAAAATATGAAACAGAACAAATACAAGCAACAGCTGTTAATATCAAGACCAAAAATAACTCTATTAGTGTTATTGGAATTTACTGCCCACCGAAATACTCTCTAAAAGAAAAAGATTATCTTGAATTTTTCAGTAAACTAGGGAAAAGATTTGTAATTGGAGGAGATTTTAATGCAAAAAATATCCACTGGGGTTCTAGACTAACAACAACCAAAGGGAAAGAACTCCTCAATGCTATCAGAAAATACGGTTGTGAAGCCTTATCAAATGGTAAACCGACCTACTGGCCAACTGATCCAAATAAAATACCAGATCTAATTGATTTCTTTATAGTGAAAAATATATCTGTAAATTATATACATATAGATGAAAGTATTGACTTAAGCTCTGATCACTCCCCAATACTTTTGACATTAAGTGAAAGGATCATTCAAAAAGAAAGCTATCCCAGTTTAGTAAATAAGCACACAAATTGGGAATACTTTAGACTATCGTTAGAAAGAAAAATTAACCTAATGGTTCCGCTAAGGAGTGAGGAGCAATTAGAAAACGAAGTTCACAAGTTCATATGTGACATACAGCAGTCAGCTTGGGAAAACACACCTCAAGTTAAAAAGAAAATTAAGGGAAACAACTACCCTAGAGAAATTAGAGAGCTCTTGGCAGAAAAAAGAAGGGCAAGGAGAATATGGCAACAAACTAGAGCCCCTCAAGATAAAACTAAGCTAAACAATCTGACTCAGCTACTTAAAAGGGAAATCAAAGATTTGAAAGACGAATCTATCAGTAACTACCTCAGAAAATTATCTAATGATACTAGTACTGATTATTCTCTCTGGAGAGCAACCAGAAGAATTAAAAGGCCAATAATGCAGATTCCTCCAATCAGAACAGAAGATAACAAATGGGCCAGAAATAACGAAGATAAAGTACGAAATTTTGCTGAATACCTGGAAAAAATATTTGAACCACATGATGACCAATCATTGGAAGCTGAAATAATAACTGAAGAGGTTGTACAGGAAAGTGACGAAATCCTACGAGCAACACCAAAAGAAGTCATGTATGAGATAAAAACAAATATGAATCCGAGAAAAGCGCCGGGTTATGACCTTATCACAGCAGAAATTTTAAAAGAACTACCAAGGAAAGCACTATTAAAGCTCACCAATATTATAAATGGCGCCTTTCGATTGAAATATGTACCCAGCCTCTGGAAAATTGCAGAAGTAATTATGATTCCGAAACCTGGGAAACCACCACACAAAACTGGATCATACAGGCCAATATCACTATTACCAGTTATGTCTAAACTCTTTGAGAAGTTATTAGTGAAAAGGCTAAATCCGATAATTGAGAGGAAAAACCTGATTCCAAATCATCAGTTCGGTTTTCGCAACCAACACTCAACATTAGATCAAGTACACAGAATAACTAATATTATTGAAGGAGCATTAGAGGAGAAAAAAGTCTGCTCAACGATATTCTTAGACGTTGCACAGGCCTTTGATAAAGTTTGGCATGAAGGACTTAACTATAAGTTAAGAACTGTACTACCAATGCAATTCACTACAATATTAGAATCATACTTGAAAGATAGATTCTTTAGAGTAAAATTAGACGATTCCTATTCTGAATTGAAAGAAATCAAGGCAGGAGTACCGCAGGGCAGTGTATTAGGTCCGGTCCTATACCTTTTGTACACTAATGATCTCCCTGTATTAGAAAACAACACTGCTGCGACCTTTGCTGATGACACGGCAATCCTAGCTGTTGGAGATAGCAACGAAGAATCAACACAGAGTTTACAGTTGGCTATTACTCAAATACATAACTGGACCAAAAGATGGCGAATTAAACTTAACGAAACTAAATCAGTTCACATCAATTTTACAAACAAACGACTCGAACATATTCCGGTTACAATTAATCAAGAAATAATACCGTATGCCAACACGGCTAAGTACCTTGGCATGACACTAGATGCAAAACTACGATGGAAAGCACACGTCAAAAAGAAAAGTGAAGAACTAGGGCTTAAATATAGAAAGATGTATTGGCTGATAGGAAGGAGCTCCGCTCTATCAACATACAACAAACTTCTATTATATAAACAAATTTTAAAACCGGTTTGGACTTATGGTATCCAACTTTGGGGTTGTACCAAACAGAGCAACGTAGAAATCATCCAAAGATTTCAAAACAAAGTATTAAGGAACATCGTTGATGCACCATGGTATGTTAGAAACAGAGACCTCCATAGGGACCTTAAAGTGGACACTGTTTCAAAGGAAATCCAAAAAACTGCACTGAGACATAGGCAAAGGCTCGAACAACATGTTAACACTGAGGCAACTAAGCTGTTAAACAACACAGATATTGTACGCAGGCTCAAACGAACTAAACCTTTTGAGCTGGTGTAATTGCTAGTGTAAACAGCGTAATGCTGATCTAAAACCCACAATAACGACGTGGTTTAATTCAATTTATCAGACACTATGGAACACCAGTGGGAAGAAGCCATAGATTAATACAACATAGTAAATTAAGTTAGAATAAAATTGCTCATTAGTCCAGGTGACTAGATTGTAATAATTGTTTATTTAAAATATTTAAATAAAATTGAAAAAAAAAAAAAAAAAAAAATATATATATATATATATATATATATATATATATATATATATATATATATATATATATATATATATATATATATATATATATATATATATATATATATATATATATATATATATATATATATATATATATATATATATATATACATGTTCTAAAACAACATACATGCATGTATATTCCACAACATACATACGAGTATCTCACCATTGTAAGTTTTTATGGAAATTTCCATGAAAATTATACACTATGGAAATTTAGTATTACCAAATATAGCATTACACACAAATTATGTGATAGTTGTTTTCGATAAGCAAAACAGGTATGACCTTAATTTGATAAACATTTTACGTTAGAACAAAAAACTTATGCATATACGAGTATAACAATAAGAGAGGAAATATTTATTAAAATTTCGTTATTTATTCATAAACCAATTTTGCCTCTACATACACGTGCATATGTGTTTTCAAATCTATCTGACAATTCTATTCGGTTTAAATGTTATAATTAAATTGTAAATGTTAAATGAAATTCTGCTAAACTAAAATTTAGCTACGATTATGATTTTAAAATTTGTATATTATAGTTTACCGAGGCTTTATTTAGAAATGTACATATATATGTATTCAATTTCTTTTAAAATTACTACTTCCGTCTGAGCCGTTTAATTCGGAATATATTAAAATATTGTTTTATAGAATTCGGCTACGTTGAATTCAACATAACTAACAAAATTAAATTTATGGAGAACTAAGCAAAAATTCTTTGTCGTTCTCGAAATAATATTAATCGCTCAATCTGTTAAAGTATACATATACGTAACGTATAAGATATTCAAAAATATCTCTTAGAAGTATGTATACATATATACATATTTCGGTCAAAGTGATAAATCCGAATAATATTTATAATCACCGGTTATTATATACAAATAATAGTGTGTTTGGTTACTATAATAAATTTCTCCATATTTGTTACATTTATTATTTTTGCCGGTCTTTAATGGATGGAAAAGTAATAAATTGTGTTTTGTTGCGTGGTTTAAAGTTTTATAATAAGATTACAATCCTCACGCTCATATCGAGTTTTAAATGTTTATACTGAGGGTTAGTTTTACAATTAGAAAGTGAAGCAACTGGAGCACAGCGACCCGACACTTGTTTAAAAGTTTTATAATAAGCGCAATGCCATTTTTTTCAATATTTTCAATAATAACAGCACAGTTTATAACAGAATTTAAAAAATATATTATTAGAATGAGGAATGAGAAACCGGATGAGGTTCGAAAGAGTATTTGGTACAAGAGGACGGCAACATGGTGGAAGGAAATGGTATTCTAAAATGATTTTTCGATAAAATTGGGAAATATGGCCAACTGAAACGCAACTGATGCATTTCTTGACCAATTATAATGAAACGGTATGTTCGATGGAGTTTTTTTTGGATACAGTTCTTTAATATAGCTAACTGGAACGGAACTAAGAATTTAAATCTAGAAAAATGCTGGTTAGGAAATAAATTATGCTATTCTGTTCTCATACTATTTTGTACTCATTTTGTAAGTATTATTATGCCTGTTTCATACCTGATGCTAATTCGAACCTGTATTTAAATATGCTATAAGGTCAAAACTCATGTGGTTTTTATATCCTGTTTTATCAAATTCTATCCTCAAAATGTCCTGTTGTTATAAATCACAGAAAATACCAAAATGCGATTTATTGAATTTTTTTATACTTCATTTTCATGTTTCAAAAAAAATTGTGTTGCGTTATTCTTTCAACTGAACCGTAAGAATTTTATTGAATCAAGCTAGACAAACTTAAATGAGTATTTTCAATATGGATTGAATAAAAAACGATTTTTTCATGATATTCACGAAACAAAAACGATATTCACGAAAAACCAGATATTATCGCGAAACACTTCGAAATCGCGAAATTTACTTTTTTAATGTGTTTTGAACTAACTAACTTGAACCACTGATGATTTTTTCGATGCCTGCTTTTAAATGCAACTTTTGTAATGGCAATAAATGTGTACTTACGTACACAGGGTGGAGTGAAAATTGCAAAAATTTGAGCATATATTGTATTCCTCTAAAGTTTCAATTGTGTTCATTCATACCTTCAGGTACCTACCAAGCATTTGATTTTGACAAATTTTAATTTCTTATCTTAATTACTAAGAAATTCTATTATTATTTTCTTTTAACTGAATTTAACTGCAGTTCTTAACCAAATTATTTGTACATCGCAAAAATTTAACAAATCGAGTAAATTTAAAATTTTTAGTCAAAAATTAACTAACTTAAACAAAAAAATTATTTATTTATTATTCGAAATGACATTTATTCTGTATTTGATCAAAACAAAAATTTAAGAAATATTCATTATTTCATTAAACACAAAATCACAAAATTATTTGTGCGTTATTCTCTCAGAAAATTATTTGCGCATCGCAAGAAAAAATTCTCTTAGAACGGGAATCCCGATTTGTTTTAATGTTTTGACAAAAATGTTACAGGTTATCCTTTTAGTTATTTTTTAGATTAGTTAGTTAGTTTTATTAGCATTAATTAATTACTAAGTTTTACATTGAACTCGCTAGGCAAATTAATCACGGTTTGATTTCAGCAATCAGACGCTTAAGCAGTTAGCGCTTATCAAAAAAACCAATCGGTTATTAATAGATACGATAGACTCGATGATGGCGACCAAATAGCTGTTGTCGAAGGAAGAAAAAAACTCGGTGAGCTCAAATAAAGCCAGCGAAGTTTGGGCACCGCGCCCTGATCAAAATTTAATTTAATTTAATTAAATATTTACTATTTTTATTTTATGATATTTGATGTGGAAACAGACATATATTTATTATTTTTACCTTTTTTTTATACATAAAAGAAATGTTTCATATTTTCAATTTTTTATATTAAGAAATTGTGAATTTCGTTTTAAATACATAAAGATGTGAATAGGAGAATGAATTGTTACCAAACATAGATGTCATCTTATTACTATTGAAGTAAATATATTCGTTTTATTTAAATGAAAAATGCCATTATATATATATATATATATATATATATATATATATATATATATATATATATATATATATATATACATATATATATATATATATATATATATATATATATATATATATATACATACATAAATACGCAGTTAATACTAATAAAATAGTCGTTTCATTAAAGGAAAAAATAATTGGATAAATTTTTACTTTTTTGAGTGGTATCAACCAGTCAAAGCGAATTGAAATTTTCTATCGTTTTAATACAGTCCGCTCTTTTGCTGTAAGGTGAGTATAACTTTATAATTTTCAAATCAAGAAATCCAGCCCGTAAAAGTGTTCAGTCAGTAAAAAATGCAAAAATTAAAATATTTTATTGTTGTTAAATTAGGTTTTATGCATGTACACATTCTCTATATATGTCGATATGTGGTACAATTACAAATATTATGAATAATTATTCAGCATATAGATAAACATATGCGTATCATTAAATTATTCATTCAATGTAAATAACTATAAAATATATAAATTTTTTGTACATATATGTATATAATAATGAACTTGATTAAATAAACCTTTTAAGCAGATAACGTAGGCATATGAAAACCAAAATATATCATTCGGTTTTATTTATTTCGATCTAGAGATTAAGACACTCACTTATGTAAAAAAATGTAGACATATGAGAATTTTATGTTCGTACATATTTTACATTTTTATTTTATTTTGTGTTATTCCTTAAATATAGATACATAATAAAATCATAATTCAGTTTATTCTGTTGGTTTAATATACATACAACAATGAAATTTACACTTTTTCCAATTAAAATAAAAGTACCATTTTTTTTTTATTTACCAAAGCGTACAATTTATGAATTACATAATTCAATATTAACATTGAATCATTTATTTTTACTATCGAATTATTCTTTTGATCGTGCTAACAATAGTAGTTTTTGTAATAGTTATAATAACAAATTCAACAATAATAATAATCAAAAAAATATGGAAATTTTTAAAATAAAATGTATCGATATAATACGATTTTTAATATTAATTTTTATAAACTGTATTTGGATATTAATTGCATATAAAGTGAAACATATAGATACTGAAATAATTATGTTAAATTATGCAAATATGTTAATTATATATGTAACATCATTTTTAATTATATCGCTAAATTGTATCGTTATGATATTTTTAAAATATTTAGAAACATTTTACAAACTTTTATATAAGTTTGATAAAAAATTAAAATCATTTAAATTTACAGTTGATAACGATCAATATTTTAAATTAATTTTGTCATTTACATGTTTGATTATATTTTCCTTTGTGTTAATTGAAGTGTGTAAGTATAACTAAATATTGTATTTCTGAAGCAAATCAAATGAGAAACGTTTAGCAGAATATATCATGTTACCATATACCCAGTCATTACTAATTCGATTTTAAATTATTCGTTTATGCTGCCTGAACTATATTCTGTCCAGCTATGTACAGAAGGTTTTATTAAAGTTAAATATTCCAAATCTCATTTTCTTACATTATAAAACAACTAATATAAATCACTTGTTTTATTGTGATTTGTATGGTATACAATTTTTGGATTCCGACTGTGTATCTTACAGATCATAGCCATAGATATTTTGTTCAAGACTCGCCTATCAGATAAAAACTATTCCAACGGGTTTTGCTAATTGATTTGAAATGTTATATTTTCAAGACATACAGCATGAGCAATCTGATTCAAACAGATGAGCAGAATTTCCGCTAGCAGCGCTGCCGGCAGGTTGCTGGTGAACAACATGAACATTTTCTGAAGTTGCATTTTTCACAACCAGAATTTTCATATATTTCTATTTAAGTTTTCAAAGTGTTTGGTTGATTTTAGGTGCGCGAGAAAACAATTTTTTAAATAAAATCAATTCATTAACGCATCTTTTACAGCAAAATGAACTTTTCATTCGATAAACATTTTAACTATTCAAAAATCATATTTCACCTATTTATGCTATACTTTTAGGTTATTTTTTTTAACGTTGGATCTAACCATTTAAAAGAATGTAAATTAAAAATAATGTGATTAGATAATTTTCTTTAAGTTTATTATTCTTCAATAACTTCCATAAAGAATTAACTAATTAAACTCAAAAGTTTAATAAAGAAACGCCAAACGACAAAAAGATTATCGATAAAACTTATTTGCAGCGTGCAACATAACATTTGATGTGAGTACATCTTGCAATTCGCACAGTAACAAAAGCTACAATTTTTCATTTTTTGTATTATAAGTGATTGTGAAACAATTATCCAGCAATACGACATCCAAAAAGGAAAAACAAATTTCTTGCTATCTAAGGGCTATCCACATTTAAGCGCGAATTGTAAATACGGGTAAACGGTTTTATTTGATTGAGAAGATCATTCCAGTGTAATTAAGATGAAAAAATTAAATAAATATACATATCACTTTTATGTCAAAAATTTCTTAAACGAGATAACTCGCATTCTAAATTCGCGCTTATATGTGGATAGTAAAAATGGTTTAAAATCAATTAAAATACGATTCGCGGATGCTACTTGGGAGGATGTAGGAGATGGCCTGAATAAAACGGGTAAACTAAAATAATGATTTTATTATGAAACTGCTATCAATTTTCACTTTTAAGGTGCCCAATTTAAAGCAAAGTAGACTATATTGCGGACACCATCTACAATAACACAAAAACAATTTAATCTGGTTCAGGGCGGGAACCAGCTGTGAAATGGGAATATAATAAAATGTTAAGTTAGTTTTCTTGAGCCTTATTTCAGTACGGGAACGTAAGTTAATTGCTTTATGAGTATCTAGATATATATTTTTTAATTTTGTGTTATTTAACTTCAGCCAAAGGTCATAAAAATGACCTGTGGATATTTGTGATGGAACCAGTGTTTCACTTGACGAGGAATCTTATCTAACTGAAACAGTACTCACCGAAAAAAGAACCATTGAGTAATTTACAGACAGGTCACTCTAATCGGTAACCTCGTCACACAAAATAAGATAGCAGCCGCCAGTACAATTAGTTCTGATTAAAACCAAATTTGAAATTGAACATTTATTACACGGGAAAATTTTGCTGAGCAAGAAGCTGAGTCTACAAAATCCTAAAATTATAGATTTTATTAGTTAGTATGTAATTTATTAACCTGATGTAAACTGTGCTGCGTGTTAAACCAATTCATGATGAAATAATATTTTATTATAATTTACAAACAAAATGACGTATTATTTAAAATATAAATTAGTTTACTAAATGAATTTGATTAATATATTAGTTAACTATGTAATCACAACAATGAACAACTCACATACTAATTTTCGACAATGGCTTTTCTCGTTCGATGGTTAAATTTGGTTTTGCCATGGTACATATTCAGCTCTTGAAGTAAAATAACTGGCTATATGTTCCCTTAAGATTTCTTCGGTCTAACCTACTTCTTCTGAAGGCCAAAGCAATATCGCTTTCATTATCATGTAGGCGGTCTTCCAATCTTATAAAATTATATAACGCACACGTTGCTTGATCAGTTTCAATTGTTTATCCGTAAATATACATATACATTCAAAGTTCAAGCGTACTCTGCTCTAACGATAATAAAAAATATTTTTTTTGTTTGTCTTCTTTATCTAATAAAATGTTTCTTCCAGCGTATGTGAGTGCATTTATATTGCTCGTTAAAATGGTTCCGCCTTGGGCATATTCAACTTAAGCATAAAATACCTTCAACATTACCAACGAATAACATTTTTTAAGTTGTAGTATAAAGAGCCATCATTTTTTTGGTTTTTGTATCCGTATATGTTTATCGTCTATAAGTATACTACCTAAACATAACGGTATTTGCCGATAATCTAAGTATTCTCGGGCTATTTCGTTCCATTTCTGTTTTGTACGTGGTGCATGTAAGTCTTTTTTTAGTATGATTTTTCAAATGCTACCTATAGTCCTGCCTTATAATCGAAGAAGTCATTCGGAAACATTACTGTAGAGCCGAGGTAAAGGTACTGACTATAGCATAATATCTAAAAATGTGAATTATTTTCAATTAATGATAATTGCCAATATCATATAGATTAGCTTTAAGGGAATAAATGAAAATGATATCTTACCAAACCGGCACTATTAACCGTTCTTCAAAACAAATCGTACAATTTGCATTAACGTTGGTATTTTAACACAAAAATTAATATTTTTGTTTCAACCATAGCCAGCAGTTTATCGAATAGTGATGGGATTTAATTGATACTTTTTATCACATTTTTTTGATTCTTTCTTCCAACATAATTTTTTCGAGCAAAATTCAATTAACACTGGGTTGCATCGTGATAAATAAAACTAAAATTATGATAAATTATTCCTAAAATTTTAATAATTGGTTAACTAAATCATGGATGGAAACATCAAAATTATCTACTATCTAATTTCACGTAATAATCATAATAATGTTCAGTTTTAAAGAATAAAAGTTCGACGTGTTTTATACCTTTCTTATTCTCACCAATAAATAGATGCAAGAGGCAATACATTAAAAAGATTAAACATACGTCTTCTTTTCAAATTAATATTGTTATTTATAATGTACTCGTATATGTATAGTTTTGCTTTTACTATTTGTATTTTTGTACTGTATTGAATACTTTGAGCCGAGTTGACACTTGTCCCTAATTGATATATGGGGTCGAACTTAATATCTCAAACACAATTTGCTTTAAATGTTTGGGTTTCAGTCGATTGCGCCTTTCCAGCAAACTTAATCCAGTTTTGGAAAAAAACCGCTCCGACGAAACCGACGAGGCTTGAATGGCAAGAATTCTCTTTGCAATAACGGAAATCCGAGGATAAATGAGGCATCGGCTTTGCCACCATTTTATTGGGTCTTCTTTCCTTGGTGTTAAACCTTCCTCATTATATTGTGAGTTCTATAATTGCCAGATTGCTCTACAATTGTTGAGCATTAAATAAATTCCAAATTGAGTTTTGCGCTTCTTCCTCCAAAGATTCCTCTTGTGGGATATCTGGTGCACCTCTCTCATTTTGAATTGTTTTTGCAACTAACCTTGTCATTCTGTCTTTCAAACTGTTTAGCATAATTTTTGTCCACGTTTTGAAAAGGCTCAAATATTTTTTTAAAAAATTGTCTCGACCATAGAGGCAGCTGTAGGTGAAACTACAACCTCCCTCAAATTGTTGAAGTAGTATTTGACGCCATTCATTACTACAAGGATTTTAGATCGTGACATTATTTTCGGTGCTTAGTTCCGTCGTTAAGCCGTAAAATGATTTCAATATACCGCAAATCTCCTTTAAAGCGCTCATTTAACGAGGCAACATTTCGAGTTGCTCCACATGTAGTACAGCTAAAGCAGCTTCAGGCGGCTGTTGCAGTTGTAAAACCTTCAATTAACAAAAAAAAAGGTTACAAGTATAATTAAAATTTTAGATACCTAATCCAGGCACAACCTTTCAAACATATTATATGTTGAATTCCATCTCGTAACTTCGTCGTTTATGAGCTTCAGTGGTGAGTGGGGTACCGTTCCGTTAATTTGTTTTTGTAGCAGCTTCAATTTATCCGATGCGAAACTACTACGGTAAAAGTATCCGATAATCGTCTTAACCTTTTTGTGTAAATTGCCTATTCCCTTTACTCCATCTTGAACAACGAGGTGAATGGGCAAAACACCGCACATGTTCGTGCTTGGTTAATCGGACGCTGCCGAAATATTAGCAGCATTGTCTGTTACAATAACACTGATTTTTTTCTCAATGCCAAACTGTTTGAAACGTTCCATCAAATTTTCCTTCAAGAACTCCGCTGTATTTCGCGACGATGACACATCAATGCAATGAACAGTGCCCATTTGCCATTGTTTCGTTACGATATGCCCTGTGATTGCCACGTATCCTTGGTTATGGCAATACGAGCGGCCTGATTAAAAAGCTTTTAATCGTTTAGTAAACAGGCATCATAGTTCTGTGGGAGCAAAGATTTGGTCAGCATGGAACTTGATGGGAGGGTATATGTGGAGTCAAGCGCTTTGGTCCAGTTTCGGAAACCTTCGTCTGTGGCGACTGTAAACGGATGAAAATCTTTGATGATGTATTTCAGAAGGGGACCATTCAGCTTTCTTTGTCGGCTTCTAGACGCTGGCCGTGCTGTATACTGAATTAAAAAGTGATGTTGAAGGTTCCTATTGCTACTAGAAATTAATGATGCTGATGGCCCTGGGTTCGTTTCTTCAACTGTGGCTGGGAGTGTTAATTCAACTGCAGGAGTTGATGAAAACGAATAACTTCCCGCCTCTGTGGTGGTGGTATTGAGACGGAGAATATTTGGGGTGTTTCCGAGTGTTGCCACTTTTAAAAGTACGGTCGGGTGTAACGTATCCAGGTGGCGTTTTAAATTGATCGTAGCACCACATTTAAATGAGAACATGATTTTACACAAGTCGCATTTAGTTGTGGTCTAGGTAACAGCGGTGTAATGAAGCCAAACATTGCTTCGCTTTCGTGAAGCCATTTCAATAATTTTAATATAACTATTCTACAGTTATTAACATATTTTTTATTTCATTCAAAAATCTACACAAAAACATAACAAAAATGTTCTTAAATAAATACTCTTATCTGAAAGCTATGTTATACAATTTAAAAATTACCCAGAAATATTTACATAAAAAATTCACAAACTCTAATTTAAAAATTATCTAAAAGTATGTACAAAAAAAATTCACAAAGCACTCAAAAACTTATTCTTATAAAACTATAAAATTGTCTATAAAACCTTAATAATCGCAAAGCTGTCCTCAAATTTCAAAATATAGCTTTTTAATCACAATAAATAAGCACAAAAACACAATTTCAAAATTATTTGAAAACGCAAATATCCATTTCCATATCCAAGGAAAAACGATGAAAACTGGCACGAGCGACTTTCGATGAACGGCAAGGGATAAAATGAAAAAAAAAAATTTTAATGGTGGCGAACCAAAAATCCTAAATTAACTTGAAAGCAAAGGGGGGGAGGAACCTAAAAACTAAACTACAAAATATATAAGTTGTATCATAATTACTATAGAGCTACGTCTTTAGTGACCCATACAAATATAGTGGGTTTCACTCTGATAAATAGAAAATGGGCCAATTCAAAAACTTACTTTAAAGTACAAAATGAAATTATCTTATTTTTCATTCATTATTAATTTAAAATTATGATTACATGTCAATTTGTGAATTTAACTTCCAACCGTTATGTTTGTTTGAAAGAAAGCTTTGAAAGAACGAGTTGATACTTCTACCCTGATACTTTGGAAAGTACTCAATTGATACTTCGAACCTAGTGATTCCTCATCAGGTTAAAAGTATTCGGCTTGAACATCACTATTATCGAAAGTTGGTCTTTCGGGAAGAAGAATTTTAAAATTTAATGTGGTCTTCTTTCAGTTGTTGCATAAGTTCGACATATACACTTTCTTTGTACATTTTCACAAACAAATCGATTCTCCAGTCTTAAAAACATAAAATTTAATTCACATGTGTTACTGTATTATACATACAAAATAATTACTTTGCCAGAAATACCTCTTTGCACTTCTATCTATCTTCTTTCCATTTTTTTTACTCTTATACAGCCTATGCAACATTACAACATTATCGTTTTAATACCATCCATTATTTTAGTCTAATTTTAAAACAGCTGTAAAAGGCTTGTTTACGTTTTGTTTTCTTAAAGATATTTCTGACAGCTCTATTTTTCACAATATGATGTGAGTCATATAAATCACTTAATTGTAAAGGTTTACCGAACATTTCGCTATATTTTTTGTTGTTGTTTGCTATAAAATAATTTTTATAATATTTGATAGAAACAAAAAAAAAATAATCGCATGAAGATAGTTGCGATTTTCGATTTTCCTCTATTATTTCATCTTTACTTAGAACTGTCGCAGCTAGCAGTTCGTCAATATCATCAATTGCTAAGTCATCAAAGCCTTCTCCGACAACCGCGTGTGCCAAAGTGAATATAGAGGAATACTCGTTCGTATTTTCAGGCACATAATTTTTGCTTTTGGCACATTCTGGCCAAATTGCTTTCCAACAGGCGTTTAGAGTTGATGATCGTAATTCCGATAATGCCAACGCAGCATGTGTGACGCAATCTTTAACAGAAAACGTTTTCCAAGCATCAATTACTGTAAGTGTTTTATCGTTATCTATATTGTCCAAAATATACTGGAAAGTTTGCTTGATGTAGTAAGTTTTAAATGTGGCAATGATTCCCTTTATCAAGTGGTGGAATTAGGGATGCCGTATTTGGTGGCAGGAATAAAGCCTGTACATTTTCGTGCTCCAAAACTGGATGGCCGGGTGCGTTGTCCACAAGCAGAAGATCTTTGAATACCAGACCTTTTTCATTCATATATCTTTTAACTTCTTGTCACCCATGCTTTTTTGTTCGCCATCCAATAAACCGGTAAATTATTAAAGTCGACATCTTTTTGATCGTGGCTTAAGTGCGCGATTAACAAGTAGACGCTTCAGCATACGGTCGCCTGAAGCATTACTACAAAGTAAAAATGTCACCCGATCTTTTGCTGCCTTAAAACCACCAGCACTCTTTTGGGATTTTGCTACATATGTGCGGTTTGGCATTTGTTCCAAAAGAGACCAGCTTCGTCTACATTAAAGACCTGATCTAGACTGTACCCACTATCGGCAATCATTTTGCCAAGTTTCGGTATAAATTCTTTGGCAGCTTTCTCATCTCCAGATGATATTTCTCCTTTGATTTTTATGTTATGAAGTGCGAGCCGGTTGAGAAATCCTGTTAACCATCCTCTACTTGCAGAAAATATATAGCTCTTATCATGATTTGATTGAAGGGATGTAGATGGTTCAAGTTCCTTTATCTGCTTGTTAATTTTCAATGCTTTCTGCTTGATTGTATTTCCATCTACTGGAATCCTTTTTTGTGTATTGTCCACTATCCATACTGCCAGTGCTTTTTCCATTTTTTCTTAAACGTAATCTCTTGTATATGATGTCGACTTAGCAGATAGTTTCATTCCAGATACTATACAGATTTCCTAATAGCATCTTCTTTTCGTTTAATGGTCCTTATTGTAGCTTTGTTTAGACTGAAACTCTTACCTAAAGACGTTGAATCTTCTCCATTTTTGAGGCGATCTAACATTTCAATTTTAGTTTCCAAAGAAATACCTTTCCTTTTGAGTTTCGGAGTTGTAGTATTCGACATTTTTCTTAGGGCATAAAAAAGTTAATAAAGAGACAATAAATTCGAATAAAATATAGCTTACCCGGTATTCGTATCGATTTAAAAAGAATTTTTATTTTACTTAGTCAACAGCTTATATAAAAGCACGTCCAATTTTATTGAAACTAAAGCAGCGTACATAATATCGGGAGAATTTACCATAGTATAATTCCCGGCCTCTCGATCAATCAAATGACTTAAAATGATATAAGCCCCTCTTACTTTTGCCATTTTCGAGTTTAAAAAATTCTATCTTTGAGCAAAATGATCCGCAGGGTTACCAACTAAAACATAATTATTTTTTAAATTATTAGCAATTTTTTAAATAATGACAAAAGGAGCAAACTGTAATACGCAGTGTAATATAAATGTACTGCATATTATAGTTTGCACTTTTTGAATTTTGACGTTTCCATTGATTTGATTTTTGGATTCCGTGTCACCGATAATTTTTGTGTATATTGTTTTAATTATATTTCGTGTAGCTATTTAAGTTTATTATAAAATTATGTAATATTATAATAAAATTAGATTTTTATATAATATAATTATTACATATTGTCAATTAAAATAAATGATTTTCAGTAGGAATTGTGAATTTGTAAATACCCGAAATAAACTGTAGTAGAGATAATAATGACGTAGAGATGAAAATAGTTTTGTTCGAAGGTACACCGATCTACGAGAAATCACATTTCGTCATTTGATAAATATTAATTATTAATATTGATGCTTGTCAGTAAAACGTGCATTACAGTTCTAAAATGTCTCCGTTTAATTTGGAACTGTGTTTTGTTGTTTAGTCAATAAATCAGTCCCAGTATGGCCATATCTATATGCTCCATTTTGTTGAATTTATTTGTTATTTAAAATCACCGCTAGAACTAATAAATTAAAAAATTTAAAATAAAACATGTTATCTCAAAACGCACAATAATAAACAATTTGGTATTGACACAGCCAATCTCAAATTGATAATGAAAAATTTAGCAAGTCTAACAAAATGAACTAAATTTTGAGCGAAAACATCAGCGTCTAACATCAACTCAATACTATGGTAAATCCTCCCGATGTTATGTACGCTGCTTAAACAAAAGACTAAAATAATACTTAAGCTGGTATGAAAATAATTTAGAAAGGGGCATTCCCTAACTATTTTATAAATAACGAAAGAAATTCTAGAAAATTACGGATAACAAAAATATTTTTCTTTAAAATTTAAATCAAATGGCTTTTTGTAATCGTGCTAAATCGAATGAAATCGTGTAAAAACGAACACAATTTTTTTATCTAGACCGTGTTAAATGAAAACCGTGTAAAAACAGAATTGGGTATATATGTACAGGCTTTTTGAACAACTAACTCATTTGACCCCATGATGATATACATTCGACTATCACGTAATTATTCGAAAAAATGTGATATAACTTTAAGACACTCTGATAAGATACAATTTTGAATTGAATTCGATTTAAATTTGGAAGAAAGCTACTAGAGTGGAAACTGTTTTCTTAAAACTTAAATGTGTTTTCCTTTTGGCGTATATGTATACTACCACAATTTAAATAAATCTCCCATTTTAATTAGTTTTCTCTTATAGTGTGTGTGACTAGATAAACTAATAATAATTTGTTTTCACCAATTTAGTTATTAGTTTGACCGTACACTATTGGGCTTATCTTATACAAAAAAATGTTGTATCATGGATTGACATGTGCGAAAATGTTATGCACAATATCATTAAAAGAGCTCGCATTTAGTATTAGGACATTTGTCTGGCATTATATTGCTTAGATAATACCAGAGCTGCATTAAAAAGTGTACGGAAAAAATTGATTTAATTTACTTTTTAACAAAGTTATTTAAAAGTACTATACCTTCTTGTAGAACCCTTTGGACAACCTCTGGTTTGATACATTAATTACGGTGTTATATATCTTATTGGTAATCCGTGCAATCAGTGTCCTAAATAAATATTGTTATGTTCTCTTCCTAATCAATCATCGTCTAACAAACATATGCCTCAAAAAAATGTTGAAATTGTGCAACTCAATGCCTAATTCATTCTCAAATTTAATTTTTATAATACCATACTTATCAAATGTTTTGTAAAAAATGTTAACCCACACATCCATATAGCCCATGCTATATGCTCACACCAACACATCCGCACAAATAAATGCATTGACATTTATTTAATACACCAAACATTTAGTAGATACAAACCGGAATGAATTAATCTTTAGAAAAAAAGAATTGGTGCAACATTTAATAGTGTGTATCGTATACATATGCCCTAACAACCGTCGTATAAAATAGAATTAATATAGAAATGTTAACCAATATTACTATAAAGTTTTACATATATAGTATAAATACAATTTTTTATTCAATATAAATTGTTTATTTATTGTAAACTACTCCCAACAAAAATAGCACAAATAGTGGAAGAGTTTGCGTACAACCATGTCTCCGGTTTGTATCTATAGACAGTTTTGCATCAACGTACTACATTATACTCACGCATATTCATGATCTAGAGGTCGCTCATCTTTTATTTAATAGTTTCAGTTAACAGCACGTTATAATATGTTATATAGTATATATCTGTAAGAACAAGCATACCCGTTTGGTGATTGGCGGTGATGCTAATGCTCATCACTCGATCTGGGTAGCACGAACATTAACCACAGGGGTTCTTCTCTGCTAAACTATATAAGCTAATCTGAGCTTGAACTTCTTAATTCTGGAAGCCTACTCTTGTCAACTCTGTCCGGCAGGAGGTGATTGACATCAGCCTATGCTCCATGCCCATTATTGATTTAATTTTAGACTGGAGAGTGACGGATGACATCCTCACCTCTGATCACAGTTGTATCTCGTTTAATATCAACCTTAAACGACCGCCTCTTAAACCTTACCGCAATCGGAAATTAACCGATTGGGGTTTTTTCTCTCTCGAGCTAAGTTCTTTACTTGCGCCACCGAAGGTTATTCGGTCGAGCCTTTGAAAAGTAATGTCCTCTTACCACTAATCAAAAGATTTGGAACAAACCTTTCTGCAACTCTGACCTTAAAAAATTAAGGAATTATACTAGGAATCTGAAGAATAAAGCAAAAAAGTCTAAGCAACAGATTGATTGGAATAACTTCTTGTTAACACAAAAAAAATATAAAAGAAGTTTAAGATCCGCTCAAAAAGCCTCGTGGTTGAACTTCTGCGAGGAAATCAACAGCCTATCTGCTGTTGCTGGACTCAATAATGCTTTAGCTAAGAACAATACGTGCAAACTTGATTCTCTTCATCTACCGGACGGACAGCTTACCTCCTCCAACAATGAAACTGGTGAGCTGCTCCTTTCAGCTCATTTTCCTGGTTGTGATATCGTCAATTCGGATGATGTTGCTGCCGAGCTCACTGGAACGTCTGTTGCAAGTCCAGATTGGAGTTTGGCTCACAAGCTGATCAATCGTGATGTCTTGCGATGGAGCCTATTTTCCTTTGCATTTTATAAGGCTGGCGGCCCTGATGGTATTTTTCCTGCTGAGCTACAGCAGGGCTTTCCTCTAATTCAGGATCATGTGCTCCACCTTTTTAAAGCGTGTATTGCTTTTAGCACTGTTCCAAATTCTTCGAGCAGAAGCAAAGTGGTTTTTATCCAGAACGCTGGTAGGTTCGATTATACGGATCCTAAGTCCTTTCGGCCTATTAGTCTATCCTCAACTTTTCTTAAAGCTCTGGAAAGAATTGTCGATAAATTCATTAGAGATCATTTTCTAATCACCTCCCCACTCAGTAACATGCAACATGCTTATAGATGGTAAGTGCAACATGCTTATAGATGGTAAGTGCAACATGCTTATAGATGCAACATGCTTATAGATGCAACAGGCTTATAGTAACATGCAATATGCTTATAGATGGTAAGTCCTGTGAAACCGCCCTACATGAACTTGTAGCCAGGATTGAAAAATCCCTTAATAATAAGGAGTTTGTTGTGGGTACTTTCCTGGATATTGCGGGAACTTTCGATAGCACTTCGTTTGCTACGATCACTACTGACTCTACCAATTTTAGTATTGATCGCACCATTATGAATTTAATCCATGCTCAAATCTCGCACTGTGGAGGCGGAGCTGGATGGGGTATTAGTTTCTGTTAAGATTAGCAAAGGCTACCTCAGGGAAGTGTGCTCTCACTTCTGGTGTGGCTTTTGGTCGTCAATGACTTGTAAAGCTACTTGTAAAGCTGGAGCAATCTGGCTACATTGCACAGAGCTACACTGATGATCTTGTTTTTACAGTCTCAAGCAAACATCACAGTGTCTTATCCGACCTAACTCAGCATGCTTTAACTATTGTGGAGGCATGGTGTGTTGAGAAGGGTCTTCACGTCAACCCTTCTAAAACTAATTTAATTGTCTTAACAAGGAAGAGGAATACTCTTGAATTATCTGTTCCCTCCTTTTTTGGGAGAATGATCACAAAATGTGACCACGTTAAACACTTTGATGTTGTCCTGGATAGTAAACTTTCCTGGAAGAATCACCTGGACTACAAGCTTCAAAAATCTACTGCCATTTTTTGGCACTGTACAAGAGCTTTTGGGAAATCCTGGGGTTTAAGCATTAGGATGCTTTCTTTCATTTATAAATCACTGGTCCTACCGCTATTATCGTACGCCTCTATTGTGTGGTGGCCAGTGGTTGACCTGAATCCATTCTTTCCCTGCCTCAGTTACGCACTTTTATTTTAGGAGCAGCCTGTTCTGCAGCTTATCGTCTGAGGTGCATTCGGGCATGGAATGTTTTCGGTTCTATTGTGGGACATCGATAAATTTTTAAAAAATTTTCTTCGTGTTTACCAGAAATTGATATGGTTAATGACAGACTACTACCCGAATTCCATTTCTCAAATCTTTTCTCGGTGGCTTATCCTATGAGAGACTTGTGGAGTTCGCAGGTTTTCTTAATAAATTAAATGAGCCCATAGTCTTTTATTCTGATGGCTCTCGTTCGAACCTCATTGCAGGCTTTGGAATATACTGTCCTTGGACGGATCTGAGACTTTTCGGTAGTCTTGGATCGCATTGTACTGTTTTCAGGCGGAACTAATAGTGCTGACACGTCGTGTTATTGAGGCTTTGAATTTTGCTGTTAAAAATAAAAGTATTCTACTGTGTACAGATAGTAAAGCTGTACTTAACTCTTTAATAATCAAACAATTCATGAACCTTCTTTGTTCTAACAATAAAGTTACGGTCATGTGGGAAGCGGCTCATTGTGACATCGTATGCACTGAGATCGCGAATTTAGCCAAAGCTGGCTCCCAATTAACTGCACTGCCAGTTAAACCAGGCAGCTATTATGCAATTTTATCTGATCGCCTGAGCTATATCTATTTTCTATAATGCTCCTATCGAAAATGCCGAAATTATGAAACTACATTAAAAAGTCAGATCGAATTTTTTGAGAAGCGTATCTTAAAATTCGCCTAATATATTTATACAACCACGAGTTAATAAAATTAAAAATATTTATTTCCTTTTCGAATATAAGATGTAAAATTATTGTTACAAATAAAATAGTTTAATTGGTTAATTTAGTAGTTCGATTTAATACTTGGTAAAAGAAATATCTGCGATGAATCGGATTTCATGATGTTTACAAATTATACGATATCAGAAAAATTTTGATATTATATTTTCAGAGACAAAATAACCTAAAATACGAATACATAGTTTAAAATCTAAAAATAATTTGTACATGGAAAATATTAATTTTTCAAATGAACGTTTTTATTTACAAAACGTATTTTTAAAACAAAAGCTGTGTACCTAATTATTTCAATCTACCTAACATTAAGAAGGGCGGATTTTGGTCCTGCACAATAAACATTTTTCAGTACTCCTTACCTAACTAAATAAAACTAAATTGCTAATGTAATCTTTAACAATAAGGTATAGGCAAATAAGGTAACTGTTTGTGGCATCTGATTTTTTGCGATATCATGCAAAACTAATCTACAATCATAACCCTGTGGAAAGCAAAGTTTGTACAAAAAATTTGTTGATAAAATATTTTCGTTTTTGTTAATTTTGTAATTAAAAAAACTAAAGAGTCTTACGAATTGAATTTGTTTAAGAAGAGTACAATATTTCGTTTGTAAACATAAAATAAAATAAATAAAATTGATTTAATTAAACCTTGGAATTTAATACCCAAATGCAGACATAAATACTAGTCCAGCGAATGTTCGAAATAGTGACCTTTAAAGTGCTATTCCACTTGACTCAACTGACTGATAGAAAAATTAAAGGAAGACAAAAATATACATTTGCTGGTTGGGCGAATGAAACAAAAGCCCTTCTCAGTCAAGAAATATTTTTGTATGTAGTAGTGTAACTCCTATAAAAAGTATCAAATTGAGAAAGTTTTATAGCAGTCACACTAACACACATGCAAAAAATTTGTATATGGTTAGAAATATTCCTCGCCCACTACTATTTGTATGGTTGTCAAAGTTTCTTCTTAAAATTTTGCTATAAAACAACGTTTTTTAGTATAGATTTTTTTAATTTTTGCGGAAAATATACTAAGAAATATAATTCTGATATGAGTGTTAATAATATTTAATTTTTAGATAATTTTGAGATGTAAAACTAACCGAATATTAAATTTATTTTTAATATAATTATTGGTTATGTTTTTATAAACAAAAAAACAAACTGTTTGTTTTTTTTTGTTTTTTGTATTTGTCTATTACTTAGCTTTTCCGCCTTTTTTCTCTTTTCCTCTTTTTTTACTATCAGTCAATTTTTCTAGTGGAATAGCACCTTTAGTTTTCTATTTTTTTATTGTGTATACAATGACAAAAGTCCTATATCTCGCGCAAATTGCCAAGGTTTACACCTTGCCTTTAAATCACTTTATTATACAATATACAGCCATTCCATGCGAAATCAGACAAAAAAAAAGACATTTACGGAGGCAAGGTGTCCAATTATTTTGAAATTCGGGGAGATGGTTAGTCTGGAAAAAAAATATATAATTTGAGTAAAAACTCGATGGGGTCAAAATACGCGGAGTTCCGTTATAATTTGTTTTTGTCGGAAACTCAAATGTTCACACCTTTAAATTCGTGTATCTTAAGTATTACTTGTCCGATTTTCACGTGTAATAGCTCGTTGGAAAGACAATTGTACATACTTTCAAGTTCATACTTTCATTTTAAACTTTGGTGTTAATGTACAATAAACCGTTTAAATTTCAGTTTTAAATAGTATTAATAATAATATTAGTAACTTCCCAGTTTATCTTACACTTCCTGCCGCAGTGAATAAAGTCTCGTTAAATTGGAACATTCTGTGCTAGAGCACCATTTTAAATTAAAGTGATAAACAGCGAATCAGTAAAATTGTTTACAGAATTTGATGGAAATATTTATTTAAGTAAAATTTGACATATCTGCCACCAAAACCGTAAGACATTAGATAATTTGTCAAATGCTATATTAAATCGGTGATACAGCATTTGCAAGCATAGTGTCCTATTGAAAATCTTTTACTGTATATTTTTATTTCCTTTAGTTTGCGCGATAATTCTCGCGCTATTGTAACATATAAATTAAACGAAACTGAACGATTCGATTTTTTTTCTACGTACATATAATAGTTTACCCATTCGTCTGTACTGAGCACATCAGGCAGTTGGTTGTATGACCGGTAATTTTAACAACAATATGGTACAAATACACTTTGTTAATGAATACCTTATATGTATAAAGGTACTATTCTATAAGTTGTATGAGATCTAATGACAAGTTTCGACTCGATAAGTAGTTACATATATGAATATATGTATATGTATACAACAACATCTATCTCTTTAGCTAAAAATAATGAATTCTATAAGATTAACAATGAAAGTTGTAAGTAAAATTTGGTGGGTGTAAAATAATATGCAAATACAAACATATAATTGTATATATATATATACATATACTTATGGTATGTGCATATGTACATATAAAACGAATATATATTATAATTGGTGGTACGTGCAATATCTCTTACAGCTTTAATTGTAGCTTCATAAAAATAAAATAGAAACTATTTGTGGTCGCTCGATATAATGTGGTTGATATTTATTAATTGATTTTGGTTCTAATATGTTTCGATTAACCGGAATTAATTAAAAATCATTAATTCTAATGTTATCATAAATATTAGTAAAAACATATTATGTATTAAATGAATAGAATATACATAGTATAGAAAATAGTTTGTTATATCATTTGTTATATTATTATGTACCACCAAAAGCGGTATCATATATTTTGTACCACCAAAATTTCGACCTATTTATATTAATTTAACATCGCATATTATTATTATTTTTAAATTATGTTAAACAAAATGATAAAACAAAATTAATTAAATTGCATGGCTACTAATCTGTAAACGTGATACTCAAATAAAAGTTAGTCACGAAATTATGAAACGGGTCCACTTTAGTTTCTGTAGATTCAATATATTTCCTATGATTTAATAGTTGTATGTAATACTCTAAAGCTTGCTTCACTAGATTCATTTTTTTCATCTTTAAAAATTGTACTGCAGAGTACAATAAAATAAACGATGTTGGTACGACAACAAAGCGAAAATTGTACTGCAGTACCACTAATTTCTCTTTACAACTAACACTAAATTACTCTAAAATATGTACTAAAATAAAATTTCATTTTTTGGTGTTTTCTATAGGTATACAAATGTATGCATCAAATGTAAGGATACACATATTCTTCAAAATTATACCAACAATTCAATATATTCTTATAATGGCCACATACAACATTCCAATTTTATTTATAAATTGTCGACTTAAGAGACTCAACGATAGTTTTAAGCATTATTTTGTAGCTGAACGGAGAAATAGCGTGGACGTTAAAGCACTTCGAGTAATTTTCAACACATTAAACAACTCTGAATCAAACTTAAAACTACGGATGATACTTCGTTTCGGCGAATTATATGATTACTTAAACAACAGTTTAACCGTGATTAATTGCATGTTTAGTTTTCATGTTATGTGCTGTATTGCACTATATTTTATATATACAGTGACAACAATATTCACAGCTTATGTATTGGTTTTTATACGACTTGACTCAACTGTAGAGATTAGTATTAAATGGAGTTTTATTTCTACAATTGTACTGACAGCATCAGTTTTTCAACTGATAGTAAGCTGCTGTTCTTTGAGAGACGAAGGAGAAAATACAGTATGTTTGGTACATACTGCTGCTACCAAACTAAACGACAACTCACCAATTTCGGATGCTGTAAATATCTTATACTTATTATTTACATATAATATTGTAAAATTTAATCAAAATTTATTTTGCAGTTGATTCGATTTTCGCAACAGATTACCCATCAAAAGCCTAACGCAACATGTGGTTTGTTTTCTTTTGACTGGAACCTTTTGAGTTCCTTGGTAACTGGTTTGTTTGCATATCTAATCATATTAATTCAGTTTCAATAATACATCAAATAAACGAATTTAAATTATCCAGACCCTTAAGGTAGGTCTCCGTAATTGTTATATCGAACTTGCAAATTATGTGTAATAAATCTTCAAAAAGCATATAATAATAACAAGATTTTATTTTATCACTCCAATCAATCTGATTGTGCAAAATGAATCCAGTCTACATGCAAACTATAATCACGATTTAATTAAATGTAAAGTTATGCAATTTTTCGGTGAATATTATAGCATCAATAAATAATAATAAACTTTAAACAAAATTAGATATCAAAATTTTATATTTTATTTGTTTTCTTACTTGTTTTAAATAAATTTAATAATAAACCAATTTTAATGTTTATTTATAAAAATATAAATTATATCTATTTATTTTTTGTTTTTGTTGATTTATCTTTATGGTGTAATTTTATGTCATAAATAATCATAAAGTAGTTTTGATAATTTAAACAAGAAATTCCTGCATAAAATAGTATGAAGTAACATTTTTAGGTTTAGGTATTTATATGGTAAATTAATGTTACTTAATTTCCCAAAAACCGGATGTCGTAGAAATCAATTTTTGGCCACAATAATTTAGGTATTGATTTAAATGCTTTCGTATGTCAAAATTAAGTATATGTTAAATAGTAAATTTTACTATTTGGCAATTTGTATCATATGTTAAAAAATTGGCGTTTAGTAGTCGATTTTCGTCAAAAATGGATAAGTTTTTCTATACGTCGGAATAGATGATATTCTTGATCATCTTGGTCGAGCTAAATGGTTTTCAGTCTTAGACCTCCTGTCGGGATTTCACGAAATTGAATTAGATCCTTCCGCTAGAGACTACATTTCATTCAGTTCAAATTTAGGTAGCTATGGATTTACTAGAGTGCCTTTTCGTTTTAAAGTAGCACCAAATTCATTTGAACGAACGATGCAAATGGCTTTTCAGGATTATTACCTTACACAGCTGTTCTTCTTATGGATGATATTATCGTCATCGGATGTTCCGAGGATCATCCTCTAAAAAAATTAAGAAGCGTATATTTCTATATACTTATAATATATTTTAGAGAAAGGAAGTTATTTATCTTGGACATAAAAGTACTGACCAAGCGATTCACGTTGACAACACGAAGATAAGATAAAATACATATAAGATAATCAAAGATTGTCCAATCTCCAGAGATCCAAACGAAGTAAAACGGTTAGTAGTGTTCTGTAATTATTACAGACGGTGTATCAAGAATTTCGCGGAAATTTCAAACTGCCTGAACCAACTTACAAGAAAAAATCGATCGGTGGACTGCTCAATGTCAAGCAGCTTTTGATTTGATAAAAACAGTTTTAATACACCCCGCAATATTATAATATCCAAATTTTGGAAAAAAAAAATTAACCTCGAATGAATCTGACAAAGACAAACAAGATCAAGATCAAGAAAATTTCCGGAAACCAATGAATGTAGTGGCTCTGGTGGCGGTACAAATGGTGTCAATTTAACTTTGCCACTGGCGAAACACAATCCAGGGGCTTCATTTTTCAACTTAAATGCCTTGCACATAACGTTCATTGGTCCAATAGCAACGATTTGCAGTGAACCGTAATCGATTGCAACGTTATAATTAAATGCAGCTAGATAGGAATTAAACGCGACATTTCTACGTTGTTTTTTTCGATTTCGTTCAACTTCATTTCGCGCTTCGCCTTCGCGTTGCTCGTCAGTTTGATTTGCTCGTATATATCTTTGACTTTCAGCATTCCGAGTTCTGCGACCTAAATGGTGGCATTTTGAACAAAGTTCATTGTGTAATATTTTGATCTGTAAAATAGACACGTTGTCCATAGGCAAATGTACTGCTAGATGAGTTACTGCTGGATCTCTTTCGTGCATTGAAAATGAAAATATACGCCAAATAGCCTCACTGGTGCTTATATATCTTTCAGTTTGTAATCTTAAAATTTCGTTTTAAATTGTCTTGTCGCTCAATATTGAAAACTATGTCAGTTCCTTTATTGATATATTTGCAAATATATTTTATGGATTTTACGGATGAGCATAGTTCAACATTAACGTGTGCCTTAAAGGTTTTTGATAAAAATGGCGAATAAGGCACAATCGATATATTGTCAACTTCTAATTCATTTGTGTGAATATTGATCGTGAATGACTTTCCAGAATTCTCAGTAGATCTTCTACGATATAATGGTTAGCCATCAATTTCAGTAATCGTATGCATTGTAAAATCTTTAGGAATACTTTTGGAACATTTACCATTAATCATACATGGTGAATTCGTATTAAGTGCTCCACATGGACCATAAACCATATTTAATTTAACAATTTCAAACAATTCTGGATCCGTCTCTTCATCAGGAATTTCAGCGCTTATTAAGTTATCGATATCGATTGATCTTATTTTATTTGTCAGCCAACTTAATATATGAGCATGAGAAAGTTCTCGTTTTTCCCATTCGATCGAATACATCTAACAATTCGTTTGCCCATACACATGATACTATGTAATGAGATTCATTAGGGATTTTAGCTTTTGTTGAAAAACTCGTGCTAAAATGTGATGTCGATCATGCGATTGTTGACCATGCTTTAATAATTTTACAATATCGTTCCATTTTGGATTGCATGTGAATGTTATAAATAAATCGGGTCGAAGAACGAAAGTCATAGCGAATATACTCTTGCATATGACGCGGACTGCTAATGTATGATGAAGGAAGAATAACAGTATTGGCATACATATCGACAACATACTGATGGTATAAACCTACATTTTAGAATGTGATTGTCTTCAGTAGATCTTATCATTAGTAGATAAGCGTAATAATTCATAGCACTAACTTTTTTGGTCAGTTCTGCGCCAGTGGATGGATTTGTTTGTTTTATGTTGATGTGATATCCATCATCACCTTCCCAAAAGATTAAAGGGTATTGCAATGCGTCGTAAGAGCGATGAGTCTCTTCAATTTTCTGAATGACGTTATCTCTACTATTTATTCTTAGTAACTATGTCACGTGACTCAAAAGCTTCCCCAACCATTACAATAGGTACTTCATCAACTGTTGGTGCATTATATCACATTACACCTGTTGGTGTTTCATCTGCTTTAATGACGATCATGTAATTATCATTTTCCAATTGTGGTGTAATTTTTTGGAACAATTGTATTAATTGATTTTTTTCCATTAAAAATTGTTGAATTGTATTAATGATTTTATGCTCTCTATTTCGCAACGTTCTTGAGCTTGCCGTTCATTTGATCCAATAAAATATATTTGCAAAAATTTCGCATTTCCATTTGGCATGGGATACATTGATCCAATGTGGTGATAAAATTGGTCTTGAATCAATATTGGTAATTTGCTTTACGCCAAAAGATGTCATTTGGAAACTTTGATTAAATTTCCGTATTTTTGACAAAAATGGCTTTGAATCACTTGATTCTCCTGTCATCAAGGATTTTACAGGTTCAGGTGGTGGATTTACAATTGGTATAACAACGGTACCTGAAATATTTTACGATAATATTTTATGAATTTATGACGTAATAAAAAGGGGGAAGGAGGTGGTTAATATCCAAAAAAACATACCTGAAGAACAACACATCCCAAGAGTTTCATTTTTAAATTATAATGCATGACAATAATTGCATTCTTTACCCATTTCACCGATAAAAGGATGGACGTAATAATCGATGTCTGCTTCATAATTAAAGGCAATGCGATGAAATGAAGCAATCACTAATGCTCTTCTGTTCCGCTCTTCGAGTAGTAACTCTTCGAATTTCGGTTATATTTTCTTGTTGAATTTCACGTTGTAAGTTGCGCTGCCTTTGTGTCTTTAATTCTGATAATTGTTGGTCAGCATTAATATTTTCTCTATATCGTCTAATCGCTTGGTTTCTTCGCGTATTGCGACCAATATTTGAGCGTCGCATTTTTATGAAAGAAACACTTAATTTTGCAATACAATGGAGTTGTCTATAACTGTCACTTCGTATTGGTGGTAACACAATCAATAATTTAAAATGTATGCACTTTTAAGCGTCCTGCGATCAATGTTTTCGCGTACTCTCTTATTTTTGTAAAATTTTATTTTTAATCGTAATTTTACTTTAATTAATTTGTTTTTAACAGTTATTTTGTGTTAATTAATAAAAATCACAACGTAATAACGTTTTTTACGATTGAAATAAATTGTATTTTTAATTTTGCGTCCTACGATATATTCTTGCGCGTGCTGTAATGAAACTAAATAAATGTCAAAAAAGCACTATTACCACCTACTATCTTGAAAACAGCGCCACCTACCGGGTCCAAATTTCACAAAAAACCCAAATAGCAACGATACAAACCTATGGTTAAAATCTGAAGTTCATAGGATGCTTCGTTGCTAAGAAGCAGAAAAACCGTTGTATCTTAGAAAAAGCGCCACCTATCAGGCCCAAATTTCAGAAAAACCCAAACCGCTAAAATCTTAATCTATGGTGAAAATGTCAGCTTCCTGCGATGTCTGATACCTGAGAAAAAGGCTATTACAATCATTACAGACACCATTTTTGCTAGTAATTACCATTTGACGTAGGGCAAATAGATACTGTAGGAGGTCCTCTTGTAATGACTAAAAACAGTTTCAAATATGTTGTTACAATGTAATGTCAATTAAATAAGTACATTGTCACTGCAGCAGTACCAGACAAAGAAGCCAAATCAATTGCGAAGGTAATTTATAATAACTTTATTCTAATATATGGACGAATGAAAGTACTTTTATCCGATAAGGGCACGGAATACCTTAATAAATTAATCGATGAGCTAACCAATTCCTATGACTGTGTCCGAAACCTGTAATAAATATTTTTCAGTACAGAATTTTGACATCATTTGAGAATTATTCCCCTACATTCACAAATTTTTATTATGCCCGAAATGTATAATAAATCTCTCCACCTCAAAATGCCTTTTCCCCACGTTATATGTTTTTTCTGAAACCGTGGTTGCATGCTGTGTGTTCCACAATATATGTATTACCGCAAATGATAATATCACCATAGATTGGTTAACTCTGAAAGAACCGGAACCAGAAATTCATCAACATCTAAACGAAGTTATTGAGGAAAATGCCTGTTTCTTTAGGCAGATAATGGGATGGTTTATGAAGAATTAAATCATCCCGCCAAAAACATCATATAAATCCGATATATTCGGCATTTAATATGAATACACATTTTTTCTATTGCTTGGCCCACACCACAATGATATATGTAATTGCATTTTTTGGTCTTAGGTTTGAAATAACTTATAAATTAGGTCCAAAGACCCTTTTTCATGTACCTGAATACAAATAACAATATGTTTTCGTTCATTTTGAGATGAAAAATTATTCAATTTCCACAGTTTTCATTCTTGAATTTCAACAATTCTCAGTCAGGATTTTCAGTTTTCGTTTAGAGGAAAATAGGAGAAATTAATAATTTTTGCTATTCGTGCCCCTTATTACTCATAGTAAAATGCAAAACTGCAAAATTTAAAGAAACAAACTGCCGCTTTTTCATTGTATTGCTGGTGTACATATACATCGCACAATAAAAATTTAAAATGAAACGACTAATACCAATGTATTATATTTTATTTTTTTCACAAAGGATAATAAAAAAAAAATAAAAAATACATTAGAAACAACAACAATCTGTATATAAATATATTTTTTCACCAACAAAACCTTAAAGAGGCAAAATCAAAGTAGTATATGTCAGTAAAAAAATCAGTCAGACTTGTTAGTATAGAAGATTTTGGGAAGAGTATAAAATACAAAATCAAATATTTATAATTTACAGACACATGCAAACCGGAAAAAATATACTCAACTTGAATTTCTTTAATTATAAATTTTAGTTACATATTTTTAGTCGAAGAAATATGACACACAATTTCATGTGGGCGTTTTATTGTTACGTGATAACAACAAACATTTTTTGTGTAAAACATAAATTTTAATAAACTAGTTGATCATATAAAAAATAATTTTAATTTAATAAATACATTATATATGTACCAACAATAAAACGCCGACGTAAAATAGTGCAACATATCTATTCGACTAAAAATGTGTAACTAAAATTTAGCAACAATTTTTAGCGTAGGCTTCTCAAGGGACGTTTTAAATTAATTAAATTACTTAAGACTCAATAATCAACCGCATGACAGATTAGAAAAATTATTTTTGAATGAAAATGGTCTGGTGAAGCGTTCTAATCAGTGCAATATATTAAGGGAATGCCATATTTACGATATTTCGTATTCGAACTGCATTGCTATATAAAATACTAAGAAAGTGTTCTTTAAATGGATTTTAAGGAAACGTTGTACGATTATTTCAATTTATTCGATATTTGTTGATATTCCTCGAAATTCAATTGTCTTAACATACTTGCGTTGAATTGGTGGTTCTTCCAGATTTTGAGTGTTTGTCTTGGGGCTACTCTAATTTATTCTCCTCAAATTCTTTAAATTCCTATTTGGAGAATAAGTCTGTATAAATGTTGATAATGATTAATAAGCCGTTTCCACCATTAACTAAGAGGTAGGCCTCAATGCGTTTTTTGTATCGAGGTTGCCCAAAAAAATCAGGCCTAATTTAACAAACACTTGACTTTAAAATTAGAGTGAAATTCAAATTTCTAATTTTAAAACAATATCGTAATATAATAAAATTATAAATAAAAATTAACAGCCATTCCAATTGATTTTGTTAAACAATTAGATTTATAATTCAAAAATATATACCCAAATCTCAAATTTTAAAACAATTATAAACTAAGCCTAAATTAAAATATAAATGTAAGTAAAAATTCCCAGCCATTTCATAGCTAAAATATTTAAAAAATAAATAATATCACAATGTTACTAAACTATATTTATCCCTTTAAATCCATGATCATCCAATTTTATGTCTGTGAAATACATTATTAATTTATTAATCTTAGCGTTTTATTTGAAGGTTCGTAAGTTTTAAGTTTGCGCTTCCTATCAGATTCTACGTTATCGTTTTCATGTTTAGTAAAGTTATTGAGTAAAATATTTGAAGAAATGGATAAAATAAAATAATTAATATAATAACTAAATATGTGATTATATTTCCACAAGCGGAAGTATCATCAAAATCGACAGTTACTGTATACATCAAAAAAGATTGGACAGTTAAAAAAGTTAAAGATTTTTTTTGATTTAATTCAGGATTGCAAACAAGTTTTTTCATGTCAATATTATTGCAAATATTTATAATCAAAAACTCCACCGATATGCATAAATATTAAAAGTACGATTTCCGTGGGGACACTCTAACCACCTTTCTGAAGCCAGATCATAGAAATCATCATCGGAAGCGACAGCCTTCCCAGTTCTAACTAATTTCTGGCACTCTAGGCACGGACCCTAGATAAAGGGTCAGTGCCTAGAGTAAATAAATTTTGATTTATCCTATGATTATCAGTCACTATTGTTATGACTTGTAAATTTATTGATTGCACCAATTTTAAAATATTTAACATTAATTTATGAAGTTCAGCACCTGAAGGGTTGCTAACTGGATGTAAAGCAATTACTTCTTTAAAACTACCAAATGCGGAACTAACTAAAAATGCAAGAAAATCGTTCACATTTGAATTATTCTGGGCATAACCTGTTATCTTTTGGGATTTATAATTTATTTGCGCCTTGAGATACATTTTATCGATTTGAACGATTACTTTGCGTTGCATATGTTTTAATTGTTCAATACTTATTACCTTCAAAGTTCGTAGGGCATATATTTTGAAGGTATGAAATTTGCTTGGAAGGATCAACATATTTTGATTGAAGGAAAATTAAAAAAGATTTAACTAAGGTATTTTCTGAATACCGTATTTTCTGAATACCGTATTTTCTTATCAGACACAATTTTGAGCTGATCACTGATTATTTGAAGTGTATCAATATATTTATAATCAACACATTCGGCCACACACAATATTTCATTTACTTTCATACATGCTACACTCAACAGTTCATTCATGCTATCAGCGGGGGTATATTACTGATATACCGTAATACAATACGGTATATCAGTAATATACCGTATTGTATTACTAAAAAATAATTTAATCACTTCTTTAAATTGAGACTCTGGAATTGTTGATCAAATTTTGATACAGATACATATTGATTTATTGAAAAATAGACCATTTAAATCTTTTGTTATTCTAATATAATGCGAAATACTGAAATTTATTACGTTAATTTTATAAACATAAACGGCTTCTTCATTGAATTTTACTTCAACGTCGAGGCCGCTTACATGACAAGACAAAAAAAATCTAAAATTGTCGAAAAACCCAATCAGCCCGTTTTTCATTCCAGAAATTTCATTTTGTAATGAAGTTCATAAGATCTGGTCAAAATCTCATTACTTCTTGCTGACAGGTTCTTCCGGCCCCGGGGCTTCGGCTTAGATTTTGAGTAATATTTTGATAGGTCAATGGTACAACTGAAGTACCAAGATTTTTAACAAATATAATATAATTTCACAAGCACGCTGGTACACAACACATGTTGTAAAGTTAAATAAATATAACTATATGCTACTAGAAACTATCACAAAATGTTAAAAAAAATAAAAAAATATAAATTTGACTACCGATTAATAGAATTATGTATTTAAATATAATTTCGGATCAAAACAAATTAGATTAAAAACTTACCAAAAATATATCCGGTAACTAACTGTAACTTCATACATATACAATTTTAAAGATACGAAAACACTCCACGTATAAAAATACGTCCTTTCACTTTGACTTAAAATGGATTGCTAAATGCTAACTTAAATAAATCAATAATTCAAGTTGATTATATTTTCTCTGGTTTGTATGTTTTTGTAAATTGAAATATTTTTTTACGCTCCTCGAGAATACCTGCTTGTTTTGGTAACAAAATAAGAGAGCAACTTATCGTGCAAATTCAATTGATGGGCTCGTTGTCTATGTCACTCACACCAAGCCATTTTTGTTAGCTCGATCATTCCGACTGGGAAACAGATGCAGTTTACTATGAGTAATAAGGGACAGAAATAGCAAAAATTATTAATTTCTCATATTTGACCCTCAACGAAAACTGAAAATCCTGACTGAGAATTGTTCAAATACATGAATGAAGTACTCAGGTATATGAAAAAGTGTCTTTGGGCCTAATTTATTTCAAATCTAAGAAAATGCAAAAAAAAGTAGTTTTCATATAATTTGGGTGGATTGATTTTTGTTTGTTATTCCGAGGCCACTACTAATGCAATTTCAAATTTGATATTGAAAATCGGCCTGTTATTTATTGGTATTGAGCTAACCAATACTCTAAACTTCAAATTGCATACCAGCATCTTCACCAACAGTTCCACAAAAAATTAAATACGTTTTGGGTGATAAAATATAGCACCTATCTTGAAATGGTGTTTCAGTACTCTCAGCTAGTTCACAAATCAAAAAATTTTCCAGTAAACAGGCTCGCCAGATCAATTCTTGCTTGAATGAATCTTTTGGTATCTTCGTAACCCCCTAAAATTCAACATGGGATAATCAAACACAAATTGGTCCGAATACACAATCTAGAAATATCGTGCAACATTGCACTTCACAAACAAAATCCACAATGTAACAATTTTATACTTACATCTATCGGCATATTGTCTTTTTGAAATTTTTTTTTAAAAGTTCCTTTAATATAATAAAAACAACCTTTTTATTTATGTATATATGTATATTGTTGAGCGTAAACTTTATTTTGACAACTAATTCGAAAAGCAACCTCGCGAGCAGTCTAAACTGAAAAATCTGGTGTGTAATAGCAAAACTAATCAATTTAGAAAAGCCGGCGGTTTCAAAAAATTTGAATAGAACAAATGGCTACACGTTTTATCATAACACTATTCCCAATAAAATCATTACACCGTATGAATTAACTTTTGAAAAAAACGTAACCCTTTCAGACTCCTTTGGAAGACTCCGCCAACAGCGAGACAGAGGAAATTTATAGAAATTGCAAAAAATAACCAGAAAATAAAGTATGATCACAAATTAAATTTATTATATTTAAAAGTAGGTGATAAACTAAAAATAACAAAACCCGTAGCTCATAAAATGGATCGATGCTATTTAGGACCAATATATTAGAAAATAATAATATACAAATCGAAGATCAATCAAATAAGATCTTAAAGAGAAATAGAGCACTTAGCTATTAAATAATTAATCAGTAACAAAAAAAAACCAATAAACAATTTTATAGTATAAGAATCAATTATTTTTTATTTTTTAGCAAATAATTAAATTATGTAACAATGAACTATATAACAAATTTAATATTGTTTTTTATATTAATTTTAAGAATTATTTAATTATAAATCATATACTGTAATGATACTAATGATCATCATTATTTCTATGTGTTTAAATGTTTTAAAATGACTTACTCAAAGGATAAGTCATTCTCCTATAAAAAGGGAAGTGTATTAATATTGTGCATTGTACTCTGTACATTGTACCCTCAAATATGCTGATCGTGTGCATAACTGAAATATTATACTTTTTATTTAATTGTAAGCTAATGACCACAAACGAGCGATATATGCTGAATAAGCATTAATAGGCTACTGTAATAATAAATATGCAAATATATATTGTACACAGATAAAGTTAGATTAAGACTGTGTCCGAAATCTGTAATAATTATTTTTTAGTATATAATTTTGACATTTATTTGCAAAAACCTCATACACCCAAATTATTATAGTCTATCGCTATCATAATTTTTGACAGATCCGTGCAAATAAATTTTAATACATTTTATGATGTTTTTGGCGGAATGATACTATATATTATATACATATATACAATTTATATGAACACACATGAATGACACACACGACACACACTGAATTAATGTAAAATGAAATGATTAAAAGATAAATAAAAATAATTAAAAGTCCGAATTAAAACATAAATCCAATTTTTTTATTTAACTTTTCATAAACTATCCCATTCTCTGCCTAAAGGAACAGGCATTTTCTTCAATAACTTCGTTTAGATGTTGATGAATTTCTGGTTCCGGTTCTTCCAGAGTTAACCAATCTATTGTGATATTATCGTTTGCGGTAATACAATAATACATATATTGTGGAACACACAGCATACAACCACGGTTTTACGCAATTTCCGATTTGACGTTTCAAAAAAAAAACATAACGTGGGGAAAAGGCATTTGAGGTGGGAGTTGTATTACATATTTCGGACGGCTAATAAAAAACTGTGAATGTAGGGAAATAATTCTCAAATAATGTCAAAATTCTGTACTAATAAATATTTATTACAGGTTTCGGACACAGTCTAAGATTGTGTCCGAAACCTATAATAAATTTTATTTTTTAGTACTAATTTTTGACATTTATTTGAGAATTATTCCCCTACATTCACAATTTTTTATTATGCTGTCCGAATACTGTAATAGTTATTTGACATATTTACCCGCCTGTTTACAAGTTTTTCGAATGAAATACATAAAATACATGAAATTTAATTGCATATATATATAATTAAAATGTACATAGCTGTAAGATGAAATATTGACATTTTTAATGTAATTAAATTAAAATGAATTGGAATATACATATACTTTTCTTTCTGTTTTTTATAATATAAATAAATCTAAGCTTAATATTTTATTTAAATTAATAAAGACTAGAGTCCGTGGAGTGTGAAGACATCTCTAGAATTTTTGTGATTTAAATATTTCATTGCACGGAGTTTGTCGCCCATTTAAGTATTTCAATTGGAAAAAATAATAAGAAATCCAATTGGGAAAAGTCACAAAATATCCAATAGAGAAAAAATTATAAAAATTATTCAAAACACTGAAATTCTAAACAATATAAAATAAATAGTAAAGTTCATAAGCCTTAACTATCTGAAAAGATAGGCCAGTACCAGGTTATATCTCTGGCATTTAAAAACCAATCAAATCAAGAAACTTTTATATTCTATAAACAAATAGTAAAGTTCATCAGAATTTAGTCCGCTTGACCATAAAAACCCCAGTTTGTCTAAACTATTCGAAAATATACATGAGTACCCGTGGACTTTTCTAGGATTGGCAGTAACAATTATTAAATTGGTTTAGAATCACGAAACTTCAAAAATCTAACAACTCAATCTAATTTAATTCCCATGGATGCAAAAGTGGCAGTTGATCTAAGCTATCTGAATATGAACTCGAGAGCATGCGATTATCTCTAGGATCGGCGGCATAAAACTTACAAAACACCTCAAATTTAAATTTTCGCATAAATAAAATACCAGTTGGAAAAATAAGCAAATTTAACAGAGTAATTTTTTATTAATTTTTTTAACATTATCTTCACTATCATAATCCAACGCGAACTTGTATTAACTCGTTTTCGATTTAAGTCGATTTAGCGATTACGCCTTGTGACCACATAATTTATTATATTTGGTGCTATGCGAGCGATAAGCTCAGATTTATTACGAGTTAGCTTACCCAAAGCCATCTTAATAAATCAAGCCTCCATGTTCAAAACGAACTTTTATTAGTGGGTCTAAAATGACAAAAATAATCGCTCTCTTCATACATTTTATATGGAGAGACATGATTTTCGTTTATAGAAATATTTGAATGAAAAGTAACTCAAAATTGTAATTTTTTGAAATCAATTGAAACTATAAACATTGAATTTCACCTGACTTGAAGGATTTTTCCGTGGGGTTTTCCATTTTATTGTACTAATTAAAGGAAAATAAGATACTTTATTCTCTAATAAAGCTCAAATAGAAATAGAATAAAAATTTGTAAGAAAGGGACATTGTGTACATAACCAACAAAATAATTTATTCCCATCAAACAAATAAACCAAAAGAAGAAAACATCAATGAATTTTTAAAAAATGGAACAAACATAATGATCATAAAACAACGCAAAAAACGAGAAAAAATATATGAACACAATTTTTTATTTCATAGCAACAACAAAAAATTATCGTATAAAAAATAATATTGAGAGCGTGATCAAATTGTCCCTCTCCTAATCCTAATTGACATATTGTATACAAATTATGTAACCTTTTGTAACCTTCAAAACAAAACACAACATTTTATCATTTATTTGATCGATACGATCAATATTTTTATTTTGGTTTAATGAAAAATTTCCCAGCGTTTATCCGATTAATCTCCTAAATTTTAATTTATCGTAGTTATCATAATTTTTATACATATTTTTCGATGTTTAGATTTTGAATCGAGCTATTTTATTTCTGTGTTGGAGTGAATGCAGTATATTGAAAGAATATATCAGATATATATTTGTATATACCTTCGAGCATAAAGATATATAGAGAGAGTGTAAAACTTAAAATGTATGAAAAGAGAATAAGAAAATCGTACTACAACTTCTGTCAAAAAAAATTTTTTTTTTTTGTTTATTTCATGTTTTGTGTTTGTGTGTTTTTACATCGAAATAAAATTAAAAATTATAAGTGAAAAATATAAGATGGCTAAATTAATTAATTGTTGTGTGACAAATTGCTCCAATACGAAGCAAATTAATACAAAAAAAAACAATAATAAAAAGTGTTTAATTAACTTTTTTAGGTAAATATTAAGTGCATATTTTTTAAAAAAAATTTTAATCCCTTCGATCGCAATTTAATTCACACGAATGAAAATTAAAAATAATTGTGCAGTTTTGAAGTGTATTTAATCCTTATTATGGCCACCCATTTTAGTTTAAATCAGTTTTAGTTTTCTATCAAAATAATTAAAACTAAACTGTTTGTATACCAAAAATAGAACAAAATTACGCGGCCATTTTGCTTTTTTTGATGTTTATATAAAAACGTTCATAGCCGGCGAAACTATTTTTTTTTTGTAGGGTTTTTTTTTCTGTTGTAAAAATGCGTGAAAATTTTTATTTTAATTTATTTTAATTTTTATTTTAAAACTTTTATTCATCTCGTGTAAACGGGATATAAGATTAATCATCCCTTTAAAAAAATATTAAAATTAAATTATAATATCTAAAATAAAATGGGTGGAATTATTTTCTACAAGTATATTGTAATAAATATTTATCAATTTTGTATTGTGGTACATAATTATGTGCATTATACATGTTCATAAATTTCTAAAAATCCAATTTTTTTTAACCCTATGAAAAATTAAATAATTTTATGTACGACTGTGGCAATAAACAAAAAAAAAAATGAGAGAAATAAAAAAAAAAAAATATGTTTTGACAGAAGTTGTAGTACGCTCAAAATATATTATCCTACCCGGTTGGTATATACAAATTTAAAAGCGCAAATAAATTAAATTAATGACAATTTTATAATCATAAAAATTATGTTTAATTAATATAACTTCGAAAAGTAACCCTGGCCATCACCTAATTCAACTCTTTATCTATTACTTTATATAATAAAATATTAAAAGCTCTCACTATTAATAATTGAACAATTCAAAAGAAGTTTGTATGATTTGCCATGGGATTGCATAGACTTCTTTGTATTTTACACATTTTTTGGTTAACTAAAAAAAGCTCGTTTGAAAATATCGCTCAACATGGAGGCTTTATATATTAAGATGGCTTTTGCTTACCAGTCTTTCCATTTTTGTTTAGTACTAAAAAACACAATCTTTTGATTTCAATTCCCCAAATTGAGAAAATTCACGGCAATCTTTAATGATGGATTATTTTTACTTACCTACAATTGTCGTCAATATAGATAGTGGTTTTCAACATTTTATCGTTTAATGTTCACTTGTACTTCTTATAGTATTACGGAAACCTATAGAATTAATATTTTTTAGTACATACTTATTTTTGACTTTTATCGCTCTTTAGTTTTGGCAAACACTGAATTATTCGGTTTATTAAAAAAGCTCAGTTAAATTCGTAGATCGAGCAGATTTTGAAATCTGTAATCAGAACGATATTCTACCCACCATGGGAATAAATAGTTGGGTACATTGTACAACTAAAAGAAATTTAATTTGCAACTCGTTGTAAATATGTAGTGAGTTACAAGATATTTTATACATACACAAATTTAGCTTCATAAACATTTTAAAAATAGTTCGTTGCAATAAAAGAAAAATAATTTATTGTTAATAATCCAATAATTATGTTTTATTTAATAAAGGAACGAACACAAACTATATTTAAAAATTAAGGAAAAGTATTTCAATTTTAAGATTAAATTTGCATGTGAGGCTTTTATTTTAATTTAAAACAAAAGTTGAGAATAACAGAAATGTTTAGGTGGTGCATTAGCGCTTTGAGTGGCGTGAAGATAATTTTTTATAAGGAGTATATGTATTACTGTGTAGTCTTATATTAATATATTTTAAGCTAAAGGTTTAGGCGAATTAACGTTTGCCAATTGTTTTTATCTCTATAAAATATAATCACTTTTCTTTAATTTCTTAATAACTCGAAAAATCGTGAGCCACATATTCAGCCATAATAACCGGCACTTACTATTTGATTTTCAGCAGCTCGCTACCTTGAATACTTTTAATTTAAACCAAAACAAAAAAATGAAAGTTAAAATGGCATTACTAATTAATATCAATTTTAAAATGGTATTACCATATAATATCGATTTTTATCAATTTCAGACATTTAACCGAATACTTGGTTGTTATAATTTTTTAACTGTTTACCAATCAATGAACATAATTAAGAGGAGTTCCCAAGAAGATGTTGTGTAATGTATGGGACAATAATACCCGCTTAGTGTGTTACAATTTAAATTTAATAATTTTCATTCCAACTTCCATGAATTGATTTATAATTCAGATTTATTTGGAAACACCTAAATGCCTACTATACACTCATTTTATTTACTAACACATATCCACTTTTCAAAAGGTTAATATGTTTTCGGTAAAATCTTTACACTCATATATAGGCGAGTGAAGTTTTTACTAAATATTTACTATTTATAAATTACGTGACCTGGTAAAAAAATAGTAAAAAATTTGGGAAATAACAATAACCAGCAAGAGAATTGCTCAGATCGCGGAAATAATAAACAGCTATATAGTAGTCATGTCAATCAAATCGATTTGAGCGGAAGTAATAAACACAGCTTATATTATACATATGTATATACGTTCACGACGCGATGGGAATCTTGTCGTGTGCCGTCCTGCGATGTAACTGCACCATTAAAAATATACGATCTAGCGCGTCTTGCATATTTCCGTCCTATTACCTCCAAATCAGTGGCTGTATAAGAATAACCGGATATACATTGCTTTTATTTGATGGATTCGTGATTAATTGTATTTTTTCACATAGTCTTTTTGGCTTATCGTAGATGCACGAAACCGGTTAAGCCAAGAGAAAAATGCGATTAATCCCTTTACCGCCAATTTTTTTTAGTAGGGTACTTGAAAATGAACCAATTACAGGCTCTACCACGATAGTGCATAAAATGCGGGACACTACTGCCAATTTTTGTGACGGGGAAGGGAGATGTGCCTTTTCAGTGGCAAACAATCTTGTGACTTATGAATTATTTTTCATTTTAAAATTTATATTTGATTTGCACTTTAATTTAAACTAAACATTACTTACATCACTGTGACCAGTTTCTGTTTTTTCGTCTTCCTCTTCATCAAAATTTCGTGTTGATTTACGTAAAGCAATCACTTCGTCCAAAAATGTAAATTCTTCAAACAAATATCATATTGTTTTGTCTCCATCAACACCATTTCCGAATTTTGTTTGTTTGTTTAATTTTTTTTTCTCAGCCACATATGTGCTTCGTAAATTTCTAATTTTTTTTTACCAGTTCGATATACAAATACTATATTTAATTCTTCTGCAATTTTTTCGAACGCATCATTTTTCAATTCAGTTCGTTTAAATTGTTTGCTGGTTATTTTCCATAGACATTCAATATTTTTAAACATGTGAATTCATTTTATAATATTTTCAGTATTAAATGCCATAATTAAAATACGAAATATTTTTTTACGTCCGTCTCAACACTCGGAAAAAAATGAAAAACATAACCTTAAAAGTGTATTTTAATTTGACATTTCGTACAAATTTCATGATAATTTTTTCATGAAATAGCCTCCTGATAATTTGCTGAGAATGCCAAAATTTGTATAATATACCCGGGATGTACACTATGCAGTTATGCTGATATTTTCTCTCCTGAAATTAAATTTACCAATGTATGTGTAAGTATATTATACATATTTTGACATTCTCAGCAAATTATCAGGAGGCTATTTCACGAAAAAATTATCATGAAATTTTCGCGAAATGTCACTATGGTTTTCATTTTTTTCATAGCTGCATAAAAAAAAATATTCACGATTTTAAAAACCTACTAATTTTCTGACAGTATTCACCGAATTTTATTTGACATTCGATGAAATTATCATGAGAGTAAAATGCCCAGTTATGATAATTTTTTAACAAATATTTAACAATACATTGAAAAAAACACATAGAAACATAAATTATCATGAGAGAAAATATCAGCAAATTTGCATAGTGTAGACCCCGGGATACTTACACACACATTGTTAAATTTAATTTCATGAAAGAAAATCTCAGCAATTTTGCATAGTGTGGACTCCGGGTTATTTATAAAAAAATAAAACCACTAACAATTTAATTTCACAAATATTTTAATTTTGCAATAGAAAAGGATTACTTTCAAATTCAAAGGCATAAATGACACATATTATTCTGACAGAAAAGCTCGCTAAATTTCATATAGATGTCAAAAATTAATACTAAAATATGTTTATTATAGATTTTGATCACAGTCTAATCGCTATTTCAAAATGAAACATCCTGCCAAGTTCGTAATTACAATATCATATTTATGTTAAACTTCTTTGACCAAATTTATTGTGCAGCGAACACAAATCTAATTTATACTCAATTTGAAATATTGCAATAATTAGTTATTATTAAATTCTGGTTTATTATCAAAACAAAGGTTTTCTGAGCACACCATTCGGACTGAACCGTTACTTTTAAACTTGACCGAGCTGATAATAAAAAAATCAGGATAGATAATTAGTCTCTACGGCCTTCCACATAATATATTTATTTATTTGTTTTTCAGATAAGTTTACAAATATGACTTTAATTAAGAAAATTGTAAAATAAAAATAACATTATAATAAAATCAGATTGAATCAAAATGATGTTTCAACCTACGCTTAAAGCCATCTCTACTTATACAAAAGTCAAAAAGGTACTCCGTGTTTGTCCATAATTTTTACAGGCCATTATTGTTTCTGTGGACTTCCAAATGCAGCAATTCGTGACTTCGTAAGTTTCTGTTAGGAACCTTTATTTAATAGAATTCCTTTATGGAAGATTGCGACGGTATGATGGAATAAGATGTTGCCAATAAACGCACTTTTTAGTAATTCCCATCTGTATTTTAATATTGTCATTTTATAGGTTTTACATCCTGCTAAATATGGTGGTAGTCGTTTCATATTTATATAATAGAGTAGCTCACGGTCGTACGGCCAATAGGCTTTCCAGGTTATGTATTGTATAAATATCTTCTAGACGTCTTCAAGTTTGTGAATATATAAGTCATAAGTGGGACTCCAAATATTGACTGTATATTCCAGTTGAGATCTGGAATAAGCAAAATACAGGCTTTAAATTGTCTCTGTAACATTAATATCATAGGTGTACTATTTAGTAAAAACGCACATGACGTTAAACCTGTAACGCGCTGTTCGATGTATTTTGTGGATCGAATTTAGGAACTAGGAATTTAGTTTCAAATACTTTTTGTAAAATGGCACCATTTATATGGTACTGTTGTTCAACAGGATTTACTTTTCGATGGAATGATATGGTCTTCTTATTGATATTCAGTTAAAGCAGGTTGGATTCACATAAAGAATGTGATGCCTTCTTGTAGGCTGATGGATCGTCGATATTTTCCACTGTTTTGTAGATTTTGCAGCCGTCTGTGAACATTAAGACCATGTCATTTTGTATAACATCAGTTACTCATCAGTTTGTAAAACATCAGTAACTAATATAGTTGTACCTTGTCGTGAGCCAGAAGAAAGAACAAAGAGTACGTATATATATTGAGTACGGTTCAGGTAACATTTAAATCAGTCCAACGCTGGAAATACCAAGTTTATATAAAAATCGTAATGTTTTGCAATAACTATATAAAACTACAAATATCATGATTCAAAACATTATCTCGTTACATTTCGCTACTTAACAAATAACAATTAAATAATTCTGTATGAAAAACTTTGAAGATTACATACTATACATATATCATAATTAACGATAAGTATACGATGAATAATATCTAAAGTTAAACACTGGTGAGCCATAAAAGCAAAAATGTATCTAATTGAACTACCTGTCATACTATAATATTATTTATCAAACAGAATTAAGCCTAAACAATAAACATATTCGTTTATTTATTAATTTGGTAAATAAACCAAAATAACTCAAAAGCATTCGACAAGTTGACCATAGCTGATCCAAAATAATCAGTGCAACAATCAAAATTTTCTATTAAATCAATAAACTAACTTCGTTCCATTCTCGACTATTCATAATACACATATGAATGTAACTTACCTTTCATAATTGATTCTCAAGTTAATTTTATACATGCCATTTTATACATGCCATTATACATATTTATACATAAATATAATATAATATATACAAGCAACAAGAATGAAATATACTCAATAAAATGATTGATTGAAATATAAATATGTTGATGGATCTCCAAGAAAGAAAATTTTTACTATTTTTCCTTTTTTACGCATACATTTTTATTTTTCCTCTTCAAATCAATTTGTTGTTAGCTAACGACTTTGTTGTTATTGCTTTCATGGACATGATATTGATATTTTATTCCCGGTCTGTTCTACAACAAATATTATTTTTCGGTTACTAAACTGATGTCTCGTATTATTTTTTCGACAACTCTAACCAAAACAAAAGAAAATAATAAAATCATCGAATTTCATGCTTCACTCAACTAATACTAAATAGTAAATAGAATAGATATTTTGTAAATGATGTTGTTTTAAAAAAAAACATTTATAGAACTGTTTTTCGTAAGATTCTGCCCAAAATCAGCAAAAATTATAATTTTCGAACAATTCATTCCACGGTATTTCAAAAGCTAGATTCCCTGACGGATTATTCGACTCACGCTCGTTTTGAATTGTTATTATTTTTGGTTAATTTACTCTCTTCAACATTTGAAATATAAATGATTTTGTGCCATATTTTTGATCTTATACAAAGTCCTTAATCAAAGAGCTTAAAACTATAAAATATATGAAACAAAGAGTAAAAACACATAACATTGCTTCTGTCAAAAATAAATTTTAAAGTTTATCTTTACAACTAACTGTAGTCAAATTTTCAGTCAAAATTTTAAAATGCCTAGAATAACTAAATGTTGTGTTCAAAATTGGGATTAAATTAACATAAAATTGTCTCATATTATTCATTTTTAAAGTAAAGACTATATATATGTCTTGTAAAGTAAAGATTATATTGTCTATCTATACAAAAGTAAGTTGAACTTGTAACCTAATATGTGTTTATATTACTATATGGATAATGAATGTCTCTTTGAATCTATTTTAGATTTTTGGAATCCTTTCGAGTAGCGAAAGATATTTTTAAGTACTTAGTGGCACAAATCAGATCCCACTATGAACCAGGAAGAAGATTCACAAAAATACCATTAGAGTTGAAACTGGCCACCGTATTAAATTTTTACTCGACAAGATCCTACCAAAGAACTACGGGAGACGTTCTCTTTCACAACATGGATTAATCCGTAATATTGAGATCCGTATACGCTTCTTCCACCTGTACCCGTTTTACATTTATTTCATTGGGATTTTTCATTAACAAAATTATGTATTTTGGAATTGTTCTTGTTTTTGGCCCTGCTGCTTGAATTCTTCATGAAGGATTAATTGGTTAATTGGTTAATCCAGCGTCGCTGGTATTGTTAGAATGCCAGAGTTGCAGCCGTATTCGATGATTTCCTTATTTCTTCATGCCTTTCGAGTGCCACTATATCCTCTGGCAAATTGTCGCCAAACTCGAATCCCGTTTCTTGTCCGACTACACCCATTGTCAACTCTGTAATGCTATCAATTTGAACTACCCGTTATACAAATGTCGACAAGAACATTGTTCTGAATCCCCCACACTTCAATATTTGTGGGATTTTCGAATTTTGGATTTTTTATGATTTTATTTTTGAAATGTGCCCATACCTAAAAAATAATGTCGTGTATGTTAGGGATGCACCGTTATCGAAGCTCAACGTATAGAGGACATACATTTTTCCAGGATTCATCTTCACACACGCATGAGATCCTTCACTATTCAGTCGTATTGACAGTTCGTACCAACCTGCTTGCAATGATTGCCTGGTAGTGGAATTGTTAAAAGAACCTATTACCAATTCCCGGGATTCCTCCAAATACTCCACCATCACCTCGAATTGCTTACAGTTAAAAAAAACGTTTATCCTACAAGAAATAATTACAAATTTGTATAGGTAACGTTTAAATTCACACATAAAATAGCAAAATGTATTTAATATTTTTTATAGTACTCATATTTAATCGTATATGTCTTTATCTTTATAAATATAAGTATTGCTTTTAAGTATTTATAAGTGTTTTATTAATATATTATTTCTTTATTGTATTTACTTCCCTATGTAAAATACTTTATCACTTGGATTTTAGCTAGTCGAAAATGTTAGAACATACCAATAAGTGGTAATTTATCGACGTTCGAAAATTTCGATGTTACCACATTCCACCTCAAATCCGAATTCCACCTAGAAAATCAATTAGCAATAACTTTTCGAGTTTTCTAGGCGAAGGAGCGTATCAGAGATAAATACGCACCGAGTTTATTACAGCAGCACAAGTTAAATTGATAAGTTAGAGCACACAATTTGTTACAAAAATATCATGTTTTAGTACAAAGAATGTACGAAAATTTATTTCAATGAGAAATATCGTATACCTGTGTATATCGTTAGAAATATGTATTTCTTACAAAACACATACTTTCTCTAATATAAGTATTATGTCAGTGCAGTGGTACGTAATTTATTATTAATTTAACCACATCTGATTAATTTGTAATGGGTTTATTAGACATGTAATGAGAAAATTCCATAATACGCCAATTTCGGTGGATACGATAGTTTTGTACGGAAGTAGAGCAATGAGCGGTGCATATATGAACCATATTTTAATGTGGTTTTACCGAGAGAACCGTTTTACCGGCTACAGGTTCGAGTTTTATTGCCCAACTACACATTGTATAGCTCCATGCCAGAGCCTGTGCTGACATGAACGATAGTCGATAGGTTTGGCCCATGAATTCTGCACTCCAACAAAATGACATAGATATGTTCATCATCATCCTGATCGAAATCAAGGATGAAGAATCCCTGTTGCACACTGCCTCTATTGAAATTTGAACCCGGTAAATTTCCGATCCAAAGGTCACAGCTTTAACCACTGTGCTGTGTATTCTGTGAGGCACTTAACCTTAACTGTGAGGGGTTAACCTCTTTTTTCGTCTTCCCGACTTTTGCAGTGTTTATCAAGCTGAACTGATCGTGATAATGGAAGTCATTGCAGTGTTTATCAAGCTGAACTGATCGTGATAATGGAAATAGATGGGTGATCAGTTCAACATCCGCTTGACGTGGGTGCCAGAGCATTTCAATATCGCAGGGAATGTAATGGCAGATGAGCTGGCCCGAAAGGGTACAGTACGCCTAATAACCCAAAGCAGGCGGGATATAAAGATACCGCTTGCTTCTTGTAAACTGCTGCTTCAGGAAGAAGCCATAAAAGAAACGAACGTTAGATGGTCTAACGCCAGTTCGTGTGTAATAACCAGGCAGATCTGGCCTTGACTTGACCGGTCCAGATCAGGCCAACTGATATCGCTTTGACGGCACCATATTGGTATGGTCGTGGGAGCTATAATGGGACATTGTCTCATTGGGATACATGCAAGCAGACTGGGTGTCCCAGCCTCTGATTTATGAGGAGCTCCATCTGCTCTGCACCTGTCCTAATCTAGCGTACAGTAGCACAACATTTATGGGAACTTCCCCTTTGGAAGTCCTCACGGATCTTAGTAAGATCGAGATCCGGGACTTTAAACGTTTCTTGGTAAGCTCAGGATGGTTTAACGAGTAAAGAGGAGGAAACTCGAATGTGGTACAGCTACGGACCAATTTTGTGTCTATGCTAGTCCTTTAGGACGGCCAATATTCACGGCCAAAACAATTACTGTTTAGTGTTGCTTGTGGGCTGGTGGCATCATAGGACCTTATTTTTTTCGAAAATGAACATGAAGATCCAGTAATAGCTCACTAGCATAGTATGTTTACATGATTTTTGTGGCCAAAATAGGATGAAATTGATTTAGATGATCTTTGGTTTCAACAAGACGGTGCCACATGTCACATAAATCGTGCAACACTCGACTTATTTTCAACCAAGTTCGATGATCGCATATAATTCCAAGAAATTCTGATGTCAATTTTCCACCAAGATCATCTAATTTGACACCGTTAGATTTTTTTTTCATAAACAATTTAAGATCGTAAGAACAAAATTCGAGCTGAATTTGAGGCATTGAACTGCTTTATTGGAAAAAGTCGTCGACAATTTTGATGTTCGAATACAGGTCTGTAACATGAACGATATTGTATCGTGGTTGTCACATGAACGATATTGTATTTCATACATAAATGGTAGACCCAACATTCATTTTCAATAAACATTTTGAATTTCCAACATACATTTCAGTCGAACGTCAAGGAAGCAACAACGCTACATCACGAGTTGGCTCCTATTTTTAGTTCTTGGGGCTATGGACTTCTATATAAGAATCTCATAATCTCATCTCATAGTCATAAGATGACTTTCTTTATATCCCGAATTTTTATTTTAGTCCAAGTTCGATTGTATGTGTTTTTTTAATATTAAAAAAAACTAATAGATGGAACACCTTTTATTGAGATTGTAGTAGATATAATGACTAGTTTCAAGCCGATAAGTTTATATGAAAAATGCAGTCCTCTAATCAGTTTATATGGTGTCCGAACATACAAACCTCATTAACTATCCTCTATATACAGGGTGTCCGGGTTTGGGATCCTAAGGGTTGATGCCTTGGTTCATGCTGAGGAAAAAATCGTATTGGATGGGAGGAAAATTTTTCATATCTTCTGATTTACAGGGTGTAAATGTATTATGTATAATGTATTGCATTAATGCGGTGGAACGGATTTGATTCTATGAAGGGTAATTTGAGAATCCGTCCTCAAAAATATCGATGACAACTTTATGTCAAGAGCATAAATAATTATATGTGTTTTATCGGAGCCACTCGACTTTTCGAAGATACTAATTTATCGAAGCAATTGCCGATGGTATCAACCGTTCGAACATAGACAACGCATTCAAAACCCTTTTCGGAAGCGTCTCCGAAGCCTTAGAGTTCAATTAATGTTGGCGAAGGGGCAATACATCTTGGGATTGTAATTTTGTCAATTGAAATTAGTTGTCGCTTAAATTCATTCCAATAGCCACGGAGCGAAGCTGGAAGCAAATCATCCCATTGATAGTTCGACGACCATAAAATTTGCATGAAAGATTTAGCAACGAAAACGATGAGTGTACATAATCCTAAAGGATCAAATAATTGTGCAATTTCAGATAAAATTGATCTCTGAGTGCATCATTGACAGAATCCCAATTCATTCCAAGAACGTGAATCGATTTAGATTGGGAAGAATCCTGTACCGATGCAACATTGGAATGATTGGATTGAATTTGTTGCAAATCGGAACATCCGCGGGATAAAAAATTAACGAGATCATTTTTTAAGCAAATAGTATCTTGCTCTATATCCGACCCAGTAAGAACGTCATCGACGTAAAAGTCGTCTGTGATGACTTTTACTACGATTTGAAACTCGGCTTCCACATCTTTGGCTAATTGAAATATCGTTCTAATTGCGACGAACCGACCGCTAGCCGAACCATATGTTACCGTTCGAAGTTTATAGCATTTAATTGGGTCTTCTGGAGAATGACGCCACCGTCTTCTTTGTAGATCTTGATTATCGGAATTTACTAGTACCTGCCGGTACATTTTGACTATGTCACCAGTTATCTGACGTTTACGGAATCTGGTTATAATTGAATATAGATCACTTTGGATTGTTGGCCTTACCATCAGGCAGTCATTAAGTGAAAGCCGTGACGAAGTTTTTGCCGAACCATTGAAAATCACTCTAACTTTAGTTCTCGAACTATAGATTCTCTCAAAACCGAGTGATGTGGTAAATAAAAAGTTTTATTAAACGAAGAATGGGTTCAGGTTCGAGGTATTTATGCATAAAAGCCGTATATTGTAAACGAAGTTCAGAGATACGAATCACACGATTTTCCACGTATTAAAACTGCCTTAATGGATTATGGGAAAATTCACCTAGCTGGAAAATGTTGGATTTAATCGGAAGCGACACACTATATCTTCCACTTTCGGTTCGAACAACTGATTCCGAATAAACATTTTTTCAGCACTTTTCTTCGATTGAAAGCTTTTGGGGGTTTCCAACATTTTCTGTTTTCCAAAATTTTTCAATTTGCTAACACAGATCTTCAACGGAACATAAAGATGTTAAATTATTTGAAGATTGTTTAATCGACATTATTTTTCTGACGATGACATATCCGAAGACCGAGTTTTGTAATGGAATTTCCTTGCTAATATAACCTTCATTGAATTTCATTATTTCTGAAATATACTCCGCTCCGATTAAAAGATCGACAGTACCTGGTTTAAAAAAATAAGGATCGTCGAATTCAATATCCCTTGGTATTTGATTTTTATTAATGTTCACTGAGTATGATGGTAACAATACTGAAATTTTTGTTTTGATATAACAATCAAGATGAATTTGAAAATTGGATGTTCGAGATTCAAGAGAAATGTTGACCCTTTTGGTTAATCTAGAAACTGTCCCATAAATTTATTCTGTTTTAATTTGAGAAGTTGTACCATTTTTTGGGTTATAAAATCTGTGACCCACAGTCGAGCATTGCCCGACATTTTATACGATCCCAAACGGAATTTCGAATCCACACCATTGCAGTGGCTAATATATTTGAGAATTAGACGAATATTTATGTGGAACTCTCAATGAAGCATAACTTTGAGAATTTGTGACAGAATCATTCGAGAATTGCTTCGAAGAAATTGTTTGATCAGACAAATTATGATTTTTGAGATGAAATTGAGATGAATCGACATTTGTTGGATTTTGTGGTGAACTTATCACCGAATTGAATTGTCTTGAACGGCCAAAATGAAGTAACGAATGGTGTTTTAACGGGCAGAAAGAACACGTTGGTTTTGTACATTCCTGTGTACGATGAGTTGCGATAAGACGAAATTATAACGATCTTCCGAAATTACCTTGTGGTCCTTAAACATCATACAATAATCAAGCGAATGATTTCCTTTGCATTAAAGGCAACTAAGGTTTTGTACAACTATTGCTTTCGACGATTTATTGACTCGATCGGTAGAAAACGAAAGTTTATTATATCGATCACTAGGTAATGAATATTTATTTTTATATTGGTCATTGGAACCATTGTTATTTAACGAGGCAGATCGATTTGTTTCCACAATTTTACAGCGATGCTGCAGAATACTCTTCGAACGTCATTATGTCGGTAAGAGATGATTTATTAATAATTTTGATGCGAGAAGAATAATCAAGACGATCAATTCAAATGGTAAACGAGAAATAGATTTCATTTATTTACTGGAACTTCCTACGATTTAAGTGCTTCATAGTGCTTAACAGCTGTGTCAATAAATGATTGCAGCGACGATGAGAACTCTCGAGGGGATTTTTAATTTCATACAGACGTTTAACATGTGATTTGTGAATTAAAATTTCGTTGTTATAATGATCTGATAATTTTTTCCAAACGATTGGATAGTTTTCACATGACAGCGAGAGTGATTGGATAAATTTGAATGCCTTACCGTGGTGAATGCAAGAAATTAAATAATGGAATTTTACCACGTTGCTTATATATGCATTTGATTGAATGAGATCGGCGAAAACACTCCGAAAATCAAGCCAACCCAGTTCCGATCCGTTAAACTTTGGAAGTTCAATCTCAGGTAATTTGATAGATACGGTTTTCATTGTTTGTTAGTTTTGTTACATTTTTTGAATCGTGAATTTTGTCTAATAGTGTAGACTCAACAAACCCGAAATCGTCTTCGAAATTCATCAAATTTGGAATAAGTTATGCGAAGACGGTTTAATGCCGATTCTAATTCGCCGATTGACAAATACTCATTATTTATTTTTAAAATGAAGTTACTCGAGATTTGTGGCCTGATCTGATCTTTTTCAAGTGTTTGACATTGTATTTGTCTTTTTCAAGTGTTTGACATTGTATATTTCTTACAGTGTCAATCTGTGGTTTGCTCGTCCTTTAAACGTTTTGTTTGAAATTTATAATAAACTAATATAACAATCTACGATAAACTAGTATCTGATGAAATTAATTATACGCTTGTTAAAACAAAAATGTTAAACTTATGAACAGACAAAAACTATCAAAAATTGAATAGCTTAACTGATTTTAGAACTTTTAAAATTATAATTTATATTTTTCATGTATGATGATTTGAATTGTTTAAAAATTAAAATTTAAACAAAATAACTACTTATATAAATGAAAACCTTTTAACGAATCCGTCGACTGTCGAACTGGAATCCCTTGACGACTATGACTGTGGTCTCCCTCTTTCACGTGTTTAAATCGTAAATGTGATGATTTACCAAGAAAGCGATGAAAATTGGAAACGAAATAAACAACAAAACGTTAATAACCCCAATGTTACGTGTGAGCACCGATTTATTTTTATTATTATTATAATTGTTATTATTATTTTATTTTTGATCGTTTTATTACTTTTTTTATTTACTTTTTTAATTAATCACGATTTATTTTTATTGTAAATTAATTTTATTTATAACAACGATAATTTTAATAAAATTTTCGGATTAAATCCGGATTCGAAGGACTAAAATGTTTCGACGTTGGCGTGGACTGTATTTATTCTGTTTCGACGGATTTAATTTAAAGTAAAAGGCGTGTTGATTGTTTCACTGACTAATCCAAATAACTTATAAACTATAAGGGAAATTATTGCAGATTTCCATAGTAAATTCGCGTGACATCATGTTATCGACACAAATTAATTTACGTTTTTTCCTGATGGCGCGCCAAACGTTTTTTAAAAAGAATGTTTATGTTACCTGTTATTTCAGTCGGGTATTGTCAATTTAGTTTTGTTTATTTAATTTTTCTTTTTGTTTAAATTTATTCACATTATTTTTCAAAATTTCGTTAAAAAAATGGTAACATAGCGTTTATTTACCAGTGGTGCCATCTAGTTAAAAAAGGTAAACTACGTCGCAAATCTGCAGCAATTTCTCTTATAGTATAATAAGTTATTTAGACTAACCGGAACTCTGAACCGGTTTTTGGTTTTTACATATTAAGTTAGCTACATTTCAAAAATCCACCGTACACGGGCAATTATACAGTCTTAAATTATATAGTTTAACCAAATAACATATAATACTATAAGAGAAATTGTTGCAGATTTGCGTAACAAGATATAGCAGTACATTTCATACATTTAAAAAAAATTATATTATTTATTATTAAGTATTTTTGACCAAACTCCATTTAAAAAAATGTAAACAAACCAAATTGACTCTGCTTGGATCGCCGTCTACGGGACAAGCATTATCCCTAATTACATGATCTATAGGTTTCTCGACTATTCATTAATACTGTAACAAAAAGCAATAGTCGCTTAAGTGACGTATGCATGATGTTCAGAATTTAGAATCGATGTTTTAATTAAATGTGTGAAACATTTGAAAACTTATTTATATGGCATATATGGTTTTTCCGATAAGTTTTTGCTAATACTTTACATAGGCATCTCTAAATTTAAACAGAATATAATTAAAGGATTATATTCTGTTTAAATTAAGATTTTATCATTTAAGCTACTTTTGCTTTTTTTTTAATTTGTTAATAATTTAATGTAAATATTTCAACGAGAAATCTTAAAAACCCTTTGTCGATTGTTTCAAAATTCAATTATTAATTAATTTCAATTAAGCTGTTTTAACAAGTTGTTACAAAATCAAAATTTAAATTAGAGAACATTACGCCTGAAATTCTATGTCCTCATCGTCGTCAATATCGGGACCGATGTTAGGAATGTTACCATCAGTCAGATTTAAATAAAAATTATGATAAATTTCATTAATGAGATGCAATTGATCAATGAAATCCTTTTCTTTTCTTTGCTAATAATTTGAGGACCATCATAGCAAAGTTGAAGATCAGACAAACTTTCATTTAATTTCCGCCCATATAAACTTATTGCCTTTCTGATTTACATTACGCCACAAGCACTTTGTTCGAACCATTTGCGCAAAATCAAAAAATGTATTCCGTGTCATTTCAATCACGTTACATCATGAAATTGATGTTTGTTACCTGAAGTACGTACGAAGTGGTACCATTCACGTGGATGGTCTATTTCAACTAAAGATTTCTTTGTTTTCTTTCTATGACAGAATGGTCCACATCACATTCCATAGGAGTGTGGCCAGGTAATACAAATTTGTGGTCAATTGTTTTTTAATTTTTCTTACTTTGACGAATTGGATTATACGGTGATTGTTGCATTGGACAAAATAAAAATTCATTTGTGTCTATAATATTTATGGTGTTCCATAGGTTCCAAGGTCGCTTATGTGTAATTTATTTAACCAAAAGCACGCAAATAAAACCCATAATTTTGTTTTTCCTAATACTGAAAAATGAAAAAATCGCTAAGGTTATTTTAGCTATATGTGAAAATAAAATTAAATAACGGAAGAATCGCTTAAATAGCTTAAGTTATTGAAATTTACCAAAATGATAATCGGAGGAATTGCTTAAATCATTTTAGGTATAGAAATTTAACACAATAAAAATCGTAAGAATCGCTTTCTTGTTACTACTTTCTTGTAAGCTACAGGCACATAGGTTTAGTTTCGTTACACCTTTAAATTGTCAAATCATATGAAAAACTAAGTCACTGTGGTTGAATTTAAAAATTATTTAAAAATCTAAACTACATACATTTATACTACTGGTGTAAACGTGATAGTAGTTTTTAAAATGATTATCATAGTGACATTTTTGCCACTCAATTATACAGTGACTGATTTTTCAATTCATACATCATTTTAATATATGAAAGTTACTACTCGTATGTAATTCTCTATGATTACAGTACATACTGCTTTAATCGTTACGCCGCTACATGTTTTTGTAAAATTTCAATATTAGTCATTTTCTTTCCATAGTTTTTGCATATTTTAGCACCACTAAAAATGGTTTATCTTATATATATTTAAATTGCATTTACATATGTATATTTTAAAAGAAGAAACATAAGAATTACACCAAAATTGACAACCATAATACAACTAAAGATTTATTAATTTTTCGAAGCCAATCGCATAATTCATAATTAATGAAAGAAACCTTCAAAGAAAATAAATTCTTTCACATCATTTTAATATTACTGTAAGTTAAAGATAAATTAATTGCGAATCATCTCGAAAGAAATTTTGTTTCTGAGTGAAATACTCACATTGAATGAAACAGCAACTTTCCGAATAACACGCATGATTTTCGTTTTCTGGTAAGATGCTGCGAAAAATTAGCAGTTAAAAAAACTTTTCCAATAAAATAAAATGTGCTGACAAATAATTCAATCAACACTTACAATCTAATACCTTTAATTTTTCCTTTTTCATGATTTTTGTGGAATGAGGTTTAGTTCAACATCTTTTAGAAAAAATTTTCTCTAGTGTTTATCTTAAATACAAAAGGAAAACCCAAGGACACCTTCAATATTATTTGTATAAAGGAATCAAGATTTTATTTTTAAATCCTTTTCGTTTATGTCTTTTTTTTGTGTATTTCATATCCACCTTATTCCACCGATACAATACTATTTTACCACTCACCGTACGAATATTACATGTCGAGAATAGAGAAAAAAATCTTATCACCTTATTATCAAAAATGAAATTTTCATTTTCAAAATCGATTTTCATTGTCCAAAATTTTATAAAATTTCTATGGATAAGGGATTAGATGAAATAAAGACAGCGGTTGTATTAAAATTATATATGATTTCTATTTCTATAAATGGATTACAGTTGATGTATCAACGAATTACAAATTTATAGATAAGCCAAATGGGGTAAATTCAGCTGAAGCGGGATATGAATATATAAATTTACAGAAGATATAACTGTTGATTTTGTGGAATGATATTATTACGAAAATTCTACCAAATATGGAAATCAATGTTAGCTAGGTATATTTAATTAATCTATTAAATGTACAATATCTTTATTAATTGGATAGGTTTTTCTTATAAAGGGTGATTTTTTTGAGGTTAGGATTTTCATGCATTAGTATTTGACAGATCCCGCGGGATTTCAGACAAGGTGTCAAAGAGAAAGATGCTCAGTATGCTTTAACATTTCATAATAATAAGCCGAACGATCTGCCACAACGTCGAATTTTCAGTGAATGGGCCCTAGAAAAGTTGGCAGAAAATCCGCTTTTTTATCGACAAATTTTGTTCAGCGATGAGGCTCATTTCTGGTTGAATGGCTACGTAAATAAGCAAAATTGCCGCATTTGGAGTGAAGAGCAACCAGAAGCCGTTCAAGAACTGCCCATGCATCCCGAAAAATGCACTGTTTGGTGTGGTTTGTACGCTGGTGGAATCATTGGACCGTATTTTTTCAAAGATGCTGTTGGACGCAACGTTACGGTGAATGGCGATCGCTATCGTTCGATGCTAACAAACTTTTTGTTGCCAAAAATGGAAGAACTGAACTTAGTTGACATGTGGTTTCAACAAGATGGCGCTACATGCCACACAGCTCGCGATTCTATGGCCATTTTGAGGGAAAACTTCGGAGAACAATTCATCTCAAGAAATGGCCCGGTAAGTTGGCCACCAAGATCATGCGATTTGACGCCTTTAGACTATTTTTTGTGGGGCTACGTCAAGTCTAAAGTCTACAGAAATAAGCCAGCAACTATTCCAGTTTTGGAAGACAACGTTTCCGAAGAAATTCGGGCTATTCCGGCCGAAATGCTCGAAAAAGTTGCCCAAAATTGGACTTTCCGAATGGACCACCTAAGACGCAGCCGTGGTCAACATTTAAATGAAATTATCTTCAAAAAGTAAATGTCATGGACCAATCTAACGTTTCAAATAAAGAACCGATGAGATTTTGCAAATTTTATGCGTTTTTTTTTAAAAAAAAGTTCTCAAGCTCTTAAAAAATCACCCTTTAGAAAGAATTTGATTGAAATAAATGAAGAGGACTCGAGTAATATTAAAACAGCTTTTAAGAAAATACCAAAATGTTGACTTTATAGTTGCTGCAACACAGAAGTCATAACATTTTCAGTATTAGAAGTGCGATCCGCTCTTAACACACCCTTAAACTTATACAAAAGTAAGGAAATATGGATCAGTCTTATAAATTCAGCTTCTTTACATACATTATGAATAAAGTGGTATTTACTGTTGCTGAAATCGAAGTGGCATATTGGGGCAACACTATATGCTTCAAATATCTTTTCACTTCAATCATTAGTCGTGAATATATTATGTTGTATGTAGTACTCGTATGTAACATTAAAAACGAAATAGTATTGTAAAACCAGTAATTATATAAATCACTTTCGAATTTTTATTTCGAATGATGTTATTATGCCAAAAATATTATAGTGGTTACCTATTATTTTCCTTATATTATTTAAGATGTCTGGGCCGCTCTAGTACTGATACACTCTTCTACGCCGTTTCATACTCTTTATTAATCTGCTGGGATCATCTTCGCCTTAGTTTCTCGCTCGAATCCTTTCACTCCTAATAAAGTTTTAGGTGATGTGTGGTGCCTAGCATTATCTTGCGTCAAAATAAATCCTGTAGCATACTTATCTGAGTAACCCTTGATATGGAGTCTGAGGATTAAGTTCACATACCTCTCACGTATAATTGACCTCCCACCAAACTACATTATGGAACCGATTTGTATTTTGGAATAGAACTTTTTTCAATAAATTATCTCATATTATTACCTCAATAGAGAAATTTTACTGAAAGAATTTGTAACTAATTAATTAGATTCAAACAATAGTATAGTCTAACGTGAATCTGTCGAATTTCAATAACTCATGTTTGTAATTGTAATGTACCTTGTACATATAATATTTGTTCACGTTACGTATGATTTCATTTTGAAAAATTTAACTGTATTAATTGAAAATTAATCTATTTCTTTTAAAATGATTTATACAACATACCTACATAATATGTTCATTGCTAACAAATACAATTTTTCAACGGAACAAATCCTACTAGGGCCAAAACCAACCATCTTTTTTTTATTTAACAATGGTGATTTTTTATGTTTCTGTTATATATTGCGAATGTCAATCAAGTATTGTTTTTTTTTTATTTTAAGGATTTATGGTAATCAATCTATGTTTATTTTATTCCATAAAATATCAGATATATTTGCTAGTTATTTTAGTCCTAAAACAAATCTCTGAAAAAATGACATTTTTGTAAAGGTTGGTTTAATATTGGGTAAAGGTTGGTTTTAGGTTTTTGGCAAAATGATTAGATAATGTTTTCTTGTTATTTGTTTTTTTTTTGTTTTTGGTATGTACGTATAATTGTTGTAAAGCATTGCGGTGGGTTTTACATTTTACTGAATATAAACCAAATATAATGTTACAATAAAAATGACACAAATGAAATAATATTGGTGTTATTAATTCAAACTTAGAACCAAAGAAACAAAGAACCAAAAGAAGAAATGAATAATCATAGAAATAAACCAAAGGTCATAATTTTAATTTCTCTTTTAAAAAAACTTGCATGTACACTTTATAAAACAAGGGGGGAGGGGGGAATCTTTATAAGACCTCACATGTGGACCTAACCTAAAAACATCTGAGAGTGTCAGAATCTTACCGACTAAACCCTAGCCCCCAAATTCTTATGCCTATAGTTGTCTCGTGGAACTACTGTTATGTATTACTTCTCGAGAATAGGCTCAACCTTAGCTGCCATCTAACTTTGTTGTCTTTGTTTATTTTTTTCTAGACTTCTCCCAAATTTCTTCGGACTGCAGCATACAATCAACAACTGTTACCGGTGATAAGTCATTTCCCACAGACCTATATAGTTCCAATCTTTCTTCCCGTCAGTCGAAAAATACATGCTCTACGTTCTCCAGTTTTCCTTCGCACATAAGGGGAGTCATCTTGTTTAAATTTATGTGCGTATATAAGCGCGAAAACAACCATGCCCGTCAGAAACTGGTATAAATAGAAGTCAATCTCTCCATGTTTGCTATCTAGCCATTTTGTGGCTGCTGCCACATGTTGACGGTCTCTGCGCGAGCCACAATACGATTTCCTCTCTTATCCCCATTTGCACGGGCGAGAATATATTATTTCACGCTCCTTAGCCAATAAATCAATTAGAGGCATACCAGTCAATAGACACACGACTTCATCTGATACCGTTCTAAATGCACTAACCACCCTCAAAGCGCTTAACATATAAACAGATGCCACCAGTTCTTTGTATGTACTTCTCTCCATAGCACTGGCTCAGATTGGTGCTCTATACATCAAAATAGATGTCACCACACTACTCAGTAACAGTTTGCGGCTCTGGCGGGGCTCACCTGCATTTGGCATAATTCGCATTAACCCTTTCACTTTTCCACCTTTTCCTTAACGGTATCCAAATGCGATTTAAAGGACATTCTAGCATCAATCATTACTCCCAGATAATTATTAGATTGTTTTGACTGAATCAGTTGACCACCAACTTCCACCGTCATGAATTCCAACCTTTTCCTACTGGTGATTAGCACTGCTTATGTTTTGTGCTCCGCCAACTGTAAACCCACAGTTGATAACCAATCCTGAATTACTCTTATACTCAAATTGCAGATTTCTTCCACCTCTTCTTTGTACTTTACAACAACTACGAACGCAACATCATCAGCAAAACCAACCACCATTGCTTCTTCTGGTATCGGTAGTCTAAAAATGTACATGGCATTCCACAATGTGGGTGGCAGCACAGACCCCTGTGGTACACCTCCAGAAATGTGATAGTATTTAGTACCTTCATCGGTTTCATACTTCAAAACTCGTTGTCTAAAATAATTAGCCACCATTTTAAGTAAATACAGAGGTACCTCTTTATTGATTAGCGCGTTTAATATGCAATCCCAACTCGCCGAGTTAAATTCATTTTTCACATCTAATGTAACTACCGCAGAGTACATTTTAAAACCTCCTTTCCTCCAGTTTTATCATACGTATCATCTTCTTAATTTCTCCATGCACATTGTTGCGATCCTTCATGAAGTCCGCGAGATCACTAATGTGTTTTTTTAGTAGTAATCAACTTGGAAACCTTCGTAGCGGGCTCACAAGTCAATTTTCCTCGAGTGATGCAGCTAAGTTGGGAAGCGATACTGCCTCAAACATTTCACTGTGCGTGGGCGATCTCTGTAGCCTTCCACTGCCCTTGAATGTGTTGAAAACTCCTGGAGTCCCACCCACTGGTTTAACACTAAATGGACTTGTAATATTTCTAGTTTCAAGAGCCAAGTTTCCCACTGCTGGAACAAAGCAGTTGTTGGATTTCGACGACTGGGAGCCTACTTTCTCGCTTATTGCGAGTGTTAGTTTTGGTCTGCGAGTGTTAATTTTTTTCACCGACCCGACCAAAATGGTTGTGGGTTTCCCCTATCCACCACCTGAGGACGCGCTGGATTGGAGATCCAGCAACTCCACACGAGTGATTCTTTGTAGTAGTGAAGGCAATTAGTATGAATGTGTCGAGATATCAACCAAGATTATCACTAAGAGAGCCGATATATTTACTGTACTTTAGAAGAAATACATATTTATTTTATCTTCTTTTCTATACATACAGAATTAATAATAACGATATTGAATTAAATAATAAAAGAATATAATTTTTTAATTAACATGATTAGCAAATATTTGTTTGCCATAGAGTATTTAGGTGTACATACACGTATATACATAAATACTTACCTAATTATGAATATGTATGTATTTAAATATAAAAAATAAATTAATATAAAATAAAAGTGTAAACGTACTCGTACATGATTCGCTAATTTTTTTTAATTAATGCCAAATACAATTTGACAGGTCTCTATAGCCTTAGAATAGTTATAATAATATAATTTTGTGACTTTTATCAGAATACTAGTTAAGACTTTTGTCACCATTAATAAAAATAGAGTAAATTTAAAAAAGTCCTAAATTTTTAAATATAGAATTAAAAAAAATGAATAAAATTAAAATATTAGAATATAGTCGCATATTGTTATATTCCTGAGAAGATCAAGTTATTTACTATTTAGTACATATTGAACAATGGTGCCATTAAATTTTCTGCGGAGTCACGTACTATATGCGGGTTGTCCGGATATGTCGTTACGCGCATGGACCGGTGTCGTTAGCTCGGCTAACAACTAAAACTTATATTTAAAGCTATTGTTTTGGTGAGCAACAATTAAACGCCATCGCATATTCATTTAACTTTTTAAAATTAAGTTTTAGTTTTTTAAATTGGTTAAAAATTAATTTCAATTTAATTTTTTTATTAAAATAAAAATTATTTATTTTAAGTTAAGGCTCTACTTTACTCAATTTGCGAAAACATGTGTATCTTATAAATCGTTTTATGGCCACATAAACTTAGGCATTGACTTAATTTGTTTTTTTATAGCAAAGTTAAATATATTTGCAAGCGAGTAACACACGCTTTTTTTTTTTAAATTCGCTATAGTTTTCTCGTAATTGCGTCTCAAAGTTGATGAATTTTTGACAAAAACCATTCACACACAAACCAAATTTATCAATATTTTGCCACTAATCTGTAAAAGTTTTATATATGGGTACGTTCAGGAAGATATGATCTAGCGATTAACACACGTTTTTATAAAAATTCGTTCTAATAAGCGAGAAAATTGAAAATTTAATTGAAAATTATTTTATATCGATATGCTGACAAATCAATTTATTAACAAAAATGTATCTTCGATGTAAAAATGGTTTAGGAATCAACTAAATATCGTTCATTCCTTTTTAATTAGTTGTCATAAGTGGCAACAAACAATTTTTTCATGGAATATTTAGTAATTTTCGATAGCGGAGATTTACACTATTTCATATATTATTTTAGACGCATGTTTTGGCATTTAAATATCGACATCAATTTTGATTTTTGTTCTAGGTAAAGTAATGGTAAGGCTTCACTTAAAATTATCAAAACAAAACAAAGAAAAAGGAAAACAAAGTTTTATTTACAGCTCACAATACATAGCGTTAGTTAAAGGAAACTGCAAGACCTTTCGGTGGACTCATACAACCGTAAGTTTTTTTTTAAACTTAATTTTACTATTTGCTGAGTGTGATCAGTTTTTTTGGTGTTTTTTTTTTAATTTTCCCAAATTTTTTACGCTTTGTACAATTAAGTTTATTCACAACTACAAGTGTAATTTTTGTTTTCTTTTGGAAAATAAAATTAATTATTTTTATTACAATTTTTTTTTTCATTGTTACTACAAATTTTAGAGCAAAAATATACTCAAAAATAAATAAATAAGTTAACATGTGTAAGTTGATTTTGCTTTATTTTTGTTGTATTTATATTTTGGTACGTTTCAAATTATGGTGCGATTTTATATTGTTGGTCAAATGAAACCTCGACGAGTCGATCCTGAAAATCATCGTACCACCTGCAGCAACAATAGCCTAGCACCACAATTCAGTCTTAGAAGTCTTAACGTCAGAATTGCACTACAAGATTACATAAATAAGATAGAATAGAAAATAGATGATATGAGCGGCTAACAGATTTGAATAGAAAGTTGCTTATGTATTCAACTCAGAATGTGTACCATTGTGGACACATACTGTAGGCTACCAACTCAAATTTATAATCCCATATACATTTATAAGCTTTACTACGATACCGAAAGTCATAGTTTTGGATTCACAGCAGGCGTATTTATTTAGATTGTTTTACAATCGTAATTATGTTTCTAATTAACTAGATTACATCGTTATTATATTCGATATTTATTACTATTATAATATAAGGGATGTGTGAATCTGTAAAAAATGGTTAGTGTTATAACTTAAAATTTTGTGCCTCGAATAAAATTTATTCATCATTAAAAAAATATATCACGTTAGTACGAGAAGCAATTTTTAAGAAAAAACGAGTTGCCCGATAGCGTTATTTTCGAAGACATACTTTGTTGTTGTTTTTATTTTATATCTAAATATTTTGTGGTTATATGTCAAAAAAAAATTGGCGTTCGACAAAGTTGTTTCATTGTTTGTGTGTTCATTCAAAATTGTTTGCGTTTTAAATCCAAATTATTCGTCTAAAACAAAAGAATAAATTGAAATAAAATAACTGAGAATACAATTATTTTGTGTACAAAAATTCATTTGTAAAAAAAAATAATAATAATAATAATTGAATAATTCGCGGAACCCATCTATGGTTTTCTGCTCCAGAAAAAGACGATTTTTTATACGTAAATCGCCGAGGGAAACATTCATTAAATGTTATGATAATGTGTGATCATAAAAATTAAAAGTGTAAATGCAACTCATCTAGAGGCTCCGCATAATAGCTCAATTTGGAATCAGTCTATTGATCCAGCATACATGCAGATAATTTACAAAGAAGAGAAATGCTGATGACTAGTTACTTTTGCTATCACAAAATACCATAGAAGCCTCATACAACAGCAATCATTTTTATTTCGGAACCCTGTCCATTTTTATTTTCGTAATACAACTACAACTGTTTAAAGTGCTCCTCTTTAATTTGTGCCTGTCTTGTTTAATTTTAATTATACCTGTCATCTTTAATATTTTTCATGAACTTCTAAATATTTTATATTCACTTCAAAGTTTTCTTTATTTATTAATACATTTTTATCATTTATTTATAAATTCTGTTGTACGCAGGTGAATATTTTATTTTATTTCATTTCGGAGTATTCAGTCTATTTGGTCATTATTGATTTAAAAATATATGTATATGTATGATCCATCCCATGAGGAATTCACAAGGGCCATGCAGAGACTAAAACGAAACCGCTCACCTGGAGTGTACTGCATTAATTCGGAGCTATTGATTAGGAGGAGGGGTTACTTTATGGAACTGTCTTTTCGACCTTATTCGATTAGTATGGTGAACCGAAGAAATGTCTGACATAATGTGCAGCGATCTCTGACGATGGCTCCACGGTGTAGAGAATGACTTGGCTTCTTTAGGTTGTCTAAGACAGTATGAAGACCAAGCCCACTCCTGAATACGAAATAGTATAAAAATTGTACGAATTTGTACCATTGGTATTTTTGAATACGAATTCGAATAATTCTAATACGAATTCGTGTCTACTTGATACGCTGCAATTTCCATTATTCCGCAATACGAATTCGGATAAATTTTGTTCGATCATGAACGGATTTCTGTACGTTGATGAATTAGTGACGACTCCAAAAAAAAAAAATTTTGTATAAAGTTTTTAGTGATTTTTTTTTTATACATATTACCATAATTTAATTAATTAAATTAATTGAATGAGGAAATTAAATATATTTCTTTTATTGAATTTACATATTTTGTCTATTCTAAATAAAATATTAAAAATTTATAATATCATAAAATACTGCCATAATCGTTTTGGTGGTAACTTTTTCCGAACCTTTTATCAAACCTTTTCAAAATCAAGGATCGACCACGTAATTTGATCTCAAATCGAGCTATAGTTAGGAAGATATATGAAGGGAGTCTGAAAAAAATATTTTTTAAACTAAAATTACAGAAGTTTTTACCAAAATATTTATGTTATTTTTGAATTCCTTGTATCGTAATTCGCAACTGAGGTGATTTATTTTGGATAGAATAAATGGTTGTGTAACGACACAAACAACCGAATGAAAACTACATATTTTTATATTCAAACGTCAAAAACATATACCCAGGTCTTAAAATCCGTAGAGGTATAACCATTCAAAATAAATTTCCCAATGAATACATGACAGTGTAAAAATATTTTATTCGATCGAATTCAGATATTCAGGATCGAAACCGTTGAAGCCAGATTGTTAACACAGGGGCCAGTAATGGCCTTTAAACACTGTTTTATTTATGGTGTATAACAGAACAGGATGTTACTTTGTTGATCATCATTATTTTGTGACTTTATTGTGTTTTTTTATAGTTTATTCATATCAAGTATTTATAATAATTAAGTATCGCGGCGATCCCTATCGATTCATTTTTTTTACAAACACACAATAGTAACATCAGATTTGACAATACCGTAATTTGTAATTGATGTGGTTTAATGTTTTAATTCAGGTCTCATCATCAGCAAATCCCAATCCAAAATTATATTATTTTAGGTTATCGATTTCTAGTTCAAATCGAAGAAAGAGTAATCGCGTGAACCATACTCAATATTTTGAACTTCAGCTTGTTTTATGCCGCTGTAATGATTTTCCAGGTAGGTTTTGAAATTTTCGTTTTGGCATACTCATTTTGAAAAAAATACACCGGATTACTGAATAGAAAATTTCTATAATTATTTATTATGTCAGACTTTTATTTTGGTTTTAAATTAAACAAAAAACTATAAAATCAACATAAATATCACTAGTATTTCAAAAATATGAAAATAAGCATTGAAATAATTAAAATGAAAAAACTTTCAATTTTATAAAAATCACAAAATTACATTAAAATTAAAATATTATCTATTCAATTGATGCAAATTAAAATTTAAAATTAAATTCTAAGAATATTTGAGTCTCTTAGTAAATACTTAAATCATCCATTATATGTACCTGCAGATAAATTTATAGTTTAAATTCATATAATCTGTTCAATATTAAATCCTTAAGTATCTGAATTTTAGTCACTTAAATCCATTTGGGACGTTGTGTTTTATGGAGATGGTCAGTAACATGAGCCGATTCAACTGGATGCATTACTAATAGACTCGTTCCTCTTTGCATTCTATTTAAAATTTAATAAAACTGACAACTTAAGCTATTTACTTGAAACCAAAAGATCTTCTAGAAAACCAACCACTTTCTATTGATAAGCGCAATTGATTTTCATATGAATATTTTGGCGGATACAACAAACTTCCCGCCACATCTGAAATAGGTCGTGTTTGATTCTCATGTTCGTAATTTATATTGAAATATATGATTTTTGATTATGAATTTCATTGGAATAATGGATTATGTAGAACTATTTTGAACAGTAATGATTATTTTATACTCAATTTTCTCAGGAATAGAGTAAAAATATACATTTTCATTTCACATATATATAATACAACACAATGCATATTTGCATAAAGCATTTTTGTTGATTTGCAAAGTAATAATTATTCGCCGATTAAAGTATATATTATTTCTAGTAATACACTATAAAGTTTATAGTTTTTTATTAAGTCTTAAAATTGATTTGTCTGGTCTTTTAATTTGCTCAATAAACCAAACAAAAAAACAGATTCATGTGATCTTTTTATTTCTTTATTTGATCTGTTGTTATTTTATCTGATGGAATGGAACACACACAAATTATAGTGACATCATAAGACGAGAGCCATCATAAGTTTGTATTCATGTTTCGTTTGTACAAGAGTCATGTCTTTTACTTCATTCATTTTGTTGCCAATTAAATTGAATAAAAAGTTAATCACGTTTCATCCAGTGAATTCAATAAATAAATAATTAATATAAGTTTGGCTCAAAGCGGTTTTTAAAATATTTAATTGGTTCTTGAAAAAGTTATTGCTGCGGTTAATGAGAACCAATACATTTATGTACATATGTATACATTAGCGTTGATTTAGGGAAAATAAAGCCTATACATACAGGTTTAAGTGGAATAGGATATTATTACGATTGATTTGTTGAGTGTTGAAATGTGTATTATAACTACTAAGTACCACTTGCAATATACTATGTACAATGAAATACATATACATGTACATTGCTGGTCATTTAGTATTTTATTACAAAAATGTGTAATAAAAAATAATTTAATTAGATTTTATTTTGTTTTATGTTTAACGATACATAAAAGTAAAATAAATTAAAATATTGGAAAGAATTATGTTATAACAACACATACTAGAATTAACACCATACTAGATAACTCAACATCATTAGATGAATTTAATATTATATATTATAAGTATGTATATGTATATATATATAGATACTTATGTATACAATATATGTATGTATAAGTATATATTATATACATAATGTAGTAAAACAACAGCTATCAACATTACTATAAAAAAGGCATTCGGCCATCATCATCATCATTACGGTTAATTTGGTTTGGTAGTTTTCTTGTAAATTAAGATGATATCTTTAACCGCTTTTATTATAGTTTTTGTTAGTTTCAACAATTAAGCTATAAAACAAGATATGTATGTATATATTTTCTAGTATATTATGTTTTAGTGATGCACAGACAATTTAAATGGCATAACCGCCTTGAAATTATCACAGGGTTTTATTTGTAGTTGTCGTTTCAGAGGTAGTTTTAAATAATTTCCTGGAAGGTATTTTTAAAATAATCGAAATATCTACGAATAATGGAACGAGATAATTATCGATTATTATTAATTATTGAACGAGGCAGACGTATTTTGTACGTTCTTGAGGATATGTTTATAAATATGTACATAGTTTCAAAAAAGTTATTCACAATACACATATCTACATAACTAAATTGTTAAAAATAATGTTTTCTAGTTTAAGATATTTCCCATTAGCAAAGCTAACAAAAAGAAACCTTTTACCATAGCTATCTCTATCTGTCAGTGACCTTTTATTCGTTTGAAAAATACTTATCTCTTCATGAACCTCCAGCAAGCCAATAATTAAGGGGACCATATTTTTTTTTTCATAAAATAAATATATTATTAGAAAAACCATGTTTAACTATAATAACTCGGTGGCCTGAAAGTGAAGACTATGTCCCAGTGTAACGAAGGTTTGTGAATTTGGAAGTTTCCATGTAAATTAAAATTAAATTAAATAAAATTAAAACTATGGAACCTGATAAAATTCGCTTCGTCATCAGAAAATATACTGGTTCATTGCCCTTGACGGTCATTCTAGCGCGGCTAAGGCTCAGGAGCAGTGGGGTGGGCTTTCAAGGGTTGAACTCAGTCTTGATAGACCGTAAAAAAAAAATACCAAAAAATAAACAATTCTCTCAATTATTAGGGTTCATCTCAATTACGGCAAGTATCATCACCACGGTAAGTATTATATAAGGGTAAGTTTATTTAAGCCAATGGTAAACAAAATGGTTGAAACAAAATGAAAATTAAACAAAGTAAAGTTGAACCGATCATGTCATCACTCACCTTGGTCACACTATTATCAAATCAAAATTCTAATTCATATTGGCAAAATAAAAATATATATATAGGAATTCTTTCAAAATAAATTATTAAAGACATTTTATTAAATTGAATTAAACAAGCTGGTTAATTAGATAAATAATTAATTGTATATATAAAACATGTGATACTTTAATTTAAGCTTTAAGTTTAGATAATTAAATAGAATTTAATAAGGAATATAATATTTGTAAATATACGTATAAGTTTGTAATGCTATCATTTTTAAATTTTTGTTTAGATGTAATAAACTTATGCTAAATTTTTACTAAATAATTCTTAAAATTAACAACAAAAAGAACTTAACTAAGAAAAGAATATAATAAGTAAAATAAATTAAACAAACAAAAAAAAATTAACAATTATGTATCAATAAAAATATAAACCTGAGTGTGTTTTTGGTTTCGGCTGTGTTGTACTTGATGGAGATTGATTTTATTATGTATGAATTATTATATTATGAATGAATATTATTTGATTGTAGTACTATGTGGTTAGCAGCATATATTCCATATTTTTGTACTTAGTTTAAATCTATTTTATTATTTTGCGTATTATTAATTTACCTATTATTAATTTACTTATTATTTTTGTGTTATACACTCAGAGTGTATATTTACATAAAAAAAAGGTATATAACGTAAAACAATAATTTACGGTACTAGGAAATATCACTTATTAATCGTACGACTTTTTACTTTTGGTACGTCACTAATTTTATATAAAGATCTCTTTAAAAGAAGTCACGAGATCACACTTTAGCACACACATAATTTTATTTTAATTATTTAAATATTTTTATAAAGTTTAACAATAAGGTTAATTTATAATAAATATACATATGACATAGTCTTATTTAAATTGATACAGTCTTAACATTATTGTAACACTATTACAATTATTTTTTTATTTATATTACATGAATGTACATTGTACAATCTACGTATATTTAACTTATCACAAAAAAAAAAATATGGAGAAAAAAAAATATTTGTAACATATTCAATACACTCCGTTTAACATACGGAAGATTTTAAATGTTACTCGTATCTTGATACTTAACAAGCACAAGAAAAATATCACAAAGTTCTTTTTAGCAAACTCAAGAATTTAATTTACACATAACACGTGTATTATAAACTTAACAAAAAAAAATTATTTTCATACAAATATATATAACATTACAACTAAAATTTTTGTTTTTGATATGGTATCGGAATATTAGCTCCGTCTCTTCTTATGGTAATTTGATAACTGACTACCTAAATAAAATTCTTCCTCCACCTCAACTTTTACCATTACCATGACCTATATATTTTATTTTTATTTTAATTTCTTGTATGTATTCATCACCGGATATTGATAATTGTGTTCGTTAATTTATTAACATTAGCAACTCAGCACAGTGGTCAATACCACTGTATCAACTATATTTGTAACACGGTGGTGAACAGGGCTGTGTTACAATCGTGGGGCTGTCCCAAACCCGAGATAAGTCTCATTAGGCCGGGCAATATTATGTCTTGATATCTCTCATATGGTAAGTTCCTAACAATTGACCATCCATATTTTCAACTTCTATAGCAACATTCCCAATAATATTTTTAACCCTTCCTATTATGAATTTTGGTGCTAGTTTAGCAGAAAAATATTTAGCCGCATCACTCTGAGCAAAGTTGCGTACAAAAATCGTCTGGCCAGGTTTGAAGTCTCGTACTCGAGATCGAAGATTATATCGTCTTTCGTTTTTTTGATGTGCTTGATTAATGTGCCACAGAACTTGCTCTTGCGCTAACGACAGCCGGTCAGCGGGTTGGATAATTATGGAGCAATCTTCTAAGCATTTCAGTTCTCTCAATAGTTGGTATTCAGAACCATTCATGATCTTATGATGTCCAAACACTAAATAATGAGCAGAATATCCAGTAGAGGAGTGAATTGAATTTCGTATAGCCGCAGCGATCTCTTGTAAGTGATTATACAAGACTGAGTTCAACCCTTGAAAGCCCACCCCACTGCTCCTGAGCCTTAGCCGCGCTAGAATGACCGTCAAGGGCAATGAACCAGTATATTTTCTGATGACGAAGCGAATTTTATCAGGTTCCATAGTTTTAATTTTATTTAATTTAATTTTAATTTACATGGAAACTTGCAAATTCACAAACCTTCGTTACACCAGGGCTATACGTTGCTATACCTACAGTGGAAATCTTGTAACTGGATTTCATCTTGGGCCACAGGTAAAGAAGGCTGTTTTTGATTTGCATGCAGTTAATAACCGCAAGATTCCCTAGCACATGAAGTTAGCAACCCAGCAAAACACGTGGAACGTCTCGACTGTGGTATGATAAATTAAAATGGAAAGAAAAGATTCGAGAAATTTGTCAGTGACAGCATTGAAGAAGCTAATTACAAATAGTCTGACTATGTGAACTCTGTCTGGGAGGTACTGAAAACTTCGGGTCTGTGCTGCTCAGCAGACTTAAGGTATAGTGAAAATGAGATCCAAGAATGGTTGGTTTGAAGACGAGTATCGTCTTGCAGTCTAGCAACGAAATGTAGCCCATAGTGAAGTGCAACAACGTATCATAGTAACTAGGATAAACACGCTTGGTCCTACTAGGAGGGCAGCTAATCGGATTTTTAGACGGAAGAAGCAAGAATGGTAGAGAGCCGAAGTTCTGACAGTCAACAACTCAGCAATGAGCGCTGTTCGCGTATTTAATTTTGGAGGTATTACTAATTTGCACCTACTTTCAGGCGTAAATCAACCGTGGACACTTCACCGACCTGCTTCATGTCCATCATGCGTCACAGACTGTGGTTTAGTCACCTCAAATGCAGGCTGCGGAAATTTGGATTGAGGATCCTTCCCGTGAATTCCTACCACTCAAGCCATACAGAGATTATAACGAAACCGCTCACCTGGAGTAGACTGCATCGGACCGGTTGGGAGGCTTTTATGGAACTGATTTTTCAACCTTATTCGATTAGTATGACGAACCGAAGTAATGTCTGACGAATGGAAAGCGGCCGCGATATGCTCGTGAAGTGTGAGAATTATCGCGGTATAGTTCTCCTTTGCACAGCATACAAGTTCATGTCCTACATTATATTGGATAAAATCACCCATCTACCATCATTAAGAAGAATTTTCGTCCTTATCGATCATATGGCATATGACTCGGTCTATCAGGAGAGTTTGTGGTCTGACCAAGACAACCTAAGAATGTCAATAAAATTGGTACGATTGTAGATTGATTATCTTCTGTTAGGCTACAGATCAAGAATCCCAAACAAAATTCATGATCTCTGGTTATAGGGACAATGGCATACCAGATTTTGGTAGTGACCACTACACGTTTGAGGCAGTGAGAAAATTCAAATATTTGGGATCTCTTAACACTCACGATAACATTGTAGGTGAGGATATAAAGAGCGGCTGGCAGCAGGCAGTCGTGCTTTGTATTTCTCTAACAATATAATAATAATATATTGAATAAAATGTTTTTTGTTTGTCTAGAAATATTTTTTGTATTCCTGGATTTAATTAAAAAATTGAAATTGGACGATGACTCCAGCATTCAATGCCTCAAACGGGACCATCGTGGAACACCTGGACAAACACTTATATTCTTTTTGGTTGAGAATCGAACCCAAGACAATGGAATACTATAAGCACCGCCCCTATTTATTATGCCAAAATTTTATTATCACAAAAAATTATTTTTTTTAATTCAATTTTAAATAAGGTTATATACCTATAAGGTATAGATTTGATATAAAAATGTACAGCCGTAATAAGATATATTGAATTAAATTTGATTCATTAGTATTTGTGATGTCTCGAAATTGCACATATCTGTCCTAAATGACAGGTTTTCGATTGTTTTGCTCTTTTGTTTTAATATTTGAGATCTATACTGTTGTATTATGTATATGTTTGCATATCATTTTGAATAAACATAGGTTATACCTTTTATCGACCTGGTCTATAAAAGGTTTACCTCAATTTTTGATTGAGTACCAAATTATTCTAATAGGCTGAGATCGCAATAATAAAAATTAAAAATTGAATACACGAAATAGCGTAAAATTTAAAAAGAGAACATAAACCTCGATCGAAATAAAATAAAATGTGACGTTGACCACTTACAAGACAAGCGTCTTGTATTCTAAGAATAGTTTAATATTAAGAAACATAAAATCTTAAGACTAAGAGCCACTCGATGGCTTACCTATGAAAGAGTTGTGAATAGGATCATAGAACAAATCGAAGCTTTGAAATATTATTTTGGTCTTTATAATTATGAGGAGCTCCATACCACGAATGCCGCGGATATTTACAATTTTATAATCGACCCTCTCAATAAATTATATTTGTTATTTATGTCATATGTTTTAAAAGTTTTAAGTAATATAAATTAGATCTTTCAGTCAGAAAAAACCCAAATTCACTTTCTGCACTTTCAAATAGAAACACTGTTAATTGATATTTTAAAAAATTTCATAAAACCTGAAATCTTAAACAGTAACATGAACTTGCGAAATACGGATCTTCACATTGACCTCTCGTCGATGCATTTTGGGTTTTACTTTGAGGAGTTTTTAAATTCCCAAACATTTGACGAGGGAGAAATAAAAACGCTTAAAATTACATTGGTTGATTTTACATGGAACTCTGCGACCAAATTAAACAAAGATTTGACCTAGAAGAAAACAAACTCAAACTGCTTCAATATTTAAATGTTAAAGAAATTTGTTCAGGAAGAATAACATCAAACTTTTCGTTGTTAAAACGTTTCCCGTTCAGCTAAGTAACGAATTTAGGCGATTAATTGGGAATCTCGAAATAGCCAATAAATATTCTGGAGATGTTGTTGAATTTTGTGTACAGCTGAAATCCTATAAAAATATATTGGATGGACCAATATTTGCCGAGATTTCGTGCTATATGTTGAAATTGGGTGCTCTCCCACATAGTACTGCAGCAGCAGAACGCAAATGTACAAGTCTTAGTTTGATCAAAACTAACTTGAGAAATAGTTTAAATATTAAAACCGTCGAAAATGTAATGTTTGCCAAACAATTGTTAAAAAATAAACCTTGCTGGGGCCTTAGTATTCAGCTGGTTTATTAAAGTTTGCAGATAAATTTAATTTTACTGATGGAGCATACAATCTAAAAATTAAAAATATGATAATCATCATTAAAAAGCGTGCAATTTTAAAATTAAGTTCCTATTTTAAGTGCTTCTGTAGAAGATGTATTTATCTATACAAATTGATTTTTTTAAATTTGAAAAGACTGATTCCATTTCATTTAAAATGAAATTTGAATTACTATTTTTTTTATAAGTTATTAATAAATAATATACATACTCGTATGGTTTAGTTACGTTTTATTTATGAATGTTTTTTGATAAAAGAACAAGCAATTATGTGAAATAAAATTATAATTTCTACTCCACAAATAACGAATCTACTCCGAATTTTTCCCCTAATCTACTCCATATTTTGTTCTGTTCGTTGAAGTGACAGCACTGCTTACAACATGTTCCCATAGGGAGTTCAAATAACAGCTGCACAATTTGTTTTCAATCATAATTATGTAAAAATGTGCCAGCAGAATTGTGATAGTCATGGAATTCCATTTATAATCAATAATCCAAAGTTTACGTGAAATTGAAATGAAATTAATTTGTGATTTATTGAAACAAAATCATACAGCTTTTTTTTATGTATTTTATTTTATTCAAAAAACATAATTCACAAGAAAACACAACCACATTTTTATTGTTGTCTCTTTTTTTTAATTAAAATTTAAAATAGGGCCAGCACTCAATGCCACAAATGGGGGCCCATGGTGCAATACCCGGACAAACACACATACTTACACATTAAAAACATCCAACCGTGGTTTTTGGTCACCATCGAGAATCGAACCCGAGACCCTCGAATACCACAGCAAGCACGCTACAGGGCGGTTTTCTCTTTTGATTGTTTATACCAAATTTCTGGGGTATGTTAAATAGAGTAATGGGAATTTTGAACCTGAATTGGGGACGCCAATAATTGTTTTGTTATCCATTATAATTTTATAACACATGCATGCGGTTATAACAACCGTAAAAAAATCAGTGCTTTCAAAAACGATTTCCGTTAATTCTAAAACATTTGTAGGCAACGTCATCGTTTTCTATTTCTGCCTTTTTTCTATGGAATGAATTAAAAAAAAACACCATAATTAGAGATTAACAAGTCATAAGAGAATGAAAGATTAAAAATAAAAAATTATGAACTACTAATAGATTTTATAAATTAACAATTAATTAAAAGTAATATATACTCGTAGTATGTAGCTAAAACATTTGTGTTTTTAAGTACATACATACCGCATACATTCATATATAGATATTTTATTAAATGTATTTGTTTGTTTGTTTGTTAAATACAAGATGAACAAACATAAAATTCTGTTATCCCTACATATCTAGTATTCCATTCTTTAAAAGTAGATAAAGAATTTTTAGGGTTAATTTGCATAACTAACTTATTTTGACCAGATTTTTAGATAAGTTGTTTATGCTAAACCAGGTATACTTTACGAGTACCACTGTACAGTGTACTATTTTTAATGTATTTTTTTATTAACATATTTGCATATTTTATGCAAATGCGTAGGAATTTATTAGTTTTGCTAGTAAAATGTCTAGTTTTTAAATACCCATGGGGGATAATGAGAACCTACCTCCAGACGCTATTGTAATTTTTATGCCTGTATAATACACAGTTACTGTTATAAAATATACTCGAGTTAAATTGTTTCATTTTAGTTCAACAAAATTGAAGGGTTCGCTAGGTTGCTTGATTGTTGCTGTTTTATTGTTATATTTGTCATATTTATTTTACTTAAAATCAATAAATCAATATCTAATTTATTCATATTTAGATGTAAGTATCGTAACTGCAATATATCATATTATGTTGTTCACATACATATTTGTTACATTTTCAATTCATGTTGAATTTGAAGTTTAATTATTTATAATTTTAATGAATCTAATTTACTTGGTGCCGAATTTTAGGTACGTTTAACGAAACGGTTTTATGTATTAATGCCGAATAAAGTTAAGCGTCGTATTTGCGGACAAATTTCATAAACTGCGAGCATATTTATTTTAATAACTACATCTATACTATAATAACTACATCTATATACTCGTTGTTTGTAGGATAGTGTCGAACTTATTAAAAGAGTGAGGATGATCGATCTATGACTATGCGTCGGTCCGTACAACATAAACCTCGTACATTGTCGACACTAGAGCTAACAGTTTAATTGTAAACGGAATGTCTCCTTCCCGAATCGCGTCCTTTAAATCACGTAGCGTTAAGAGCCGTTCTCAAAAACTACGTTAAAACAACTATTGCAGATATTGCAAGGAAAGATTCCAAACGTTTAAAAACGGAGGGTAAAGATCCTGATTTTTTTAAGTGAATACACGAAAAGGTTACCGTTACCATTTGAGATACCTTCGATGATGATGATTCTGATTAACTATACAAGTTTGCAGTTCAGGATACATTTATAGTAGTTTTCAAATCTCGCTGGAATTCTGACAGTTATCGCGCAGAAAGAATATGGCGGATACACAGTGATGTATTAAGTACAATAATTCATGTTTATTGTTTACATTTTTATGTGGTATTTGTATTTAAATGGAAAAGGAACGTTTTTAATCACAAAATGTTTTTATAATTTAACTTATAATCACGGACACTTTTGAAATTAATATTTAATTCGATAAATTAAGAATTAAATTGAAAACTGATTTTGCCTTTTATGTTGTTGTGGTTTTGTTCGATATGAATGTCATTTGGTCATTTATTTTCCTTAGTCCGTACCAAAATTAAATGTTGACATTGTTTCCAAAAGGAGTGCAATTTTTTTTTGACCTATTCATTTTCACTTGAAATATGATTGTAATAACATAAATACATAATCATTTTGAATGTTTTGTGTATTAAAACTGAAATATAATTCTTTTTATTGGTTATTTATTATTTTATTTTGGTTTACCACCTAACATCACTGAAAGCTGCGCAGAACAATTAAAGAAAAGGTTTTTTTTAAATCTGAATAGGACTGTACCCTCCTTTTTTAAACGTTTGGTATGTATATAATACATATTCATATACATATATAAAATTGAAAAATGAATAACTAATTGTGATAATAAATAAAGTATAAATAATAAAGTCTAAAATTAATTATTTTATTTTATTTAATTAAATATATAAATTTTCAGCCAATCTGCAATACCAAAAATTGTGGGAAACGCAGCATTACACCAAACTCTTAACACTGTATTCTACTTTTAACTCCAGCTGCTGGTTAAAAACACTCCTCCAGAGAGTATTTAGGTGTTCGAAGGCACATTCAATAGCAGTTCTTCCTTGGCTGTGCTGCTTTTTGTTGTATAGCTTTTTCAAGTCTGTTTAAGGGCGGTGTTAAGTGTTAAACGACAGGAGTAGCCACATATAATTGTTGTTTGAAAACTTATTATATATAGTACACGGGAATCGTGAACGGAACCCGAGGAACCTAAAAATATGTCTAAAAACCAAAAATTTGCATCGCATATTTCTTTTTTTAATATAACTAAATTTTATTTATTTTTATTTTTAATTTGGGAGTGTTTTCTACTTCCTTTAATAATTGTTTTTTATTTTTTAAATCGATTTCGGAATTATTCCTTCGTCAATTAAAAATACATTACTATTCGAATAGTAATACACTGAGAAAAATACTACATTTATGTTATGACAAACAGCATTAATGTAATGAAAAATTCATCAAAACTGCGCCGATGTAAATCTACATTAATGAAATGATTTCAGTACATCAATAATGTAGAAATTATAAAATTTATTCGACGTAATATTTATACATTTGATTGTAGTATTTATGATGTGCTACACATAGGATATGAAAATAGTTTTAATATTAATGCAACTGATAATATTTTTAGACGAATAAATTCATATTATTAAGGTAACAATTGGATTCTCTTTCAAATCGTTGTGAGGTTTGGACGTGGAATCGGAGAAGTGTAATCGAAAAAATAGAAATAAAAAAGTGCAGTGATATTAGTTTATTTTTAATTATTTTGTATAAGTGCATATTGAACATAGTGAAAAAAAAAAAAATTAAAAGTGCAGTGTTAGCTTTTTTATTTTTTATTTTTTTATTTTATTCAAAATACACTCCCGGCCAAAAGTATTGGGTCGATGAGTTGTTAGTTTAAATTAAGGTGGTACACCAATAACTATATTGGTAAATCCACGAGAATGAGTGATTCAGAAATGGATAATATCGATCCTTTCCAAAAGAGTCAGGTTCTACCGAGGTCTCCTACGAGAGCCTGTAGCACGTTCACCGCGAAGATTAACAAAATAATACCTACAGAACTTGTGGAGTTACCGAGAAATGCTTTTCCAGAGGACAAAAATTCTAAAAAAGAAGAAATGCTCTATCAGGAATTGCGTAAGGCCAATGCTGCATTGGTTGAATCTAATAATATAAATAAGCAATTAAATGATGCAATTGCTTGGATGCAGGAACATATAAGAATTCTTGAAGACGAAGTTAAAGCCCTTAAAGCAAAGGAAAACGTTGATTCTCCTCCTACCCAAAAAGTAATGGAACAAGAATACCATACGGATGAAGAAGAATTAGCTCACGAAACTGAGTGGATTAGAGTCAAAAGCCAGAGAAAAAAAAGGAGAAGGAATGATACACCTACTCCTCCTCAACTAAAGGAGACAATTCCTAAAATAATCCAAAACAATCCAAAAAAATTACCTCCACCACCCCCAATAGTTATAGATGGAGTTGAAAACTATGATCTACTGTATGAGAAAATTAAAACAGTAACTAAAACAGATAAGTTTAATACAAAATTGATGAGTGGAAACAACATCAAAGTAAACTTAGCAGATGGTGAAACCTACAGAGAAATGACAAAAATGTTAAGCGAAGGGGGACATTCTTGGCATACGTTTGAAAACAAACAAATCAGACCAATTAGGGTAATGGCTAAAAATCTGCACTCTACATGTAAACCAGAAAAAATAATTGAGGACCTGAAAGGAAAAGGTTTTAATGCAACTGAAGCATCAATTAAGCTAAAACGGAGAAGTAAGGAGCCTCTGAACATGTATATGCTGACATTCAGCGCAGATGATGATATTGAAAAAATACATCAAATCAAGTACATCTTGGGATGCAAAGTCAATATTGAGCCCCTAAGAAGATCTAGGCTTATACCACAATGTAAAAAATGTCAAGCATATGGACATACTCAAAAATACTGTAACAAAGACCCCAGGTGTGTCAAATGTCTAGGTAAACACCATACTAGAGATTGTGTCAAACCCACAGATGTACAGCCTAGATGCGTACATTGTGGAGAAAACCATCCAGCTAACTACAGAGGATGCAGTGTTGCTATTGAATTGCAAAACATCAAAAATAAAAACATAAATGCTAAAAATACAAATGTAATAAAGAAGCAAACTGTTAGAATAAACAGGCCTGAATCATTTAAAGGAGAGTTAAGGCGTGAATCATTGATAGCCTCTCAAGGAGAAGTGGGCAAAAAAACTTACGCTCAAGTAATGATGAGTAACGAAAACAAACAAAAAACTCCTCAAACAGACGATATAAATCAAACGCTTAAGCTGATATTAAGCAAACTTAATACTTTTGATCAGCGATTACAGAAACTAGAATACAGTACTAAGGGAGCCATCCCTAAACAAAGCCATGTCTAACGACTTAAGAATTTTATGCTGGAATGCCAATGGACTCCAGCAACACCAACAGGAATTGCAAATGGTTCTGGACGCAGAGAAAATCGATGTCTGTCTCATCTCTGAAACTCACTTCACTAGACAATCAATTATCAAATTTAGAAATTATAAAACATATCACACTATTCACCCGGGAAATACTGCCAAGGGAGGTAGTGCTGTTATAATTAGAAATAGCATTAATCACTTCGAGGAATTAAAATATGAAACAGAACAAATACAAGCAACAGCTGTTAATATCAAGACCAAAAATAACTCTATTAGTGTTATTGGAATTTACTGCCCACCGAAATACTCTCTAAAAGAAAAAGATTATCTTGAATTTTTCAGTAAACTAGGGAAAAGATTTGTAATTGGAGGAGATTTTAATGCAAAAAATATCCACTGGGGTTCTAGAGTAACAACAACCAAAGGGAAAGAACTCCTCAATGCTATCAGAAAATACGGTTGTGAAGCCTTATCAAATGGTAAACCGACCTACTGGCCAACTGATCCAAATAAAATACCAGATCTAATTGATTTCTTTATAGTGAAAAATATATCTGTAAATTATATACATATAGATGAAAGTATTGACTTAAGCTCTGATCACTCCCCAATACTTTTGACATTAAGTGAAAGGATCATTCAAAAAGAAAGCTATCCCAGTTTAGTAAATAAGCACACAAATTGGGAATACTTTAGACTATCGTTAGAAAGAAAAATTAACTTAATGGTTCCGCTAAGGAGTGAGGAGCAATTAGAAAACGAAGTTCACAAGTTCATATGTGACATACAGCAGTCAGCTTGGGAAAACACACCTCAAGTTAAAAAGAAAATTAAGGGAAACAACTACCCTAGAGAAATTAGAGAGCTCTTGGCAGAAAAAAGAAGGACAAGGAGAATATGGCAACAAACTAGAGCCCCTCAAGATAAAACTAAGCTAAACAATCTGACTCAGCTACTTAAAAGGGAAATCAAAGATTTGAAAGACGAATCTATCAATAACTACCTCAGACAATTATCTAATGATACTAGTACTGATTATTCTCTCTGGAGAGCAACCAGAAGAATTAAAAGGCCAATAATGCAGATTCCTCCAATCAGAACAGAAGATAACAAATGGGCCAGAAATAACGAAGATAAAGTACGAAATTTTGCTGAATACCTGGAAAAAATATTTGAACCACATGATGACCAATCATTGGAAGCTGAAATAATAACTGAAGAGGTTGTACAGGAAAGTGACGAAATCCTACGAGCAACACCAAAAGAAGTCATGTATGAGATAAAAACAAATATGAATCCGAGAAAAGCGCCGGGTTATGACCTTATCACAGCAGAAATTTTAAAAGAACTACCAAGGAAAGCACTATTAAAGCTCACCAATATTATAAATGGCGCCTTTCGATTAAAATATGTACCCAGCCTCTGGAAAATTGCAGAAGTAATTATGATTCCGAAACCTGGGAAACCACCACACAAAACTGGATCATACAGGCCAATATCACTATTACCAGTTATGTCTAAACTCTTTGAGAAGTTATTAGTGAAAAGGCTAAATCCGATAATTGAGAGGAAAAACCTGATTCCAAATCATCAGTTCGGTTTTCGCAACCAACACTCAACATTAGATCAAGTACACAGAATAACTAATATTATTGAAGGAGCATTAGAGGAGAAAAAAGTCTGCTCAACGATATTCTTAGACGTTGCACAGGCCTTTGATAAAGTTTGGCATGAAGGACTTAACTATAAGTTAAGAACTGTACTACCAATGCAATTCACTACAATATTAGAATCATACTTGAAAGATAGATTCTTTAGAGTAAAATTAGACGATTCCTATTCTGAATTGAAAGAAATCAAGGCAGGAGTACCGCAGGGCAGTGTATTAGGTCCGGTCCTATACCTTTTGTACACTAATGATCTCCCTGTATTAGAAAACAACACTGTGGCGACCTTTGCTGATGACACGGCAATCCTAGCTGTTGGAGATAGCAACGAAGAATCAACACAGAGTTTACAGTTGGCTATTACTCAAATACATAACTGGACCAAAAGATGGCGAATTAAACTTAACGAAACTAAATCAGTTCACATCAATTTTACAAACAAACGACTCGAACATATTCCGGTTACAATTAATCAAGAAATAATACCGTATGCCAACACGGCTAAGTACCTTGGCATGACACTAGATGCAAAACTACGATGGAAAGCACACGTCAAAAAGAAAAGTGAAGAACTAGGGCTTAAATATAGAAAGATGTATTGGCTGATAGGAAGGAGCTCCGCTCTATCAACATACAACAAACTTCTATTATATAAACAAATTTTAAAACCGGTTTGGACTTATGGTATCCAACTTTGGGGTTGTACCAAACAGAGCAACGTGGAAATCATCCAAAGATTTCAAAACAAAGTATTAAGGAACATCGTTGATGCACCATGGTATGTTAGAAACAGAGACCTCCATAGGGACCTTAAAGTGGACACTGTTTCAAAGGAAATCCAAAAAACTGCACTGAGACATAGGCAAAGGCTCGAACAACATGTTAACACTGAGGCAACTAAGCTGTTAAACAACACAGATATTGTACGCAGGCTCAAACGAACTAAACCTTTTGAGCTGGTGTAATTGCTAGTGTAAACAGCGTAATGCTGATCTAAAACCCACAATAACGACGTGGTTTAATTCAATTTATCAGACACTATGGAACACCAGTGGGAAGAAGCCATAGATTAATACAACATAGTAAATTAAGTTAGAATAAAATTGCTCATTAGTCCAGGTGACTAGATTGTAATAATTGTTTATTTAAAATATTTAAATAAAATTGAAAAAAAAAAAAAAAAAAAAAAAAATTAAGGTAACAAATTGTAAAGTTAAAGAAAAGATTTGAAATGTTTGATAACAAGCTTCATAAATTGAACGCAAATATTCATAATATTAAAAAAATTGTTAATGAAATTTATAAATAAACATATAATTTTCAAATTTCATTATTACTAGTAGTTATGAAATTATTCATATAAAACGAGGATAAATGCATATATACAATTTGATTGTTATCATATTATAGTTGAATTAGTTCATTAAATATAGGAACGGGCTCATCAATAATAAGCAAATAAACCTAGTATTTATGTAAAAAATAATTCAAAATATGAATAAATTTCATATATACATATATATATACTCGTATATATATATATATATATATATATATATATATATATATATATATATATATATATATATATATATATATATATATATATATATATATATATATATATATATATATATATATATATATATATATATATATATATATATATATATATATATATATATATTTATATATATATATATATATATATATATATATATATATATATATATATATATATATATATATATATATATATGTACTTATATATATATATATATATATATATATACATATATACATATTTCTATAAGTAAAACATTTCAAATTAATTTTTTAAACTTTATTTAAAATTTTATACTTTATTTACACTTTTAAGTTCTTCTAACATAAAACTAACTTTTGAAGATTTATTTTTTAATATGCAAGTAGATTTGTAAAAATAATTTTCAATAAAATTCCATACAAATTCTCCAGCGATGGGATATTTTAAATTGAATAAATAAAATGATTTATAGCATATGTCTAGAGCTCAAAGAAACTTATCAAACGGCAATTTTACTCCATCCAAATAAACGTAATATTTTTCAATGCATTTGAGGCTTCCAACACCGATTATAAATGGCTGAATACATTCCGATTTATTTTTTAAATAATTTATGTGATCTTCAATTTCGTGTATGCTGCCGATGTATATTATAGATTCCTGAGCATCTTTAATAGTTACTTTTGTAATACATTTTTTGCCCGTATTGTCTTTTTTGACCACCTGCTGGGTGGGTACTAAAAACCCATACAGACTCCAGAAAAGTTTAAGAATGGCATCATCTATAAGCAATAAGAAAATAAAATTAACAATGTGCTAAAAATGTGTACCAAATAATTAATTAATTTATAGTTCCGTTGAACCACAGGGACTTAGTCCATGATATACAAAAACAGTACTCAAGACGATTGCCACTATGAATCTACTTTAATTTATTATGTGGAATGAGTGACCCAAATTTTCTTAAAGCTTTAATAAGTTTCGAAAAGTGTAGTAGCTTCTAAACCAGTACAAGGCTCGATTAAACCTTATCAGATAATTTAAAAATATATAAAGTAAACCTTGTTAATAATTAACGTAATATTCATCTACATATAAAGAGCTTTCACGTATGTTATGATTGAATTTACTTCTACAGTAACATATAATCTACCCCAATTATGCTTAAACCATACCTAAAACTAAGATAGCCCATCTCCATAATAAATTTGAGCAGAGCCGACCAAAATATTTGGTAGAGAACTAATTTAACTTGAATACTGACTCATGATTTAGTCTCTGTTGAAGGAAATAAAACTAAATCTAAAAAACTTTGTAATTTAATGAATTGATAAATACTTTGCACTTGATGAATTGATAAATATAATGTTAATTCAATTTGAATTAAGCTTACATTTGTGAAAATCATCCCTCTTAATTTCACTCAGAATTACTTTATTCTGAAGATTTGATGCGATTTTCAGCATTTAGGAATTCTAAAATATGTTTGAAATTCTTTTCCAAATTATTTGAGATATCACTGCATGCTGGTTGGAGTGTTTTAAAATCCATATCAATCTGAAATTAGATCATAACATTTAATATGTTTTATATACATAACTCATGCTTATAGACGGTAATAATTAATGTTATAACATACAGGGTGATTGATTTTAGTTAACTCACGATTATTCTCGTATAGTAGAAAAATACATAAATAGTCTGAATAAGAGTTTTGTTTAGTTGATAAATTTAAACAATATTTTTCTTTTACTGGATCAGCTAGTGCAGAGATTCTAGTAATGCACCAAACGTTTTAATTGAAATATGGGTCATGAAAGGTATTTTTTGACCCAACGATAATTTTATTTATAATTGTCAAAGAAAGTTAATTATTTTAAATTATATGTACGGATTCGAATGGAAAGTGGTCCCATATAATTTATGTATCAAAAATTTTCTTATTATATAATTTATTTAAGGTTTTAATGTATTCAAGGTATGAAAGAATTAGTTCCATTATCCAGTATCCCTACCTCATGATAACCCGTTGAAGTAAAAAATATCTTTTCTTATCTTAACTACCATTTACACAATCTACATATCTATGTATGTATTTCTAATATTTTCTGAGATATTTCGTGTTAACGAAAATCAATCATCCAGTATAAAATTTTTGAACCATTTTAAATCTGCTTTGTCGCGGTACAATTTTTCTTATAAATATTTACTTGTACCATATACACTGGCTTAAAAGCATTAATTCAAACTCAAATATAAACATCGAAATCGTAGATACAATAACGTACTGGACTGATATAAACTCAATATAGGAAATATATTACAATTACCTTTAATTTTGAATCTAGCCCTAAACCTATTCAGAATATACCGTATATCGAGAAATTAGTGTTTTAAAATAACGTTACTAGTTTTATTTTAGCAGACAATTCAAGATTAAATTATTATTATTATTATTAAAATCGACAAATAATAAAAGCTTACCAAATCATAACCATTGGGCCTTTTATATTCAGGCCATTTGTTAAGGGTGCCTTGTAAGGAATTATTCTCGTTTTGTATTTGGTTTATTCTATATCTGCTACATCCTTGCCATAAACTGTTAAATTCGTCCGAAGATAAGTTGTTGAACCAAAGGCTCTTAATGCAGGCTTCCCAATCCATTTCCACATCTAAATGTACAAATGAAAAGAAAGTGGTCACCATAAATATCAATTTATGAATGATAATAATGATAAAATTTTAAATAGTCGAAACTTACTAAAGTTAGTAGCTTTTCCAGATTCTGGCGATGACTGTTTCGATTTCGATTTAGTTTTCAGCATATTCGTTTTTCTTTTCAAATTTGTATACTTTGCGTATATTTTGCCTCGTTTACCAATACAATAAAATTCTTCCTTTTCGCTTGGAAACCTTTTAATTATTTCTTGCTCTATTTTATGGCTTGTTGCCAGGCTCAAATGTATTTGATTTTCTGCGAAATATGCTGCTACTATATTTATAAGAATACTTCTAAAAACTTCTTGTAACTTCTCATTATCCTTGTAATACTCGCATATAAGTTTTCCTTTGTCATTTTTACCGAGTATTTGTAAGAAGGAATCTTCCGATCGTTTCGTTTCGGCTGTAGTTCCTATTGCTAATGAAGATAAATCACAATCGGCTTGCGATGTAATTAGGGGAATACTTGATGCTGTTTTATTTGGTGTTGATGACTTAGATACATCAATTTCTTTATTCGCGTATAAAGGTAGTCCAATGCTGGATCTCCAGCGTGCTAAATTGTGCTCAAATATAATAATTTCACCCATCTTACTTCCTATTAAATGTCTTTAATGTGATGTGCTTTTGTTAATTTTAATACATCGACAGTGATGTCCTCATCTATAATAAATTATGTTAATTAATTACAATTCTTTTGAATAACTACTCAAATTTGTTATAATTATTTGTTTCTTACCAATTAGTGTTTTCAATAAATGGTTTTGTCCCGATGATTTTAAAAGAGATTCTAGTTCGTCATCATAAGCTTTCGGGTTGTGATTTATCTTCATTAATAGGCGCTAGGTAATTTGGTGTTGATAGTGCTTCATATGTATTTATACATATATATACTATAACCAACACAAATAAATATAAAGTAGTATGAAATGTTCATTATATAATATATAAAATGCACTTTATGTATGTACTTATGCATTTATGTACTTATGTAATTATGCATTTTATTTCAAAAGAAATATATTGAAATATATTTCACAAGAAATATATACACTGGTTTTATACGATTTTATATTTATATATATATATATATATATATATATATATATATATATATATATATATATATATATATATATATATATATATATATATATATATATATATATATATATATATATATATATATATATATATATATATATGTATATATATATATATATATATATATATATATATATATATATATATATATATATATATATATATATATATATATATATATATATATATATATATATATGTATATATATATATATATATATATATATATATATATATATATTTTTTATTTTATTTTTTTTTTTTATTGTCGGCACGCTTACGATTTATACTTTCAAAATCCAAAATCGTAATGCGTGCAAAACCAAAAATGTGAACACAAAATATGTGTCATTTTGCATTCCAAGAGAAAGAGAGAAATCTAATTTATATATATAATATGCATAAATAGGACGAACAAGGGAAAATGCATAGACTATAAGAAAAAACAATTATAAAATATAAATTGTTTATATGTGTGTGTCAGTCTTTACGCATGCATAATTATAATCATCAAGACAAAATGCATGTATATGTGATTTTGTTTTGTTCGGCAAAAATATCAGAGAGAATAAAAAGGAAGATGATTGGTTACATAATATCATACGATAGAATAAAAGTAAATTTTTGTACATTAAATAATTTGCGCATACGTATTCGAGAGAGTAAAAATTATCTCTATATAAATAAATTGTATATAGAAATTATCGAATACAAAATGTTTGTGCATTGATTTCCACTATGTGGAAATAAGTTAATGCAAATGTTGTAGTGATTCCAATACAATTGAAATTAAGGCGATTGCCAAATTAATTGTATTGGTCGCTACAAATCATGCGATCGCATTTCTGATTACAACTTAATTATGTTAGCCACCACTGAACTATGCGGCTGATCCGTGTTATCTCAAATTGTTTGTTTCTAAGCGTTGCTCCGTGTTCTTGTTGTTCCGTAATCAGGTATTACTTTTTGTAATACAATAATAATTTAGTTTTATAAATGTTTCGATATGTAATTCAGTGATGATATTTTTAGTACAATTGTACTTTCTTCAGTACATTTGCGTTTTCAAAATTACAAGTACACTCGAGCAAAATTCGGTACATTTTTAAATTTGACAAACTATTACACTCGAATCAAAATTCGGTACATTTTCTATATAATATTTTTTTCCATTTCACAAAAAACATTAAATTAAAGAAAATCTATAAGTAGAAATTATAACAGAATTTAAAACAAATATAAAAAAAAATTTACATCAGCTTCTGCGAGGATTTTCGCAAACGAATTAATTTTAAGGACGTTATATTAGCCGTGTTTCTTGACGTTTGATCATATCTCCTTTCCTTTCATTTGTATAGCTGCGTTTCATGTAATAAACATAAAAAAATTTTGTTTTTTTGTTTATCATATCTGCTTTCCTTTTATTTGTATAGCTGCGTTTCATGAAATAAACATAAAAAAAATTTGTTTTTTTTGTTTTTCTATCTACGTTTTGAACCAAAATGCTAATAGGATCAATATAATAACCTAAAAACAAAAAATAATACAATTTTTGTGTTGATTTCATGAAACGCAGCTATACAAATGAAAGGAAAGCATATATGATCTGATCCGGATCAGATCAAACGTCAAGAAACACGGCTATTAAATCTTTTACCTCAATTCTCCCCGGAAAATGTTATATTTGGGAATACTCCCAATATCTTACCTGTAATTTTCAAATTTTTTGGAGAAAATGAAAAGCAAATTATTATGTATATGTAGCTGTAAAAACTTATTATTACTTAGGAGCAAACCACTTTTCTTCATTAACGATAAATTTCATACATTGTCAATAATATTGTCTTAGTTTTGCCCTCTTTTTGAGATACGATAAACGTCCTATTTTTTGAAAATATTGTCCTAGATGGCTATTTCAAAATATGGGAAATCCGTTAGTTGCGTTTTTATTATTAAACAATCAGTCTTATAATTTCTTTTTTCATTCTTAAATATTATGAATCCTCATTATTTTTTTAATAAATAATGTGAATCATTCATCAATTTTTTTATAAAATCTGTCAATCGCCACTAATACCTTAACAAAATTTTAATGTATTATCTGTACTAAATATTAAAATTAATTAATTTCAAATTGATGAATTAGGTTCTTACTATTAATGTACAAATAAAATACGATTCTTACTATTAATGTAGGAACATTGTGAAAAAAATGAATTTTATAAATTTGTTCATTTATATTATGATGTGTACGTAAATAGTAAGAATTAAAGTTGATGAACGCGATTCATAAATAAAATGTCCAAAAAATTTTTCAGTGAAGTAACTGCCGATTCAAAAATTAAAATAAAGTAAAATTTAGTTTTATTAACAAAATAAATGTCAAAGGGGACAAGACACGTATAAAAAATAAATATCCATAATATAAATATATGAAATATTCCAATTTCCGGCTTATGTATTCATGAAGATATGTAGGACACGCGCTGATTTATTTGAGTACTTCGGCAAAATATTTATTAAAAATTCATAGTAAAAATAACATTAGCTCCAGTTCTGGAGACCAACCATGACATTTTATATCCAAAAACAAACCTATTTGTTTGAAAATTTTGGCATCACTAAATGTTTCCAACTTTCCAAATTGTCGTATGCTAAAATATTCACAACAATTAGGTTCTGGCTTTGTGGTGTGTATACGATAACTCATTGTGCGAGCGATTATTAATCAACATCATTCTGGAATTCAGTCGTTGTTGTACGTAAAGCCAATAATAATATTATATCAATATTAGGATTATTGGTTCCACAATAATTTTTTTTAATTTAAAAGCTATGATTATATTCTATAAACAGGAATTGTATGTATATTATGCAAAAAACTTGTAAAAAAATTACAAGGAGGGGAAATATTTCAAAAAATTATTACAGTATTTGGACTGGCCCCAAATAGTTTGTTTTGAATTTTCACAGAACTAAGCATTTGCTTGCTGATAAATTTTCCATTCACGGAACGTCTCACCTTACCTCACCTCATCTTTCTGATTTGTACTACTCATGTTTAATATGTGGTGTTTGTACGCGGCAGTTGCGGCTTAGTAAAAAATAATTAAATTGTTTTTCAATGTGCCGTAAAAATACTATTGTTGATATTCCAATATACATATATTGCACAAATCAGAAGTCCCTACGGGATAAATCTGATTAATTCTCACTTGCAAGTATGTCACGTGAGCAAGTATGTTAATTATTTTTCCAAAACACTTCGAATTTTTTTGAGTTTATCAGCATTTTTCAAATCAAGTATTGCTTTAGTTATTTAAACTGAACTAAATAGCGAATCTTCTTCTATCTGTTGGGCTGCTGTATGTATTCGTTCTATTAATTCTTTCGTTTCTATTTCTTTTGAGAATACAAGCTCTGTCATCGTTCCCCATACATTAAAATTAATACACTTCGATCTGTGGCTCGTGTAGGCCAATAACTAATTCCAATTAATTAGATAATTTTCGTCTAACCTATTCTTAATTATTATGCTGTAGTGACGAGCTCCACCATTATGTTGGTGGTTCTGTGGATGGCTATTTAAACGAAGTAGCAATCGAAGTCGAATATTTTTATGATAATTCGTAATATTCTATGAATATTTGAAAACACTCTTACGAAAGTTGAGTTTATACCCGATCTACCGATGCATTACCGTTACAAAATCGATAAAACAGAATATTAATGTATTCCTCAGCTTCAGTACTCAGCTGTACAATACATTTTTAGAAAATTTAAATAATTTTGTTTTGCAAATTGATATCACAATCGCGATATGTATATAAAAAACTAATGCATGTAAATACGTGTAAAAAAACGATAATGGTTATTCCTATTGAGAAAAATTGAATTTTCAAAAAATTGATTAAGACACCCGACATTTCTCTCAAACGGATACAAAAATGAGATAACCAATCAAATCTTAAATAATAAAGCCTATTACCAGTGAAATAAGTTTAACTTATTTGTACTCCGTATTTTTGTTAAACAAAATTATTAAAAGCACTTAATGTTTTCAAAAACTAAACCCTCCTCACAATGAACTAGGCCGGTTTAGCATATCAAACTCATACACCTTGAAAATATTATACATATATGTACATGTTATATATAAATTGTGATTTAGAAAATAAACAAGGTTTCAAATTTATTTCGTGTATGTTCCATGATAAAATAAGAACTTCTGTTATATTTTAGTAATGTAAGAAATCAAAAAATATACATTATACATAATAAATGACGCTACCTTTGTGGTATAAAGATAATTATTATTTACAGAAGAGAATGAACAAAGCTATAGTATGTGCAAACAAAGTTGGTCTTTCAAACTCTACCTTCAATGAAAATAATCATTTCCATTAAGAAACTTTAGCCAGGATTATTATCATAAAAAAATTAATCTTAACTTTTGTTCTTTTATTCTACAAAACAAAAAAAAAATATTTTGGCGAAAACAAAACAACAATAAAAAAATAGAAAAGCACACAAAATGAAAGAAAAATTTATTTCCATTGTTAAAAAAATGAATAAAATATTTTAATTAAATTTTATTAAATTGAAAATTCGTGTTTAATTATAATTATAAATGAACGAAAAAATAAAAATTATTTAAAACAACTGGATATTATATTAAAAAAAAGTTTTCAATATAAAAAATTTGAAGTACCTACTAAAATTTGGAAAAATAATGAATTTATTTTGTTTAGATTTTTTAATAATATTGCTACAATTTATTCGAACAAATAACACGAATATACATTTAATGCCAAATCCATGTCAAATAATAATTTACCTACTTGTAATAAAAATATCGATTTCCTTAAGGTAAAGGGAGTAAATTTACAAAAAAAAGCAATGTAAATATCTCGATAAAAATCTCTCCAAAGACATGAATTCAATAGGCCATACTTTTTAAAATATAAATCATCGGTATACTATGAATATTCATTTCGAAATACAATTTCGAGTATAAGTAACTCGAATCAAAATGGTCGATTAATAATTTTCTAATGCAATCAATATATTGGTAGACTGAATTATGTCAACATGCGCTATTTTGATGGAAACAAATACACAACAAAATCTAAAAATCTTAATACAACCTATAGATGTCCGGCTACCACGATTTCTGTACTACCAATAACACCACAAACTCTGTTAGTTTTCATAAAAGTATATCAATTACGGATATCCTAGTTTTATCGGACACGTTGTACCCTAACATTCACGAAAGCCGATAAAAAACAGTTGAAAAGCAAACTGAAGTTACCAGATACAAGTGAATTATTGACTATTCATGAGGCACAAGGTCCAACTTCAACAAATGTAATCTGTGTGTGGTTACTTGATACAAAATTGGAAATTTTTGAGAGCATACCTCATGCGTTAGTGGCATTAACACGATATAGACCGAAATTTTGTTACTTTGCATCAGTGGAAGGCGACTAACTGTACACATTTGTGCGTAGAGCCATTCATGAACTTTTGCAAAACCAAATTTCACTAACGCAACGAATAACTTGATAACAATAAAAATCTAACTATTTACTTCCAAAATGTAAATAGAATGTCATCAAAAGACGTACAATTCCATAACTTTGTTTTAAAAACGTTGTTTCCTGTTTGTATAATATGTGAACGTCCTTTAACAAAGAGATAGTTCTGAATTCTTTCCATCGCAATACGTACAGATGTGACCGTACGTCTGTGTTGAGCAAAAAGAAGACTGACGGTGGAGTACTCATCGCTATTAATAAATCAATATCAAGTGAATGGATTAATCTATCCAATTTATCCATCGAGCAATGACGTCTTAAAGCAACGATCAACAAAAAGACAATGTACTTGTACGTTGCATATATTCCACCAGACTCACTCACCATTATCATCGTATACTGCATGCTGCGATATCATCGTAGAAATGAACGGGTTTTCCAACCCAACTGACTCCATTTTAATAACGGGTGATTTTAATTTACCATTAATTAGTTGGAGATTTGAGTAGAAGTACGTGAAATAGTTTCCCCTTAATGTGACATCCGATAGTGAATGTCTTTTCATCGACACCATGTTCGATACAAATATGAGAAATGTGCGATATTGTTAATGGTAGAGATAGAATTTTAGATCTGATTTTTATCAACTCGCCTTGAAAATCAAAATCATTAAATCATTCACCATTCTGTATCAACGATATCCACCATAAATCTATCGCAATAATTATGAAGAGCGAGATCAGCCTAAAAAGTCACCAGAATCAAACACCCTACTACAACTACAAAAAAGCAGACACAACAAACTTGACTCTCTATTTTGTAATGTTGACAAATTTTATACAATTTTTTTGAAAGGTATACAACAATTTGTTCCTACTGTCGTATCTAAACCTAACCGGCATCCCCATTGGTACGATGGGAAACTAATTAACTTAAGAAATCAAAAGGACAAGGCTTACAAAGAAAAACTGAATTGTTATTCTGAGTCTAGTAAACATAAATAATTATTTGAAGAACAAAAGTCTTGTGATCCGCAAGTCATATCTAATATGATGGCTAAATTCTTTCAATCAGTATATAAGCCAGAAGACATCGGATAATTACATTCAAATAAGCGAGAACAACAACAATGTGTCCATACAAATACCCCAAATATCTCTGAAGGATATATATCAAATGTATCAAAAGTATCTAGACTTATGGAGATGGATGCAGCCCGGATGGTATACAAGCTTCATTATTAAAAGACTACAAAAATTTGGCAAGCTTTGTGCCTACTTTTCAATTAATCATTTAAATTAAGAGAAAAACAACGAGATTGTGCACGTCAAGGTTCACATATGGCCCATGGATTTACATTTTCATAAACGGAGATGTCGACAACCTAGAAATGTGGTGTGACTTCAACAGTACAGTAATTCAACAGTACAAAATAAATGGTACCATTTTCAAAAAAGTTTCTGAATTTAAAGGCCTAGGGGATACTTTCGTTGGAAATAAGTGTTTTTCTAATCACATTGAGCAATGTATAGCTAGAGAAAACTAAATGTTTGTTTTATCAAACGGTGGACAGATGATATTATTATATGCCTATGTTAGATCTCAAGTCGAGTATGCAATTAATGTATGTTGCCCCGTTTACAACGTTTATATTCCAAATCTTGAGACCATTCAAAAGAAGTTTATCCGTTATGTAACATGGAAAGACGATTGACCCTATAACCATGAATTACCTTATTATGTTAATGTGAAACATCTACCACCATACGTACGTAACTGGTTGCAAAACCTATAAGATACTATACACTTGAAAACAGGCGTGAATGGCTAAATAGTACGATTATTGGGCAAAATTTACTTCATCACATCGACGCTCCATCTATATTGGAATCAATCAAATGAAAGGTGCATATAGCAGAAATCTACGAGATCATCAATTATTACATTTAGCTGCACATAGGACAAACTATGGTGATAATGAGCAACCTAGGAGATCAACAGGAGGGCCAAAAGTTTTAATAAAATCGACCATATATTTGATTTTGCCTTAAGTAGATATACATAGCTTTAAACGTAGGTTGAAACGATATTTTGCTGCTTCTTGATTTTATTTTCTATATTTATAATAATATGCTTTGTTTTATATTCAGGTCATATTTGTAGACCTTACTCCAATAAATAAATATATATTTATTATGTTATTACATTTTCTTTGCGTTTAAAACATAATTGGTGTTGATAAGGTTTAAATAAATATTGGCCAATGTTCCCGAAAGAGGACGCCAAATTGGTATTCCATCTACTTAAACGTAAAACTCTTGGTCATGTTTGAAATAGTTATGTTTTGTGATGATACCTAGTAAATTAATAACCCCTTCAAAATTTTTGTTTGTGATTTGTATTGTTTCATTGACAGGAATGTGTGAATCAGCGACGTCAAAAGAAGCAAGTTTTGCGCCATTTGGATAATGTGTTGATTGGATTTTATCTATCAACTCCATGTTGATGATGCCGGAATAATTACGAACCTATTGAATGTTCTTGTTCTAATTCCGACGTATTATGCTTCTTTCTGAGCCACAGTCGCCACACCAATAATGAATTATTATTACAGTATGCATTTATTTATCAGTAAACCGACCAAAATAAATAATACGCATGGCATCAGAATTTTAGTGTCTATTTATTAAAGCTCTACTTTACTCAATTTGCGAAAACATGTGTATCTTGCAAATCGTTTTATGGCCACATAAACTTAGGCATTGACTTAATTTTCATTTTATAACAAAGTAAAATATATTTGCAAGCGAGTAACACACGCTTTTTTTTAAATTCGCTATAGCTTTCTCGTGATTGCGTCTCAAAGTTGAAGAATTTTTGACAAAAACGATTCACTCACAAACCAAATTTATCAATATTTTTCCACGAATATGTAAAAGTTTTATATATGGGTACGTTCAGGAAGATATCATCTAGCGATTAACACACGTTTTTATAAAAATTCGTTCTTTTAAGCGAGAAAATTGAAAATTTAATTGAAAACTATTGAACAAATTTATTGAAAAATATGTATCTTCGATGTAAAAATGGTTTAGGAATCAACTAAATATCGTGTATTTTTTAGTTCATCCATTTTTAATTAGATGTCATAAGTGGCAAAAAACAATTTTTTCATGGAATATTTTGTAATTTTCGATAGCGGATATTTACACTATTTGAAATTTAATTTTAGACGCATTTTTTGGCATTTAAATATCGACATCAATTTTGATTTTTGTTCTAGGTAAAGTAGAGCCTTAATTACGTATTTCTTTAATGAATACCACGACATTGCTTCACGTAGCTTGTGATCAAATTTTTTGGTTGAATTTACGTCAATTCTTTATTTTAATAATTTAGGTTCTTAACAACACTGAGTACAGAGTTTTTTATTTGAAATAGTTATATATGTACATATGTATATACATGTATATCATATGTACATAATATTATGTGTATCCATTGCAAACTATGGTAGTTTCATTTTTTATCACAGAAACAAAATGTTTACAAATGTACGTATACTGCATACTATAAATTATACATATAAATTATAAATAAATTAATTTACAACCATTTTAATTATTTATTTTTTCGACCCTATTTTCTACTCTGTTATAGTTTATAGTTGCAATTTTTACAATTTGGTATTTATTAATTTATGAGTATTTTGGAGCTTCTGAGTTTTATTTTTAAATTTTAATGGTTTCGATTTACATTTTTATTTGTTTTGTTTCTAGTTGATCAGTTCTATAAATTACAGTGATTTGTTCAAATAAAAACACTTCGGATTTATATATAAAACATACATAATAAAATATTATTAAAATCTATAGATTTACTATCCATGTACCTATATAACTTTTTTTCGAGGATTAATATGGTAATGAAATGTTCTGCATTAATAAATCAATAAATTAAATAGCAACTTTACTTGTAATAAATTTTGAATAGTCTACGGTATAAATAAAATACAGTTCTTGTGAAAACTAAATGGGGATTATAAATTTAGATTTCTATACAAGTTTATGTAGTAAATTTTAATAACTGTGAATACCAGCTAAGGGTTTTTCTAAGATTTATCTTAATTTTGAACTTATTTTATTTAAGGTTAAAGCTTCAATAGGCATACGTTATCAACAATTTATACAACATTTTTACAACTATTACAAATTTATATATGTAATTTTAATAGCAATTAAATAAAACAATTAAAATTTATTATACAACAATAGACAAAAATGTATTTCCAATCAAACTGACATTATTAAAATTTCTGAAGATAACACTCAAAACTGGTTTTCTTAAACAATTTTTTGATTTAAAACGAATAAATTGTACGGGCAATGAATTAAATGGAATTACTCCATGTTGATACAAGTTAATACAACATTTTACATATGAACCTGCCGGAAAAATATTTCATATTTCCCATATAAATCAGATATATTTATTTTATTGATCAAATGCTCAGCCTCTCAGTAAATGGAGCAAATGAAACATAAAAAGTATCGGCCAATTTTTATCTCCGGTAGTTATTACGTATCCCATAATTTTTATAATTTTAATTTCTTTAATTACAAAAAATTTAATTACTTGTCTGTCCACAATGATATTTAATTATATCGCAAAGACGAAAGTGTGACAATTGTAATAGATCTACATTTGCTTTTTCCCGCTTGATTAAGTTATGATGAATAAAAAAGTGTTTCTAAATTTAGGAAGAATAGCTATGCATAGGGTTGCAATGAGCTGATATGTATGTTTAAAAGTACTTGTGCAGGCGGGGGCAAATGTTGGGATGTACAATTAGGCAAAATTCACCTCTACTTAGCTGCTGCTATTTACGTCTTATTTATCGGACAATGCAGGTAAACTGCTAAATAGCTATTTACAGGCTTTTTGTAGCACACCAGGCTATTTTGGATGATGTTATTGTTATGCAGGAACCTGATACGAATTATTCTACTAGCAATATAAGAATTTTTTGGGATTGTGAGAGCAAGCAATTTTTTAATGTTGGATCTATTTTTTCTTGCTTTGAAGCAAATATATAAATCATAACCAAAATATTGTAATATCATAACCAAATATTGTCATCCTTTTTCTTTCAGACCATTTTATGGCCGAATCAATTATAATTTTATCGAAATTAAACTCTTGAAGGTGAAATCTTTAACATAGAATTAAAGCTCAATAGAGAAAAAGAAAATCTTAATTATATTTTAATTCTTAATTAAGTTAATTCTTTTGATCTTCATTTTTCTTTTTTCTTCTTTCTTCATTTCCTTAATGATAAATTAACGAGAAAAATCGTATATTTTTTATCCTTTCATTAAATTCTAAAATGAAAGGGAAAATCCCCGTATTGTTATTGAATCAAATGAAGCAACTAAAATGTGATTTGACAACACGGACAAAAGGAAGATTTGGTTTGAATACACGTCTTAAATGTTTTGATTTTATGTTACTATTTTTATCATAGCTAATTATATCCTGGAAATATTGATTATTTATTACACAGCATTAATCCTATTTACGTAAATATTATGTTTTTCTGTGTACAGTATTATTAGATTACTAATAATATTAACAATTAGTAACAAAAAATAAAATCTGTTTTTTTTAAATGTATACGTAATTTAAAAAAAATATTCCGTTAACAAAATGGCACTAATTTTATATAATATTATTTCAATTGAAATAATTATACAAGTTATTCAACAAATCTCACAAAAGAAGATCGAAATTCCCATACTGAAATTAAAATTATAGCCATATATAATAATATAGTATATCCAACCTCGAGTGTTCATACAGATTGTTCAGTGAATTCAGCCGAATTGTCTGTTCATTCTTTCCAGTACATTTGATAATTAAATTTAATTAAAACTTATAAAATAAATAAAAACATTAATAAAATTTAAATTAACAATACTAAGTAGTTCAGTCAATTACTAATTCAATATCACATATTATAGTATAAAAAGTTATAAAAATATGGTTGTTGAGCTAAACACAAAATCAGATCAGCCGCTGAGAAGTGAATACCCTCTCAGATTCATCACTAGTAGCTCGAATTGTGAATAAGTAGACTGATTCTAGGTACCTCACGAGCATTTCCTTCAAAAACAATATGTTATTTAAGTCGAAGCAAACCCGTTATAAAATACAAGGCAAATTGATTATTTCGTACGCACATACTAACTTAATTTCATCTCCTACTTCTTTAAGTGTTAGTGGAAATTTAAAAAAAAACAAGAGAATATAAAACAAATGAGAAAATCTAATATACTTTTAAAAGCTAATATTGCTTTTTTTTACAACATACATACCGGGTGTTCCCAATTTCTGGTGTATTAATTAACATGCTTGTACTGAATTAAAATTTAACAAAAAAATTGTTTAAGTAACTTTTAAATTCGTTACCGTTAAGCCGTTATAACGGATTAAATCTAAAATAATTTTCACGATAAAGTAAATTAATTACTGAGTAGAACAGTGATAAGAAAAATCAATTATGTCAAATCAAAATTGTTGGGAGGAAAAAATTATTGTAATGTTCTATTTTAAATTTATAAGGGCTTAACGGTAACGATTTTGAGAGCTTCTTGAAATATTTTTTTCTTACAATTTATGTTTGTATGTTAAGTATAACACCAGTAATTGAAAACACCTTGTGTAGATATTATAGAAACAAAATACATACCTGCACCCACCCGCCGCAGTGTTGCCATATTATATTTATTGAAAAACTGCAATTTTGAAAAATAAATCCTACATTTCTAACAAAAAAACTGATAATATAGGATTAAACGAAAAAAATCTGCACTAATTCAAATAAATAATTATAAATATAAGTCTTATAAATTCGCCTTTATTGAAGGATAATAAAAATTATAAATAATATTATATAGTAATTTAATTTTACTAAAAACATCACATTTAAATTCACAAAATCACATCGTAAAACAATAAAATTTGTCGTCTTGTCAATTAAAATCAAAGTATGTATCTAAATACATATATTCGTAACTCTTTGCTATCACATTGTGGTATTATCAGTCTTTGTTAATTTACTTAATTTAATTAAATAATTCATTTTTTTAACATTTTATTTGTAAATTAAAAATTTAATGAACCTGCATTTCCCTTTTTTATTATATAATCCTTAGTTCTTAAAATTCCTACTAATGTTGGAACCTCCAATCTATGTTTTATTATTGTTTTATTTAAATTGATCTGAGAGAATATTGGCTCCACGTTGGCAGTGGCTACCGGAATTGTTAAAACTACCATTATGAATTTGCGTAATTTAAGAAAGCATTTCGTCCCATCTGCTGTTTTTAATTGTAAAATTACGTCCCAGAACTGTTCAATCTTTCTTTAAATTCAGATTTTCAAAGTTTAAGAAACGTAATTCCCTCCATTCCTCATCCAGATCTTGGTAGCTATTACTGCTTATGATATGTGGCATAAACTCACATATTCTCGTAATTGAACAGTATTGTATTTTTACTACGTTCGTTGGAGCTACGAGTTCAATCGATTTTAAAAATTCGTTGTGAAAATCAAATTTTTTTATTAAGCGGTTACATAAATCCACATAAAAATCCAAACAATGCTTTCTAAAATCGATTTCATCTACTTCAGATAGGCTACCTGAATCAATTACCATCGAAACCTCTGCACTTAAATAAATACTTTTTAAATCCTTAATATACTTATTGGCAGGTGAAATAGGCAATTCAAGAGTCTTAAACTTTTCGAGTGCAATGAATTCCGGTTTCATAAAACAATCAAAAATAATTAAGTAAAGCCTATTGATTTGGCTTTGCATGGTATGCACTTGGGGCTGCTCGCTTTGAAACAATCTATTTAATTTATTTGCCATCCCCAAAACATATTTCAGAAACTTTAAATAAATTTCAAATTGCGGATTATGCAGAGTGTCGATAATTTGGTGGGATGATTCTAATTTTTGAATGTCTTCGTGGATAAAAAATAGTTTAAGGGCATCTAATCGGCTCAGAATTTGGTTAACAGTGCCTTCCAATTACAGCCATCTGGTTTGCGAAGGGTGGAGCATTTTTCTCGGTTGGTAATCTAACATGATTTGAAACTCCGATCACCTCGGTTTTTGGACTATTTTGTATAAATGTATAAATGTTACGTGAACATTGCTCTATATATTTAAGGATACATCGAATTGCGTGGCTTACGCACAGCGCAAGTGAGTGACATGTGCATTTGAAGATAGTTAAATTTAGTCCTTCTTTAAAACTGTATCTACAGAATGGTGTGAACCTCGCTGGGGCACCATCTGCTGCAAATCATATCATATTTTTCTTATAATTAATATTAAATTGGTTAAAGACCTCAACTATTTTTGAATAAATTGAAACTGCGTTCGAATTTGCAATCTTTTCTAATGCAAACAAAGATCCCCTATTTTCGATTGGGGTTTAATTCTAACGACTAGTGACAACATTTTAGTAGTCGATTTATCAGTGGATTCATCCGCACATAAAGAAAAAAAAATTATTTCTCATCAAATCGCATATTTTGTTTTCGCACACGCTACCTTTTTTAAGATGTCCGAGTCAGGACATAACTTCTTCAAAAGCGGAATTAAAAATGGTAAACTGCATTCTGCACAAAAAGCCGCGAGTTGAATTTTAACTTCAGCAACTTTTTTTTCGATTGAGTTAAATTCAGTAAGTGTATAGCTCGTTGAGGCGTGTACAGTAACAGACTTCACCCGTGTTACGTGTTTTGATGTATTAGCGTGTAGTTTTAAATCTGTTACACTGGCCGATGGTTTCAATTCTAAATTGCATATTGTATGCAAAAAGCAAAGTTGTTAGGACTTTTTTTAATCCACGTACTAAGCAATGGGTTACTTTCCCAAATACTCGAATAAGCCCCTCTCTCGTTTTGCTTTTTGGATTTCTATACACAAAAATGATTAAAGAAAAGTGACACCGAAATTACTTTACATAATTATTGAATTATTTCTTGCAAACTTACACGATCCCCACTTCCATCAAGATTACATTCCGATTGACGTTTGGTCGAATTCGCATTTAAACAATATTTGAATAATTAACATTATTATAAATTTCATTGTGAAACGCATGCACGTTTGACAGACATGCTTAGTTTAGAATAGAAGACCTGTGTCTTCATTTAGAAGGAGATGAGCATATGTTATAAAGCCTAAAATACCCATAAGGCCATAAAACATGAGCTAATTCAATTTGTTAATTATTGTTGTTTCAAAAAATTGCCAATGAACAAAATATCATGATGATAATTAGAGAAAAAAACAAACATTAATATACAAAAACTGCATTTCGAGCACAAAATCTGCAAACCTGCGTACGATGACAAAAATCTGCGATTTGCAAGAAATACTGCACATATGGCAACGCTTTGCACGTTAAAAAATTTAATTCCCAACAACTTTAATATTATATTCTTTCATTATTCTCTATTTCTCTGTTGTTGTGCAGCAGACTTTTTGCGTTTCGGTCTGTTATTGCTTATTCTCTGTGCTAGAGAATACGCAACAATCTCATTTAGTTCCTATGAGTTTTCCCATGGGAATATTAGTCTTATAAGATCCAGTTAATTAAATTCATATTTGTGATAAAAGTGATTATGATGTTCTTGTAAAGTCGTGCTTAAAAAATAATTAAATAATAATTATTAGATTAGTAAGTGATGGAGTGTAATTGTAATTGCATAATTGAAAGCCTTTTACAACAAAGCTTTAGTAGTAGGTCTTTCGAAGAAAAGCAATCCATTATTAATAATGGAAGACCGCAACAAAAATTAATTCATTGTATTGTTGGGCGTTGACCGTGTTTGTTGTTTTCGAATGACAAAACTAGTTGGACGTCAAATGGGTTCAGAGATTTGAATAATTTTTCTAAATCTCGAAAGCGGCATGAGACAGAGTCAACTTCTCATTTGTTGTTCGTTGAAAATTCGCCCGTGTTTTCAGGTTTCTCAAACCTGAAAACATGGGCGAATTTTCTGCCGAAATGTATGCCAATTCATACCAAAAAATCGTATAAATAAATAAAATCGGAATTATTTTCTGATTTTAACACGGATTTCAAACAAATAATTTTAATTTACCTATTATCACTGCAAATATATTTCAGTAAGTATCGCTTATGCCACCTTTATTAAGAAAATTAAAGCAGTCGTCACCAGAAGCGATATTCTTTCCAATCTTAATTAATTTCTGATACTCTAATCATGAAATTTGTTCGTAAATAGTTTCGTCGTGGAACGATCAAACTTCTTCTCATGATTGCTTTAATTAATTTCTCGAACTACTTAGTATCGCCTGATAATAGATTATATTCCTCTGATTTTGACCATTCGTAGACTATCGTCTCAGACTTTATACAATTTTACAGCCTTACGTTTCTTTCTGATTCAATTACTTTCGTATATGATAAGTGAAAGGAACATGCACCTAATTAGCGATACCAACAAAAATTTTCAAGATTTTCAGTCTGGAATTATCGAACATTATGTGATGAATATCATTGATATAAATATTTGCAATTTCGAGGAGAACACTTACAGTTATGATGAAACCACTTTCAAATAGATCGATACTCATTCATCTTTCTGCACCGTCGATTGAGTAATCGGCAATCAGTATGGTCCGCGTTTTACAGTTTACTACGTTCCACCAACGATTAATAATTTTAAGAAACTCTGCCGGCTTCTTCCTTTAGATCGCTAGTTGTTTCTAGAGTGACGTGTGTAGGCTCATAAAAAACAGTTGCAACACACTGCATATTCTGCCGTTCCATTAAGCTAGGATAAAGTTAACCGATTAGTTAAAGAACATGAAAGGACTGAGTCCTAAAGCTGATCAAAACTATCTCTTTGGAAACTACTAAAAGATATTAAAGGCCAATAATCCAAGTTCCACCAATAAGGAACACAAATGGAGAATGGATGCGCCGTAACGATAAAAAGGCAAACTGCCTGCATAACACCTAGCATCAGTATTTCAACCAGACGATGTACAATCTAGGATATACTATATATAATGTTTGCATCCGACTTACATATGTGCCTGAGTGTTTCAGACAAACCCGGTGACTAAATGGCATCATATAGGACGATCTCTTTGTTATCAACTATCTCAAACTTGTTTGAGAAGTTGTTTTTGAAACGGCTAAAACTAATGGTCATTATAGCTGATTTCCAGGTTGGATTCAGGGATACACACGACTATTGATCAAATTCATCGCGCAAAGATAGAACAAGCATTTGAAGAGAAGAAATATTGCCCTTGCCGTATTTCTATGAAGGTCTTATCTACAAGATCAGTAAATTAGTTCCACAAAATTATTGCCAACTGCTTGAGTCGTATCTCTCCAAACGAAAATGCTTAGTCTGTATTGTAAACGCCTTATCTACGAATCGAATTATTAAACCAATTTGGACGTATGGTATCCAACTCTGGGGCTGTACTAAACAATCAAATCGTTTAAGCATTCAACGTTGTCAAAACAAATTTCTACGTGTAATAACAAATGCTTACCAACTAGGAATTACAAGATGACCTAAATGTTAAATGGATTGATGAAGTGATCCAGGGATTTGTCATCAAAAATGAGAGAAGATTATTGTAACATACTAATACTGAAGCTATACAACTTCTTGGCCTAACACAAGAACTAAGACGCGTTAAAAGAATTAAACAGCTTGATCTAGTCATCGAATAATTGAATAGACCAGAATAGTAATTCCTTGTAAATCCGTACTAGTTCCAATTATTTGTTACACATAAGTGCATATTCATTAGTAATAAATTACCATGTAAGATTGTACTATTATTAAAATAAAAAAAACAAAAATTAGCTAGGAAAACTTGTTTTTAATTTAATTTATACACTTTTTTACTACTGACTTTTCTTCATTTTTATAGATATCGCAAATATAAAGAAATCTTTCTTATTAATCCAGCTATTCCGAATGTTTCTAGAAATATCAACTGGATCTTACATACAAAATATTAAACTACTAAGAAAATCAGGGTTCGCAAAAAACCGTAAAATTTGAAAACATATTTTGATTTATCCTATTTGTTACGAATCAAATTACTGCTAAATCAACAAATTTTAAAAAAGATGAATTAATTACTGAATGTATGGCAATTCTTTCTTTGAAATTACTGAAGGCGGAACTGACTTAAAATGCAATGACCGTTGTACGTTTGAATTATTCTGGGTATAATAAGTCAACTTTTACACGTGCAGTGTCTCTTGGTTGGTAGAACTAACAAATTTAATACTCTAGGTAGATGGTATGTTACAGGTGATTGAAAGAGGATTAAAAATGATTTGACTAGGATATTTTCCGAACATCATTTTATTCCAAGCATTAGTTTGAGCTGTTATTAACCATTTCAAGAGAACAAATGTATTTACAATCAATACTGTAAGCAATATTCAACATTTCACACACAATTCTCTCAGCGGGGAACTTTTCTTATGAACTAATAAAAATTAATTCAACAAATACTATAAACCGACAAATTAAATCTTTAGATGGCAAAATTATTCACATTAATTTTATAAGTATTAGCGTCTTCGCCATTAAATTTGACTTCAGCGTCAAAGCCGCTTGCATTGCTAGTCAAAAGTTATTTTTACTTAATTACCAGAAGAGCCAATCCTACATTTTAGAAATAGCATTCTTCAATGAAATTTCAAGGTATTTGGTCAAAATCCCACTATTTGTCTCTGCATTTCCTGAATTTAGGGTTGTGTTTTTAATAATATTCTGGTAAATCTTAAAAAATTCTTGGGACAGCATTAGGTAATAATTGCGAATGGTCTAACGTAACCTACCAACTACCATGATTATTTTCAGTTTTAAATTCATTTACGTTAAAGTGTTTAATACATACAGATGAGAATTTTGTCGGCACAAAATCAATATTTTAGGAATCGCGTTTAACCAATCCTGTCAAATGGACAAGCAAGTCGACATACAACAAGACATACATTTAGTACTTTTCAATTTAAACACATGATAATTATTTTCACAAGAACTATATTCATTGAAATACATACATTTCAAACTTTCATAAGAAATTTAAAAATCGGATTATTTGAGACGAACTCGAGTCGAAGACAACATAACAAAACTAAATTATTGAAATATTTCATAGTAAGATGGAAATAATTTAACTTTTATGTTGACTATGTTGATTATGTTGACTTCGTCTCGAGTTCAGCTCAAATAAACCTTAGACTCATATGCATGAGAGCGGCTGCAGGTGCAATATATTATTTATTTATTTTCTATAATATCTACACAGAGTGTTTCCAATTACTGATATTATAATTAACAAGCATGTACAGAAATAAATTGTAATAAAAAAATTGTTTCAAGAATCTAAAATAGAGCATTACACTAATTTTTTCCCCTCATAACCTTTGATATGACATAATTGATTTTGCTTTTCACTGTTCTACTCAGAATTAAATTTACTTTATCGTGAAAATAATTATAGATATAATCCGTTATAACGGCTTAACGATAACGAATTTAAAAGTTTCTTAAACAAGTTCTTAGAATTTAATTCTGTACATGCATTGTTATTATAACACCAGTGCTGGGATAACATCACTTTCCGATTCGCTTCGATAGACATTTGTGTCTCTTTCTTCACGAACAAAATTGTATTCTATTTCGCAATTTATATTGTGAGCCTACTCGATTCTTTTTCTATAAATTCATTCGATAAAATATCACTAATATTTTTATAAAGTGAAAAGAGGAAAAAGAGATAGTTTGCAAATTTATTCTAACAGGCTGAGATCGCAATAGACAAAACGTAATTCAAAAAAACGTAGTCGTGGAATATTTATGTCTACTTTTAGGTTTTAATGTTTATACTTTTACTTAAGTTTTTAAATTAAAATCAATTAAATTAATTTAATTCTGGCTACGAAAGGGGGTCAAGTTATGTACACGGGGCTGAAAAGATTAATATCTTTTTATTATAAATAAAAAATAATTCATAGGTTATTTTTATTAACTTATTAAATATTAAAATTTGAAGGAAAAGCCATATGGAAGTCTTTGTAAGTTTAATTTGCAGCCTTCCATTAAACACAAAGACCATTTCTAAATATAATATAAATAATAATAATAATAATATAAAAATATAACAATTCGATTAACGATTAATTTACATTTCAAAATATATATAACATTACATTTCGTATATTAAAGCTTGAATCTAAAACTAAATTGAAGGTACATTTTTGCTTACAGCCATCATTGCGAATGGTAGAAATCCTCGTTTGAAGGCATACATGAAAAAAAGAGAAAATAAGTGGTTAGCAAATCCTTAAAGGCTATCATAAAATAGTTATTTATTTATATGTAAGGAGTTTTCGATTTGTAATATCAGTTAATGTGGTTTATAACATTAACCTTTATTACATAATTGTTGAGCAAAATATTAGTAAAACCTTTTGTTATTTTAAAGTAAGCGTCAAGTCAAATACTGTTGCATTCATCTCTCTTACACTATCGAGTGTTAAATGCACCAAAATGTTTTTTTGATTTTTGTTTCTAAAAATTTTAATTTTCGCTCCGAACTACGTAAAATTGCTTGAAATATGGCACTATGAGCTGCGTAGCCACCTACATAAAGATTTGCGCACTGTCGATTTCTACTTTTTGAAGGTAATCATTATCGTTTAAAATTACTTTATATTCAGTTAAATCCATATCTTTATATAATGAATTTTCGTTCGTTGGCTGTATCAATTTTTTAAAATCATGAATTTTAGGTTTCTTCTCACATTCTACGACTTCTGTATAATAGCTGCTACTCTATATAGCTGCAACCAACCGACGAACGATATAGCCATATGGAAGTCTTTGTAAGTTCAATTTGCAGCGTTCCATTAAGCACAAGGACCATTTTTAAATATAATATAAAAAATAATTAAAAAATATAAAAAAATAAAAATTCGTTAATTAAAACAGTTAATTAACATTTCAAAATATAAATAAATTAAAGAATAAATAATAATACATTTCATTTTGTATATTAAAGCTTGAATCTAAAACTAAATTGAAGGTACATCCATGCTTACACCCATCATTGCCAATGGTAGAAATCCTCGTTTGGTGGCATACATGAAAAAAAGAGAAAATAAGTGGTTAGCAAATCCTTAAAGACATCATAAAATAGTTGTTTATTTATATGTAAGGAGTTTTCGATTTGTAATATCAGTTAATGCGTGGTTTATAACATTAACCTTTATTACATAATTGTTGAGCAAAACATTAGTAAAACCTTTTTTTATTTTAAAGGAAGCGTCAAGTCAATACTGTTGCATTCATTTTTCTTACACTATCGAGTGTTAAATGCACCAACATGTCCTTTTGAATTTTGTTTTTAAAAATTTTAATTTTAGCTCTGAACTAAGTAAAATCGCTTGAAATATGGAAGACATGTGGTAAAGAATGTAGTTCGTCTCATCAGATAGTCCTCCACGTTGTAAGTCATTAAAATAACGCAAATTACTCGTAATTTCCTTACCTTTCAAAAATAACTTGTGACAAGACTCGCAATCAGTGACTTTTGACGCGCTATGAGCTGCGCAGCCACTTACATAAAGTTTTCCGTCACTGTCGATTTCTACTTTTTGAAGATAATCATTATCGTCTAAAATTACTTCAAATTCAGTTAAATCCATATCTTTATATAATGAATTTTGGTTCGTTGGCTGTATCAATGTTTTAAAATCTTTTTTATTATGTGCAAAAATACCATGAATTTTAATTTTCTTCCCACATACTATGACTTCTGTATTATTATAACGATATAGTCTGAATCTGCCTCCTAGGTCGTCCGTCTGTAATTTTTCTAATAAAATATAGTCGACTTTAAAATGCAAAAATGAAAATTTAATGAAATCTAAAAATGTTTGAGTGGTAACCTTCAGGGCATTTGAGGTACTGGTCGGTAATCTACTACTACTACCAAACTGGAGCTCCATACATCTAGCCAAATTAAAAATTTCTCTAAAAATACATAATTGTCGTCTGCAATCGATTTAATTGGGAGAGCTAAATCTGATCTTTTAAATTTACCCTTTAATATTTGTTTAGTATTGATAATATTCCATCATTTTCTTATTATAAAACAGGACGTCGGCGGTTTCTTTCATTTGCTCATATTGAAATACTGCAGCTACAGTAGAGTCGTGGAATAAGTTGTCTAGTAAAGTTACATGCTGTCGTTCTAAGCTATTTGGGTAAAGAGTTTTGTGATCCAATTTTTAAGGCTTTATAATATGTATAAACTAAAGGATTTTTTGGCTTATTGTATAATGAATAAAACTTAGAGAAGGAAGCCTGTTTATTTGAAAACTCTTTCGTACATTTTTAAAGAGATGAAGAGTATTGTATTGAATAAAAATGACTAAATCTGAAAAATCAGGATTAATAAAAGTATTGCCAGATGGATAAAACCTTGCAAACAGATTTTGATTGATTTTATTGTTATCGGTTATAATAACCAATACTTTAAAATCAAGAGATTGGACAAATTGGATCACGCGTTTTGTTAAATCGTATAAAGTTTCTCCATTGGGACGAAACAATTGAAACATACGAACAATTTGCTTGAAATGTCCGGAAACCGACTTGATCATGAATGCCATTACCGTCCTAGCACATTTGTTTGGATCATTACAAGCTTGCCCTACAATCTTGTTGCTTTTAAATTGTCAGCTTTTCTCGATATAAATTTCGACGATCAATAAAGCGACATATTTATCTTGACCTGCAGTAATGGATTTTATTTAAAATAATTTAAAAATTTTGTTAAATAATTTTCATCATTGTGCAATGAGTTATGATCGGGTGTTATGTGAAACTGTGATGAAATATGTTTCGAATAACTCGGATGTGGTTATATTAAAAATTTCTGTATAATATTGTATGTAGCTGCTGAATGAGCATGAATCAAAAAAGCAAATACAACGGTCTCAGACTCATAGCGTGGTTTTACTTTGTTTAAAAGTTATCTATGTCTAATTTGCCAAAATGTAGGAAATCTTCATCGACATTTCATTGGCCAAGTCGCGGAACTTAGACAGTAAATATGTAATTTGAGCTCATTTAGATATTTTCATATTTAGTTGCAATGTCTCTAAATTGGAGCTAAATTATTCGGTATTTTGAACCTTCACGTAAAGATTATTGGTAATACATATCCGATTGGAAATATTGCATCCCATATCATTTTCTAATTTATAAAACACCATCTTTCTTGTACTTTTAATATATTAAATAATTCGAAATATGTATCTAACTTTTCCTCGAATTGATTGAGAAATATTTCGAAATTACCAATATAATCTGGTAGTGTGGGTTGTATTGTGCCAATTTGTTCGACTTGTTCAAATTGAGGACCCATGGACGGAAAGTTAACAATTGAGGGTACCGCATTTTAGTTTAGCCGTATAGGCGTGTAACTGTCATGATAAGTAAAATCTGCATCTGTAAAATGTTTAGCATCAAACATGAGAATTTTTGGTTGGTTCCCAATTTTCCCTACGGATAGCATTCATCCATTTTAATTTTGTTTCCTTACACCTGGGAAAATTAAATATGGGGACATATGATGAGTGTGACGTGTTGTTCGAGTTACAACCTTTAACAGAACCATTACGAGGCATTTTTAATAAATATATCTTAATTTTAGTTTGTATAATAAATAAATAAATAAAATTTAAAAGATACCAGGTCACACAATCCCACTTTAAAGGGAACGATGAAAGCTTATTCTATATCACAGATTGTATTAATATTAATATTAAAAATATCACAATAATCAGCTCAGGTATAGCCTGGAATTTTATCACAAATTTTATCACATAAAAAAAAAATCAAATTGTTGACACCTTTTCCTTTGTGATAGTAATCGACGAAATAACAGTTAAATTAATATTCAAAAATTGATTGATCTCGTTTTAGAGAAAAAAAACTTTAAATAACTATCCCCCGTATTATAAATCCCGATTAAGCTTCAACTGTATGTACTTACATAAGCAGTTTCCTCCAAAAATGTCGAAAATAACAATTTTTTATTAATAATTGAGAATCATTATTTATAAATATATTGATTAAATTCTAGATTACTTTAACAATAATATACGTATATAAGCTAATTTCTTACCTTAACTAATTTTTTCGTTATGACTGTTTTTGATGCACGAATTGTTACGCACTAATTCAAACAAAAACGCAAAACAAAATTTATTAGGTTCAGTATTTTTTTTCTTGAATTGGCCGAACCATTTATAATTTGTCGTTTGAGGAATAATATTTATTAATATGAAACAAAAAATTTATAATGTTTGAATTTTTAGAATCCGGTTAATCTCATAGGTATATTTTTCGTTAGAAGAATAAATTGAAACCAAAAATTTATAATGTTCGAAATTTTTTTTTAAACTCCTGATTTTCTTATAAATTTGCCGTTGAAAGAATAAAATGAAATTTTTGAATTTCGGATTTTCTTTTTTTTAATCTGCTGATTGTCATAGGTAAATTTTGCGTTAGAAGTATAAATTGAAATAAAAAATTTATGATGTCGAGTATTTTTTAAATCTGTTGATTTTCTTACGTGTTGAATTTGCACCATTAAGGCGATTTTATGTATTTTTATGTTGCTGCAAAATTGTATGCAATACAGGGTGAAGTTAGCCGCTTTTTATTCTAGTAAATGATTTTTTGCTCAATTTTCGGTTGTCAAAATTTATGTCAGTTTGACATAATTTTGACATAATGTAAATAAATTGATGTAATTTACAATGCAAGTATGATGATAATATATACATAAAATACTACTGTTGGTAATTTCTTTGCATTTCGAGATTCTTGAAAACTTTCGAGAGGGAAATCAAACTCGTAAGGCCACCACCAAATCTCACTATATACTTATCCGATTTTAATATTGGGAACACTGTTCTACCACATTTTTGTTTATATTTTTCAGAACAATTGTACATACTGTAGTTTCACAACCAAACCGACTGTAAATACTGAATCATTCATTGTACGTATAAGCGTACCTTGTAAGTATGCACCAGAAGAATATAATAATCACGAATTCGAACTATCAGCGAACCAAATGTACATATAAATAAATTTTATTAATTGAATAAATTATATTAGTGTGTAAGATACATAAAATATTACAATTTTAATAATTAAAACAAAATTAATCGATTGTTGGTGTTTCCTACGCGGTCCATCCGTGAAAATAGTGAGAAAATTTCCGTGAACGAGCCGCCGATTGTTTATTCTTCATGTGCTGTATATTGGGCCGATTTATTTTAACTTCACTGCAACGTGGTCCAAGCCAGAGCAACACTTGTTTCCCGTTTATTTTCGAGTACATCCTTCGACACTGCAAGCAAATGGCTTAACGCCTCAGTGAAATCTTAAATTTTGCCACAAATGACTCGATTGTGTTTATGATTTACCACTATACTATAATTGTCCCAAAAAGGTTGCCAGAAATATTTACTCCAACATCCATTACATGAATCTAAAAATATAGAATCAATATAAATAACCAACCAAAATTTTATTAAATATAAAATCTTGAATAATAAAAATCACATAATCACGACATTTTACATTTGATTAAAATTATTTGCACCGACCGCAAAAAGTTGTCTAGCCATTTTTACTGTAATGGCAGTACATATTTGCTCATGAAAAAAATGAAAACACAATATAATTAGTAATTATAAATTAAAATTAACATCAATCTTACCATTAAATACATACAAATACTTGTAGTTTCACCGTTTCACCAAATTCATGTCATTATTTTGACAACGTCAAGGCGACAATTTTCGGTTTCACCAAGATATAGCACAAAAAAAAATTGAAAAAGATCTCTGATTGACATAATGAGTGAACATCTGAGCATATTTTTAATTTGTAGCAGTTGTAAGCCTGCTGCACATTTTGCATCGATTTGAAATTATTTTAATTTGGAAGGGGAAATTTGTTTACGAAATGGCTAGTTTTGATTGGCTAATATGTATATGGTCGGTGAATATTTTGCAGCAAGATAGAAATGCATACACTCACCTTTAGTAATTATCTAATCTAAACGAATAAAGCGAAAATTTTAATGGCCGAATCATCTATACCGTCGAAATATTGGAATAAACAACAGACATTGTTGTTAGTCAACCACTCCAGAAATATCCATGTCTCTGGAATTCGTTAAATCCGCATTTTCTAAAAAATTGAACCGCAATGATATAATTTAATTCTTAAAGAATTTAAAAAAATTAGAGGTGATCCAGATATAATTTTACTATACATAGAATCTAAATGAAAATATTTTGTTTTAAATTTGTTTCTTGTTGTTCTCTAGTCAAAGAATCAATATGAAATGAAATTTTTTTTATTCCACAAACAGTTTTTCTCCACATATGCACATAGATAAGTGACAACAGTTGATGCGTGGATGTATGGATGCAAACAAAGTGTTGTCATGTACTGTATTGTCGTGTCGACAAGGATGAAAAGCTTCTGTATTCGATAGATTGTTTGCTATAGATAGCTAATGAGTGTTCCTATTTAGTATTAACAAGTTTGAAAAATAGAGTATACGATGCACTACTGATACTGCTAAAAAATCACCAATGTATGCGGCACAAAACCTAAAAATTATAATTACCTGTATTTAATGTTGCGTGAGGAACTATTGCTTTGTTGAACACCGCAAACCACTTTAATTATTTTATTATAATTTTAAAACAAGTTAATAAAGAAGTTCATACGTTAAGAACTTATTGACTTTTATTATTTATGATTTAATTTTAATTAACACGTCGGAATAGATAAAAGTTAGTTGTATAGTTGATGAGGAAGAGAACATTATTTTTATTTCTACCAAGATTGTCATGTTTTTTATATTAACATTATTATAATTGAAATCAAGGTTAAGGGCATAAATTTGAATTATAGCATAGTATGTACTAGTACTTTACTTCTAAAATATAGCATAACCGGATTGTTCCTAATAATCTAGTACAAAAATCATTGACAAACTTAATTTCACATTGTGTTTACAAGTGATTGTCATTCTAGATACTTGTGTATAAATCCAATTGGATAGCGTTAATTTGTTATGATCTTAATTAATAAAGATAAGTTTTAAAGAATTATTTAAATTTACATAAATCGATCAATATATGATGTTATTTCTAATTATTGTTTTATTTATAGGTTAATGACGTTCGAGACAGATTGCGCTCAGCTAACACCGTTTTTAATAAATAAATTGTGAATTTATAATTATTGTACATAGTTTATTTTTATAAAAATAAGATAATAATAAAGGTGAATCGAAGTGGTGTTTTTTAGTGTTGTTATTTCGCAAACATATTCCCGCGCCTTAAGGAATTTTATTTCTTAAGTATTAATTAACTAGTTTATTGACAGGACGTTTCAGTTCGTTTTTTGCTGTTTTTAATGTTACCACCCTGATGATCCCCTCACTTCCAGAATTAACTCTCATTACTCTACCAATCATCAACTGGCTAGGATGCAAGTTATCCTCTTTGATAAGGACGATGTCATCGATTGTGAATTGATCGGTTGATGCCTTCCATTGATAACGTTTTATGGCATTCAATAGATTGGCTAAATGAATTTTTAGCTAATTAATTGTAAAAGCGCAACAGATTTATTTTTTATTTTTGGTGTTAATTTACTAGTAGATGGCAATGGGGATAGAACGCTGTAGCTCAAGTTTGTTTCCAAACTTGAGTTTTTAGTCTCCCACTCCACATCGAATTTGCATAGAATCTGTAATTTCTTGGCACTCATATGAATTTTGGTTAATTTGTTTGTCAGAGTTGCCACTTGTTCTATAAAGAAAACTAACCTGTCATTGGTCGTTTCCACGCGAGTTGCGCTCACGGTGTTGCGTTTCTTCGTCTCTTACCTCTTTGCACTCTTTTTGCGTATAAACTAAATTTTGGAGTGGGGATATTTTTTTTGCATCTCGTTGCCAACAAAATTATTTGATTTTCGATTTGTATTACTAACACAAACAAAGAAACAAAACAAAAATTTAGAGGGAAATTTTTTTTTTTCAATTCTATGATTCATTACCAATTTGTCTACCTTTTGAAGTTATCAAAAAAAAAGTGTTATTGTGGTGAATTAAATTTTAAATTAATTAATTAAATTAAATTAATTAAAATTAAAATTTTGAATTTACAATCTTTATTTTTGAAAATATGGCCGAACAATTTAAACCGCTGCCAAAGGATAATTGGAATAAAAATCATACCCTTCTTTTAATAGATTTATTTAAGAATTCACCTTGCCTATATAATCCGTTAGATCGTAATTTCACGAATAAGTCTAAGCGAAGCGAAAAATGGTCCGATATTTTAACAGAATTAATGAAAATAAAAGAAAATGTTACAATGAATTGTTTACGAACAAAAATTCGTACGCTACAAAGTTAGTTGTCACGTGAAAAATCAAAAGTGGCGAATTCCATAAAAAGCGGGGTCGAGACTGACGATGTATATACACCGAAATTGTGGTGGTAAAACCAGCTAAAATTTCTATTGCACTGCAATGATACAGAGGAAAGCTCATCTAATATAAATCCGGAACACGTAAGTAAACTAAATTTTAGTCCATATATTGCTTAAAATTTTTGTTTTCAGATTGGCTTAGATAACAGTGGGTCCTCTAAAGAATTGGAAAATAAAATACCAAATGTAAGTTTCATATATAAAAATTCTTAGATCAGTAATCCTAAATAACATTGTTAATTTATTATCAATTAAAATGTATTTAATTTTAAATAGCATTGGTTTTAATTCTATATCTGTTTCTATAAAAAAATAATTATCAGTTTGAAAGATTGCATTTTCATACGTAATATGTGAAATCATATTATTATAATTATTTATCATATTTGACACACAATTTTGCTTTACATGTTCTTCAATATTAATTAAATAGTTGGTGTTGGGGCTGAACTTTATAATCTTAAATGTGTTTTCTAATTTTTTATTAAGAATTGAGTAGGCAAATCGAATGGCACACTTCTTTGCTATTGAATATGGTGCTACTGAAGTCCAATTTATCATACTTGGTTTTGATACCAAAAAAAAAAAATTGTAAGAAATACCAAAACTTTTCTGCTTCAAGGAGGGAGGGCTTGGTTGGTGACTATCAAGGAGGATTTCGTCCGAATCGATCAGTCACCGATCAGGTCTTTTCGCTGCGGATGATTCTATCTAAATATTATGAGACATCCATCCCCGTACATCAGGTGTTCCTGGATTTCCGGCAGGCCTATGACTCGATCAATCGAGAGAGTTTATGGTCTGCCCTGGAATACCTAGGAATGCCAACAAAACTGGTACGACTATGTAGGATGACAGTGACGCAGTCTCAATGCTGTGTTAAAGTTGAGAACAGGCTATCGACAAGTTTTGTAGTTAACTCGGGTGTTCGGCAGGGAGATGCTCTGTCCCCGATACTCTTTAATCTCATGTTGGAGTACATCTTTCGTAAAACTGAAACACCGCAGCGTAACATCTTATATAGCCAGTCCAATCAGGTGCTTGCATATGCAGATGACATATGCGTGATTGGACTGAATAGCAACGGAGTGAAAGAAATACTTGATCCGCTTGTAGAGTTTTCAGCTTCAGTTGGACTTCAGATCAATGAGTCCAAAACGAAATACCTGATCTCTGGTTTTAGGGACAGTGGTACACCAGATTTTAGTAGTGGCCACCACACGTTTGAGGGAGTGAGGAGGTTCAAATATTTGGGTTCTCTTATCACTCACGATAATAGTGTGGGTGAGGATATTAAAGTGCGGCTGGCAGCTGGCAGTCGTTCTTTGTATCCTCTAAGGCCACTGCTAAAATCTAAACACTTATCAAGTACCGTGAAGCTGAAGCTTTACAAAGCGTTGATCAGGCCCGTTGTTATGTTTGGATGTGAAAGTTGGGCGCTGACGGATGAATACGAGAGATGGCTCCTAACATTTGAGAGAAGAGTCATGCGTGTGATCTACGGCCCAAAACGCGAAATAGATGGTACCTACCGAGCTCTGTACAATATCGAGATCAGAGATCTGATGAAGATCCCCGATATTGTACATGAAATAAGATCTCAGCGAGTACGCTGGCTCGGTCACGTTCTGCGTGCTGATCCGGAACGAATTGTGCAGCGATCTCTGAAAGGAGAGCCACCATATGGTAGGCGCAGAGGTCGTTGCCGGCGACGATGGCTCCACGATGTAGAGAACGACTTGGCCTCTTCAGAGTGTCTTAGACAGTATGAAGACCATGCTCAGGATCGAAACCGTTGGAGCCAGGTTGTTGACTCAGTAAGGGGCCAGTAATGGCCTTTAATACTGTTTATTATTATTTCTGCTTCAAAAGAATATTTAATATTCAGAACAAAAAATGTTTTGAAGCAGGTATACACGGTAGTTCACAAATTATCAATCATGTAGAGAATGGTGCATCATATTGCACAGCGTATTGAGTTTTTTGATTTTCTACGATCAGTCGCTTCAAATTTAATCCAAATTCAGCTTATTTTGCTCTTTGGTCGTTCAATGTGGGTTTAATCAGATCCACGCTATTCAGTTCGCGAAAGCGCGAACTAATTGCATTTTCAATTGAAAACTTCCAAAACGATTTTTTATTTAGTTTTTTGTTTCAAACAAAAATGGATGAGTTTTAGAATCTCTAAGCTTTGATTATCTGGAATAAAACTAAATTGATAAATATTTATTTATCTGTTTTTTAAAATTCAAAACTTACTATTTTCCAATTCTCCTATAGTTTTGATACTCGAGCTACTGCATTGGTGTCTCCTTCCCAATTTCTTAACAATAAGGTGCTGGAGTCCGGGAGTTGTTTCCGAAATCTATATTGATCTACAATTTAAAGAAATGGAAAAAGTAAAATTATAAATTTAACCTTCAATTTTATTCTTTAAAAATAGTGAATCAGTAAAAAAAAAATCAAACTTACAAGTCGATATCCGTTAGAGCCCGAATACAAAGGCTGCTGTTAGTAGGCTCAAAATGTTATATGTTATAGACATTCAACTGAGAGATTTCCTTTCGTCTGTTTTCACTCGTTGCAGCTTTGCCAACTCTTATTTTGCGTAAATTCCGCTTCATTTACCGGACTTTCTCAATCGTCTGGAACAGTTTCGGTACTTGTATGATTTTCCTTTAGCACACCTCTGATGTTGATTAGGTGGGGAATAGTAGTATTGCTAATGAAATAAACAAGCGGTTTATATTTTATCATTAATCTTAATTGTGAAGGATAGAGGATAATATCCTTGCTCTTTCTATATTTGTCTATAACTAAGTGTTTTTGTCTGTTGGAGGTATTCTCGCCCAAATTACAGAATACGTATGAAAAATCCATTCAAATTTTTTATTTAAAATTAAGCGTCTTACTTTTTGTTCCGTTGGAAAATGTTGGTTTATATCATCCGTTATTTTTTGGAAATGCTTAGGTTTCATCAATAAATCTTTTGATATAAACTCGCCTCTAACGGCGTCAATTAGGTTATAAACTGTACTTGGAAATTCATTATGAATGTTCCAATCTGAAAACATTTATATTTACGGTCTTGACTATACTCGGCTTAATCGAACACTTTCACTGTTTTATATTATATTTTCAAGTATACGTATATAACATAACCTATATTGGTATGTAAAATATTATGTAACATAATATACATACTTATAATTAATAACAGGTTTTACATTTTTATTTTAAACAAATTTCACTTTCACTTATTTTGTTCATTATAATTATAAAACAAACCACACCGATAAGAAAGGATATACTAATCAAGATATTGTTATACTAACTGATTTCGCACGTCTGTTCACTAGTAATTTTAAATTAAAGTTGGGCGGATTATTCCTGCACTCAATGCCACATGGGCCCACGGTGCAACACCCGGACAAACACATATACTTACACATTAAAAACACCCAACAGTGATTTTTTTTTTTTTGGTCACCACCGGGAATCGAACCCGAGACCCTCGAATAACAAAGCAAGGACGCTACTTACTGTGCTACCGAGGGCGGCTCACTAGTAATAATCAAACAATATATGTAACTAAACTGGAAATTTCGACTAAATATTATTCATTCCGTTAAATATTCTTAAACTCTTTAATTTTGTTCTTGTTTATGAGAAAAATGCGTCAATACTAGAATAAATGTGTTTTTTTTTTTTTATTATTAAAACGGTTGGAACCTGCTGAGGTCCCGCACTCAATGCCACAATGGGCCCATGGTGCAAACCAAGAGGATCTATCCTAATTCGCAAGAGCGTACTGTAATCTTAGCAAACTGTAAAAGTTTGAACCAAGGAATGGAAACTAACTGATCTACGTTCAAAGATCCGGAAGAGAACACTTGGGATCTAGCTCCGACAAAGGCGGGACAGCTGCAGAGGTAGTGTATGCAGTCGTCCACATCCTCTAGGCAGTCGTCACAAAGAGCGTCCTGTGCTAATCCCATGCGTTGAAGATGAACCTTAAAACGTCCATGGCCAGTGATAAGTGCGACCAGAATTCTGAGTTGGTTCTTTTTTAGGGATAATGCGTAATTAGTGAACCTCGGAATGGGTTCAGTAATGAAATGTTTTGCCTTACGACAACTAGGAGTAGAACGCCACTTCCGTCCCAGCTCAAGTAGAGCGAACTTCTTAATAGCGTCTTTACCACCGTTGAAGGATAGAGGAATTGCTGGTTCGGGGCCAACAAAACAACAAAATTACTTCGCGAGCCAGCTTTCGCTAGCAAGTCAGCAACCTCATTTCCCTCAACGCCACAATGAGCAGGCACCCACATGATCCTTACTCTCGTGTTAGAGCAAAGGAGATTAATGTAGTGCTTGCAATCTTTGACTAGTTTAGACTTAGTTAAAGGATTAATGAGGGTATTAAGCACGGCTTTACTATCTGAGCAGATAGTAATATCCCTCCCTAAAACGCTAAATTTCAACGCTTCAATCGCACAATGGGTAAGTGCAGTTAATTCAACTTGAAAAACCGTGCAGTGTTTGCCCAGACTACCCGAGCATCTTAGCTCATATTTAGGACAGTAAAATCCAAACCCTGCACTGACTTCCGAACGAGAGCCATCCGCAAAAAAAACTATCGACTCCGACAACTGTCTAGAGAAATTCTGAGATAGCCACCATTCTCTCGAAGGAAAAACTACGGAGAATGGGTTGCTAAAGTTAAATTCAGGCAGAAGCCTGTCATTCACCATGTCCAGCTCCGGAATAAGTGATTTATACTTATTGAGAATCTGTCTATGCCCCGTACAAGTCCCGAACACATTCCATGCTCCAATGCACTTAAGTCGATAAGCAGCAGAACACGCTGTACCCAGAATGTGGGACTGCAATTCGGGCATATGTAGAATAGACTCCATAGCAAGAAGTGGAGCAGATGACATAGCCCCGGTTATAGCCCTACAAGCTGTCCTCTGCAATCCCTCCAGTCTAGCTACCGAAGACGTCAGTTCCACAACCGGCCACCAAACAACTGAAGCATACGACAGTAAGGGTAAAACCAGTGATTTATAGATGAAAGACATCATTTTGGGGGTCAGACCCCAAGAATTGCCAAAGGTCCTTCTGCATTGCCAAAAAATAGCAATGGCCTTTTGCAGCTTATAATCAAGGTGGAACTTCCAGGAGAGTTTACCATCTAGAATGACACCTAGGTGTTTAACTTGCTCTGTCCTTGTGATCGCTCTACCAAAGAGAGTGGGAATAGACAAATTAACAGTGTCTCTGCGCCTCGTAAAGAGGACCAGATCAGTCTTAGAGGGATTGACGTACAGCCCCTTTTCAAGACACCAAGCTTCTACCATATTAAAGGCGTTCTGCGTCAGATCAGATGAACGTCTGTTCAGGTATTTACCAGAAACTGTCAAAACAAGATCATCCGCGTAGCTTTGCACGAAAAACCCAGATCGCTGCAATTTAACAAGTAGTTCATCGATAACCAAGAGCCACAGCAAGGGTGAGAGAACCCCTCCTTGCGGGCAGGCCTTGGCTACTTTGGCGGACACTGTTGAGCCATCCAGCTCCATCTCAATTATCCGAGACTTAAGCATGGAATCGATGAATTTGACAATGGTTTGGTCAATATTAAAATTGGTACAAGCACTTGTGATCGTGGAAAACGAAGTGCTATCAAAAGCTCCCGCAATGTCCAGGAAGGTACCTACTAGAAACTCTTTGTATTTAAGCGATCTTTCAATCCTAGTTACGAGTTCATGTAGAGCAGTTTCGCAGGACTTGCCAGCTCTGTAAGCATGTTGCATGTTACTGAGAGGGGAGATAGTTAAATAATTGTCTCTAATAAATCTGTCGATGATCCTCTCTAAAGCTTTTAGAAAAGTGGAGGTCAGACTAATGGGCCTAAAAGCCTTAGGGTCGGTATAATCCGACTTGCCAGCTTTAGGTATGAATACTACTCTACTCCTGGTCCAAGCGCGCGGTACCGTGCTAAAAGCAACGCAGGCCTGGAACAGATTGAGTAGGTAATTGCTGATGTGTAGAAAACCATGCTGTAATTCAGCAGGGAAAACTCCGTCCGGACCGCTCGATTTGAAAGGTGCAAACGAGAAACCACTCCAGTGTAGGACATCAGTGGTGATCAGCCTATGGGCCAAGTTCCAATCCGGCGTGCCGATAAAAATGTCCGTTGGCTCGGAGTCATCCGCATCCGCATCATATATGTCACACCCAGGAAAGTGGACAGACATTAGTAGCTCACCAACTTCTCGCCTACACGAGGTTAGTTTACCGGAGGGTAGACGAAGATTATCAAGTCTACACGTATCATTCTTAGCCAGAGTTTTGTTAAGTCTGGCGACGGCAGATAAGCTGTCAATTTCTTCACAAAAGTTTCTCCACGCAGTCCTGTGTGCGGATCTTAAGCTTTTTTTATAAGCCTTTTGAGCTAATAAAAATCGATTCCAATCCGAAATGAGATTCGTTGATTTAGCTTCATTTTTAATTTTACGCACACTCTTCCTTAACTGTTTAAGTTCAAGGTTTGTTACGCTTCTTCTGGTTGGCAATAAGAGGGCATGACTTTTCAAAAGCAGTTGAGATCGCTTTCGTTAGTGCAGTTGCCTGCAAATCAAGATCTGCGATTGACCTAGTTTGGTTAGGCAGATCTAATAGTGACACGAGCTCAAGGGAGAAAGTATCCCAATTCGTAAGTTTCCTATTGCGATATGGTTTAACCGGTGGTCTTTTAAAGTTAATATTAAAAGAGATGCACCTGTGATCAGAGGTGAGAATATCATCCGTCACTCTCCAATTTAGAACGAGGTCAACGATGGACATAGAGCACAAACTAATGTCAATCACTTCTTTGCGAACCGAGTTGACAAACGTTGGCTCACACCCAACATTGAGAACCTCTAACTCGATAGAAGAGTATATGTAATTGAACAGTGAGGATCCTCTATTATTAGTATTAGAACTGCCCCAAATGGACAAGTTTGAAACATGAGTCAGCACACACGAGAGTGATCAGCACTGCCGTAAGATCAGAAGTGCTACATTCATTAATTAGAGCGGCATCAATAGCATTAGAAATATAAATGCACGCTCTAGTTTTAAGGACAGTGGACTTGTAAAAGATCCTGCCAAGCTTTGAGTTCAAACCAGAAACCGTACCATCAATAAGATACGGTTCCTGGATTAGGCAAAAATCTGTGTGCGATATAGCAAGCAGTCCCCTCAACTCATAGGAAGCTGACTTGCTATGTTGCAAGTTGATCTGTTTTAATTCAAGCATGGACGTCATCATGAAGACCAGCTATAAACAAAAATAATAATAATAAACTAAAATCCTACGGCCCTGAGATAACCCTGAAACGGATCCTTTCAAGGACATATTGAAGTGACGCACCAGACCCGGTAATGTGCTCGAAGGACTTCTGGTCAACCCTGATCACAATTGATTGGCGGTTAGCCTCTCGCTTGCATCGGATGACCTTCCATCCTGTAGTCGACACATTCGGATTCATAATGCCGATGTTAGTAATTACTACACTCGGATTCTCTGGTGGCCCGGGAATCTATGAGTGCAGTATAAGTGGTTTCGGAGGCTCCCCAACCGAAAGTTGGCAACCCTCCCAGACGTCCTTGATCCTGCCGATCTCTCCACAGAACCACACGTACGTCTCCTCATTGCTAGCCTTGCAGATGATGACACCACCCGCCAGGTAACAACCCAGCAATTGCGGAACAAAGCCGGAAGATTTCGCCGGGTCGAGAATACGACGACCAAGCTCATTTCGGAAAATTAGCAGTTTTTCCTCATTCAAGGCGATGGTCTGGTTTAGTTCTCGCACGCAGAATTTTTTTACAGTAGCATCGGCTACTGTTTCAGCGTACGTACGCGCTTTTTTAGTGGCCATTACTGGCGTAGTGCCCGAAGCTGAGCTCGGCCTTTTGGGTGTTCCCGATGCGTTATTGCACGGCTCCTCGGAAACTGTACCCAGAGCCAACCCGCTCAGCTTTTTTTGTAAGCGCTGGCGCCGACGTTTGCCAAGTCGCTTAATTTTGCCACGATGGCTTGACTCCAGCCTTCATCGCCCGAAAGAAGTAGGGCATTCTCCGAACCCGAGTTGATACTAGAGTTGAAACCGTCAGCACAATCGGTGCTGAGGTCATCAAACTCCAACTCGGACTCATTGACAGTCCCCATATTTCAGGTCCTAAGATGACGTTGGACCTGAAACATAAAAATGAAAGCTAGAGAACCGAATAACGAGAGGTCCTTAAGCCCAAACAGCAAAAAACACATGCAGTTAAAAAAAACTAGAAAAGTAAAAGAAATACACATAGAGAACAGAAAAGAAAAGTAAAAAAAAGAAAACAGGAACGGTATCCGCAGATAAAACAGACAAGAAAACTAAAAAAATATATGATTGACAAAGAAATTAAAAGCACGGAAGCTAAATGTCAAAAAAAAATAAAATAAAACAGATCAACACAGTAATAAAATGTACGTACATATGAGATTAAAAATAAAATAAAAACGGTATACTTAGCTGTTGTCAAGCTCGTTGTAGAACATGACTGCCAGAACACATGCAATAACGGCACACAGAAGCTACAGCATACTTATAAATAAATAGTTACTGTTCCACCCGACACTGAAAATTCGGTAATGACTCTCAAAAATTAAAAAATACACTAAATAGAATAAAAGCACGTGGTTATGCGCGGTTGCATATCTCTGAATTATACCGTTCCCGTTATCACAAAAAAAAAACAGCGCACTGATAACCACAAAGAACAAGAAAACACATGTAAATGAATGACACTGCACGCGAAATCGCCGTAACAAGGGCGCAAAAACCAGAACCCGCTATTGAAAATAAAATAAAAATTAAAAATATGCATATACAACACAGAAAAAAAAAACACAAATTCACTCTAGATTACTGTAGATTACACTAAGAAGCACTGTATTGATGAAAAACTACGAAAACTAATGGTTTGCAGTTTATGAATTAGAGTTCCACTAAAAAAATTGATTGATTACTAATATATTTAATAAATATAAATATATCAAAATATATTTAAATGCACAATTACACTTGTGACAAAAGCACCGGTAAATTTAAAATGAAAAGTATTAAATAAATGCGAAAAAAAATGCAAAAATCGATGTTGACACATCGGAGGTTGACGATAGAATGAGTGATATAAATGTGGTTTTATTATTAATTTTATCATAAGCAGAATAAATTCAAGAATAAAGACAAATAAAATTTATCTTTTATACTCTTTAATTGTTTGACATTATACTCAATTCAAAATAATGTTTGTTTGATAATACATCATTCTAGATATAATGTTTTGAATTTGAGGATAAATATTATAAATATTTGAATTTAAAAAAATCGTTAGAACTACAATTTGATTAAAATCATATATTTTTACAAATTTTCGAACGTTTAAAGAGCCATACAGACTAAAGTAGAATTTGTTTTTAATTTTCTTGAGTAGTTCCTATATCTTCTGGCTCTATAAATATACGAGCTCTAGTTTTTGTCGGAATATGTGCACTTGTGCTTTATTTTGGACTAAATCTTTTAAATCAATTCGATGTTACGGTCAAAGGTTACATTATTTTAACTCGTGTTAAATTAAAAATGCATTTTTGTTAAGGGTATAGTCATGCCAATATAAAGCGCGAGCTCTGCTATCAATGATTAAACAAACTATACCACACCATAAATAATAATAATTTTTTTTTTCACTAACATCGGTGTATCCCATCCTAATAAACAGCCTTTAATTTGGTTAACTTATATATTACTAGATATTTATTTTAATTTGGTATGAGAGCTATATAGCTATATGCAGAAAACTGTGGGTCAGTTCACGACTCCAATCGGTTTATAGAATGATTTATAAACATTTTATATTAAAATGACTATGTAAATTAATTACATATATAATTCAAATATCCAAAAACAGTTCATACAATTAGATTTCAAAAAGCTTTAGTTAGAAATTATGCTAGTAGCTTTAATATAGCCTCATTATGTTCATATAATTGTCTAAATATTGACCGATTTTAAAGCAAACGTTAAATTTTTCGGTTTCGTATAGCAGCTATCACAGTATTAACATGATCTTGTAGATGCATTAAAATAGTTTTTCATCAAACTACTGGATAATTATTATGAATCCGAATCAATTATTAAATTGAAAACAACAGAAAAGTTTGTTATGATTAAAGCCAATCCAAATTTTTCATAAATATGAATGAAAAATGGTATAATTTTAAATTCGGTTTACTTGAGGGTAATTTTTTGACTATTAAACATTTGTTTTGAGAATAAAAATATTAAAATTTTCGAACGTTCAAAGAGCCATACAGACTAAAGTAGAATTTGTTTTTAATTTTCTTGAGTAGTTCCTATATCTTCTGGCTCTATAAATATACGAGCTCTAGTTTTTGTCGGAATATGTGCACTTGTGCTTTATTTTGGACTAAATCTTTTAAATCAATTCGATGTTACGGTCAAAGGTTACATTATTTTAACTCGTGTTAAATTAAAAATGCATTTTTGTTAAGGGTATAGTCATGCCCATATAAAGCGCGAGCTCTGCTATCAATGATTAAACAAACTATACCACACCATAAATAATAATAATTTTTTTTTTCACTAACATCGGTGTATCCCATCCTAATAAACAGCCTTTAATTTGGTTAACTTATATATTACTAGATATTTATTTTAATTTGGTATGAGAGCTATATAGCTATATGCAGAAAACTGTGGGTCAGTTCACGACTCCAATCGGTTTATAGAATGATTTATAAACATTTTATATTAAAATGACTATGTAAATTAATTACATATATAATTCAAATATCCAAAAACAGTTCATACAATTAGATTTCAAAAAGCTTTAGTTAGAAATTATGCTAGTAGCTTTAATATAGCCTCATTATGTTCATATAATTGTCTAAATATTGACCGATTTTAAAGCAAACGTTAAATTTTTCGGTTTCGTATAGCAGCTATCACAGTATTAACATGATCTTGTAGATGCATTAAAATAGTTTTTCATCAAACTACTGGATAATTATTATGAATCCGAATCAATTATTAAATTGAAAACAACAGAAAAGTTTGTTATGATTAAAGCCAATCCAAATTTTTCATAAATATGAATGAAAAATGGTATAATTTTAAATTCGGTTTACTTGAGGGTAATTTTTTGACTATTAAACATTTGTTTTGAGAATAAAAATATTAAATTTAGACATTCTTCTACAACAATCTTTTAAGAATCATAGATTCTCTATTTAATCGAAATTTTTGATAACTTTTACGATATAATTGAGAATAATAGATGAAAGATTTTATAAATTGTGTTGAAATTTGAAATTAAGAATAAAATTATTAAATCATACATAATAAATCTCAAACATATTAAAAATATATTGAATCTAGAATATTTTCAATTCCTTAAACTGAGAACTAAATATTAATTAAATACAACTTCTATTTAATAAAATTGATAATGACTTTCTTGGCTTATGCAAGTTACACTCGATTCATGAAAGTTATTCTTAATTTTTTTTAAATTTTGATTTTCTTTATTTGAGATATGCTGTTTCTTGAAGTTAGAATGATTTTTCTTTCAGTGTATATACTGGTATGTGTAAAAATATTAAAACTTACCTGGAAATTTTAGTGGTTGTGACAATTCATTAAATTTTTTATCACGCATATAAACTTTTTTGTAATTAAAATGCCGCTTGTTAAATAAAAATTCATCTTTTTTAATGAATTCAATGATTTTTCTTCCAACTTCTTTCTATTTGTTCATTATTTGACATTTAGTCTATACAAAACGTGATTGAGTTGTGTCATATTATTACCGTTGTGAAGTTAGCCCGAAAACCATCCCGAAAAAAGCCTTTTAAAGAAATGGTGTGTTTCTCTACTATGTACTATACAAATTCATAGTAAAACGAAAAATAAGATGAAAAAGTACTGAACAAAGCAAAATAAGGTAAAAATAAAAACCGAACCAAAAATGTAATTTTTTTTCGGGCTGATATACTATACATATTATGTTTATATAATTATGTTTCCTAATTTTGACAAAGAACTTAACAAGAAATATAATTAAAAATGAATAATTTTACTAAATATGTTATTTTAACGCTACTGCCTAGTATAAAATTAATAAAATCCATAATATGTACCGCTAAAATATAACAAATTATTGTATCCAGTATTTTAATTGAGATTAAAATAAATTTACAATAAAATATTTTAGTTCCAATTCGGTAATATTCTTCCGGCTATAGCGCCGATCACAGAGATTGCCCCCAAGGGTGGCGACTGATACATGATTGCTGTACCTATTGGAAATTTAATTTAATTTACCCCATGTCTATATCAGGTCGAACTAAAAGTTTATGAATTTTTGATTGGACGCTCTTTCTAATTTTTATTGAAATTTGGTAATATTCGTCCGGCTATAGCGCCGATCACAGAGATTGCCCCCAAGAGTGGTGACTGATACATGGTTGCTGTACCTATTGGAAATTTAATTTAATTTACCCCATGTCTATATCAGGTCGAACTAAAAGTTTATGAATTTTTGATTGGACGCTTTTTCTAATTTTTATTGAAATTTGGTAATATTCTTCCGGCTATAGCGCCGATCACAGAGATTGCCCCCAAGGGTGGCGACTGATACATGATTGCTGTACCTATTGGAAATTTAATTTAATTTACCCCATGTCTATATCAGGTCGAACTAAAAGTTTATGAATTTTTGATTGGACGCTTTTTCTAATTTTTATTGAAATTTGGTAATATTCTTCCGGCTATAGCGCCGATCACAGAGATTGCCCCCAAGGGTGGCGACTGATACATGATTGCTGTACCTATTGGAAATTTAATTTAATTTACCCCATGTCTATATCAGGTCGAACTAAAAGTTTATGAATTTTTGATTGGACGCTCTTTCTAATTTTTATTGAAATTTGGTAATATTCGTCCGGCTATAGCGCCGATCACAGAGATTGCCCCCAAGAGTGGTGACTGATACATGGTTGCTGTACCTATTGGAAATTTAATTTAATTTACCCCATGTCTATATCAGGTCGAACTAAAAGTTTATAAATTTTTGATTGGACGCTATTTCTAATTTTTATTGAAATTTGGTAATATTCTTCCGGCTATAGCGCCGATCACAGAGATTGCCCCCAAGGGTGGCGACTGATACATGATTGCTGTACCTATTGGAAATTTAATTTAATTTACCCCATGTCTATATCAGGTCGAACTAAAAGTTTATGAATTTTTGATTGGACGCTTTTTCTAATTTTTATTGAAATTTGGTAATATTCTTCCGGCTATAGCGCCGATCACAGAGATTGCCCCCAAGGGTGGCGACTGATACATGATTGCTGTACCTATTGGAAATTTAATTTAATTTACCCCATGTCAATATCAGGTCGAACTAAAAGTTTATGAATTTTTGATTGGACGCTTTTTCTAATTTTTATTGAAATTTGGTAATATTCGTCCGGCTATAGCGCCGATCACAGAGATTGCCCCCAAGAGTGGTGACTGATACATGGTTGCTGTACCTATTGGAAATTTAATTTAATTTACCCCATGTCTATATCAGGTCGAACTAAAAGTTTATGAATTTTTGATTGGACGCTTTTTCTAATTTTTATTGAAATTTGGTAATATTCTTCCGGCTATAGCGCCGATCACAGAGATTGCCCCCAAGGGTGGCGACTGATACATGATTGCTGTACCTATTGGAAATTTAATTTAATTTACCCCATGTCTATATCAGGTCGAACTAAAAGTTTATGAATTTTTGATTGGACGCTTTTTCTAATTTTTATTGAAATTTGGTAATATTCTTCCGGCTATAGCGCCGATCACAGAGATTGCCCCCAAGGGTGGCGACTGATACATGATTGCTGTACCTATTGGAAATTTAATTTAATTTACCCCATGTCTATATCAGGTCGAACTAAAAGTTTATGAATTTTTGATTGGACGCTCTTTCTAATTTTTATTGAAATTTGGTAATATTCGTCCGGCTATAGCGCCGATCACAGAGATTGCCCCCAAGAGTGGTGACTGATACATGGTTGCTGTACCTATTGGAAATTTAATTTAATTTACCCCATGTCTATATCAGGTCGAACTAAAAGTTTATGAATTTTTGATTGGACGCTTTTTCTAATTTTTATTGAAATTTGGTAATATTCTTCCGGCTATAGCGCCGATCACAGAGATTGCCCCCAAGGGTGGCGACTGATACATGATTGCTGTACCTATTGGAAATTTAATTTAATTTACCCCATGTCTATATCAGGTCGAACTAAAAGTTTATGAATTTTTGATTGGACGCTTTTTCTAATTTTTATTGAAATTTGGTAATATTCTTCCGGCTATAGCGCCGATCACAGAGATTGCCCCCAAGGGTGGCGACTGATACATGATTGCTGTACCTATTGGAAATTTAATTTAATTTACCCCATGTCTATATCAGGTCGAACTAAAAGTTTATGAATTTTTGATTGGACGCTCTTTCTAATTTTTATTGAAATTTGGTAATATTCGTCCGGCTATAGCGCCGATCACAGAGATTGCCCCCAAGAGTGGTGACTGATACATGGTTGCTGTACCTATTGGAAATTTAATTTAATTTACCCCATGTCTATATCAGGTCGAACTAAAAGTTTATAAATTTTTGATTGGACGCTATTTCTAATTTTTATTGAAATTTGGTAATATTCTTCCGGCTATAGCGCCGATCACAGAGATTGCCCCCAAGGGTGGCGACTGATACATGATTGCTGTACCTATTGGAAATTTAATTTAATTTACCCCATGTCTATATCAGGTCGAACTAAAAGTTTATGAATTTTTGATTGGACGCTTTTTCTAATTTTTATTGAAATTTGGTAATATTCTTCCGGCTATAGCGCCGATCACAGAGATTGCCCCCAAGGGTGGCGACTGATACATGATTGCTGTACCTATTGGAAATTTAATTTAATTTACCCCATGTCAATATCAGGTCGAACTAAAAGTTTATGAATTTTTGATTGGACGCTTTTTCTAATTTTTATTGAAATTTGGTAATATTCGTCCGGCTATAGCGCCGATCACAGAGATTGCCCCCAAGAGTGGTGACTGATACATGGTTGCTGTACCTATTGGAAATTTAATTTAATTTACCCCATGTCTATATCAGGTCGAACTAAAAGTTTATGAATTTTTGATTGGACGCTTTTTATAATTTTTATTGAAATTTGGTAATATTCTTCCGGCTATAGCGCCGATCACAGAGATTGCCCCCAAGGGTGGCGACTGATACATGATTGCTGTACCTATTGGAAATTTAATTTAATTTACCCCATGTCAATATCAGGTCGAACTAAAAGTTTATGAATTTTTGATTGGACGCTTTTTCTAATTTTTATTGAAATTTGGTAATATTCGTCCGGCTATAGCGCCGATCACAGAGATTGCCCCCAAGAGTGGTGACTGATACATGGTTGCTGTACCTATTGGAAATTTAATTTAATTTACCCCATGTCTATATCAGGTCGAACTAAAAGTTTATAAATTTTTGATTGGACGCTATTTCTAATTTTTATTGAAATTTGGTAATATTCTTCCGGCTATAGCGCCGATCACAGAGATTGCCCCCAAGGGTGGCGACTGATACATGATTGCTGTACCTATTGGAAATTTAATTTAATTTACCCCATGTCTATATCAGGTCGAACTAAAAGTTTATAAATTTTTGATTGGACGCTATTTCTAATTTTTATTGAAATTTGGTAATATTCTTCCGGCTATAGCGCCGATCACAGAGATTGCCCCCAAGAGTGGTGACTGATACATGGTTGCTGTACCTATTGGAAATTTAATTTAATTTACCCCATGTCTATATCAGGTCGAACTAAAAGTTTATGAATTTTTGATTGGACGCTATTTCTAATTTTTATTGAAATTTGGTAATATTCTTCCGGCTATAGCGCCGATCACAGAGATTGCCCCCAAGGGTGGCGACTGATACATGATTGCTGTACCTATTGGAAATTTAATTTAATTTACCCCATGTCTATATCAGGTCGAACTAAAAGTTTATAAATTTTTGATTGGACGCTTTTTCTAATTTTTATTGAAATTTGGTAATATTCTTCCGGCTATAGCGCCGATCACAGAGATTGCCCCCAAGGGTGGCGACTGATACATGATTGCTGTACCTATTGGAAATTTAATTTAATTTACCCCATGTCTATATCAGGTCGAACTAAAAGTTTATGAATTTTTGATTGGACGCTTTTTCTAATTTTTATTGAAATTTGGTAATATTCGTCCGGCTATAGCGCCGATCACAGAGATTGCCCCCAAGGGTGGCGACTGATACATGATTGCTGTACCTATTGGAAATTTAATTTAATTTACCCCATGTCTATATCAGGTCGAACTAAAAGTTTATGAATTTTTGATTGGACGCTTTTTCTAATTTTTATTGAAATTTGGTAATATTCTTCCGGCTATAGCGCCGATCACAGAGATTGCCCCCAAGGGTGGCGACTGATACATGATTGCTGTACCTATTGGAAATTTAATTTAATTTACCCCATGTCAATATCAGGTCGAACTAAAAGTTTATGAATTTTTGATTGGACGCTTTTTCTAATTTTTATTGAAATTTGGTAATATTCGTCCGGCTATAGCGCCGATCACAGAGATTGCCCCCAAGAGTGGTGACTGATACATGGTTGCTGTACCTATTGGAAATTTAATTTAATTTACCCCATGTCTATATCAGGTCGAACTAAAAGTTTATAAATTTTTGATTGGACGCTATTTCTAATTTTTATTGAAATTTGGTAATATTCTTCCGGCTATAGCGCCGATCACAGAGATTGCCCCCAAGGGTGGCGACTGATACATGATTGCTGTACCTATTGGAAATTTAATTTAATTTACCCCATGTCTATATCAGGTCGAACTAAAAGTTTATGAATTTTTGATTGGACGCTTTTTCTAATTTTTATTGAAATTTGGTAATATTCGTCCGGCTATAGCGCCGATCACAGAGATTGCCCCCAAGAGTGGTGACTGATACATGGTTGCTGTACCTATTGGAAATTTAATTTAATTTACCCCATGTCTATATCAGGTCGAACTAAAAGTTTATAAATTTTTGATTGGACGCTATTTCTAATTTTTATTGAAATTTGGTAATATTCTTCCGGCTATAGCGCCGATCACAGAGATTGCCCCCAAGGGTGGCGACTGATACATGATTGCTGTACCTATTGGAAATTTAATTTAATTTACCCCATGTCTATATCAGGTCGAACTAAAAGTTTATGAATTTTTGATTGGACGCTATTTCTAATTTTTATTGAAATTTGGTAATATTCTTCCGGCTATAGCGCCGATCACAGAGATTGCCCCCAAGGGTGGCGACTGATTCATGATTGCTGTACCTATTGGAAATTTAATTTAATTTACCCCATGTCTATATCAGGTCGAACTAAAAGTTTATGAATTTTTGATTGGACGCTTTTTCTAATTTTTATTGAAATTTGGTAATATTCTTCCGGCTATAGCGCCGATCACAGAGATTGCCCCCAAGAGTGGTGACTGATACATGGTTGCTGTACCTATTGGAAATTTAATTTAATTTACCCCATGTCTATATCAGGTCGAACTAAAAGTTTATAAATTTTTGATTGGACGTTATTTCTAATTTTTATTGAAATTTGGTAATATTCTTCCGGCTATAGCGCCGATCACAGAGATTGCCCCCAAGGGTGGCGACTGATACATGATTGCTGTACCTATTGGAAATTTAATTTAATTTACCCCATGTCTATATCAGGTCGAACTAAAAGTTTATGAATTTTTGATTGGACGCTCTTTCTAATTTTTATTGAAATTTGGTAATATTCGTCCGGCTATAGCGCCGATCATAGAGATTGCCCCCAAGAGTGGTGACTGATATATGGTTGCTGTACCTATTGGAAATTTAATTTAATTTACCCCATGTCTATATCAGGTCGAACTAAAAGTTTATGAATTTTTGATTGGACGCTATTTCTAATTTTTATTGAAATTCGGTAATATTATGAGATTGACCCGAGATTGCCCCCAAGGGTGGCGACTGATACGTGATTGCTGTACCTAATATTTTAGCCCGAAAAATAAGTAAAAAATATTGCTGATATAAATTCTAAATAATTTTTTTTTTTCGGGATGGAATGGTTTCTTACTCTATTTTACGCTGTTTTTCGTGTTGAGAGGCTTTTTATGTATTTAGTGAAGACACAAATATATTATTTTTGAAAAGTCTTTTTTCGGGATGGTTTTCGGGCTAACTTCACATACGTCATATTATTTGCACAAACGACTTTAATTCATTTTTCAAAACAAAAAATTTCTTCGGAAATCAAGAAAAAAGTAAAATAGTGTACTAGATTTTAAAAAATAGCATGGTTATAAAAATTGGTTATCCAATGTCAGCAGACAGATTCGGATAACCATAACAATATAAATAAAAATTAAAATAAAAAACATTAAAATCAAATGAGATAAAAATCGGAACAAACAAAAATAATACGATAATTATTGCAAATATCGAATGCTCTACACAACCTCAACAAACGATGTCCACTCCTGAAAAAAAACAACTGCAAAACTTTAAAAATATAGATGTGTCGGAGTAGTAGTATTATAAAGCTTGCTTTACATTGAACGATTAAGCAGATCTGCAAGAAACGTCAAAAATAACTAATAATAACTATAATAACTAAAATAACTATAATATTTTAAATTATTTTCAATGTGTGTACAAAATTTAGTATATTATACATTTTAAGTACATGAATTGACGTCTGTTTATAGTAGCAGATGAAGCTCGACATCTTTTTTTCGTTTGCATCTGCTTTTTTTTGGTTTACAGGGATCGTTTTGGTATGATTTTTTTTTGCAGACGATATATTTTTCTCGTTCTCGCTTTAATAAATTTTAATCATTGTATCTCAGGTTTTTTGTAGACGTCGAAAGTCGTCAAGTGTAAATCAAGCTTAACAGACACAAGAAAAGGCCACCCAGCTTTAATTTTTAAACATTGAAGTTTCTAATTTAAATTAGCATCCAGATGCACACCAAGATACTTTTAATACTCTAAATGTTAAACTGGTAAAATATTAATACAATGACTGCTACGAAACTATACAATTCTGAGCATCATAAATAATCTCAGGAACATGGCTCAAGTAATGGATCACTAACTACTTTGAAAACCATAATCTTAGTTTGCTCACAATGGTAGAATCACTATCAAAACAAGTTCTTAACAAATTCATATCATGTTGAATCTGAGAGATAATTTCAGAGGCAATTGATCCTAGTAGCTTCAGGTCATATCGTCAACAAAAGCAATAATTTCACCTGTCAAATTCAGGCTAAAAATAAAATTATTGTCAATTAGAAAGAGCACCGGACCTAAGACAGACCCTTGACGCACACCAAAATCAAATTATAACGTAAAATAAAACTATTGCCAAATTTTCATTTAGAATTTCTGCCACTTATATATGATCTAAACCATTTATGCGGCAGCTCTCTAAAAAGCCACATAAAGAGAGTTTATGCAGAAGTAGATTTTGATCAACCACGTCAAATGCTCTGTTTATATAATTAAATACAGAATCAACAATTTGTTTCATTAATATTAAAATGAATCCTTTTTTATAACTCTGTTAAAGAAAACTCAGTACTTTTGCCAGGCTTAAACCCACACTGACAATCACTTAAAATTTTAAAGTCACTTAGGAAAGCTTCAATTCTTAATTTTAACGCATTCTCCATAATTTTCAAAATTATGGACTGTAATAAAATGGATAATTCTCCTTAAGTAATTTATCACGTTTTGTAAATAATGGAATTGCGATTGCGGTTTTATAATGTGAACAAGAATAGGTTACATAAATTAACATTTTACTTTTAATATGTTTGAATTTATGCCAAGCACATCTATTCCATTACTTGGTTTAAGACCATTTACAATATTTAAACTCTCCGTAACATCTACCGGATTAATAAAAAAATTCTCTGAGATTGTAACGTAACTATGATTAAATGCAGACAAACTATTTGCCAACTTATTGGTTATCCTCAAATGAGCAATATCGATCAGCTTCGAAGTCTGTAATGATTTTAGCATAACACGACAAAATCTTGTCAATGCAATTTCCAAAACTATTATTTAAAATCTGATTTACGTAATATTCCATGTTTTCTTACTGTCATTTCCACAATGTTGAAATTTATTATTATTATATTTATGACAGAAAGTGAATTTAATAATATTTTATAAGGTTTTTTTTTTTGCCGGTATCATACCCACTTTACTGCACAACTTGATAAATATTTCAGAACTCCTATATTACCAGAACGTTTTTTACACTTCGTGGTTTAACTTTAACCGAGCAAATAGCGTAGTGGCTAAAGCTGTGATATTTGGATCGGGAGGTTCCGTGTTCGAATCCCAACAGAGGCGGGATGCATAAGGGATTTTTCATCTTCCGATTACGATCGGTGTTTAAATTCAAAACATCTATGACCCTCTGTTGGAATTTAGAACTCATGGCCCGACGCATCGTTCATGTTAGTACAGGCTAGCATGGAGCTATGCAGTGTGCAGATGGCCAATTAAAAGACGGACCTGTGGCCGTGTACAAAATAGGGATACTGTTCAGCTTCCAAAGGACAATAAATCCACTAGCCGAACAGTCTCTAATTAATGTAAGTATGTGTTGGTATTTTAAAATAAAAAAAACATTTGACTTGTGTTTTTTAACATCCGCAGGTGAAATACAATTAACAGATATAGATGTAAACATGGATATACACCGAGATAAAATGACAATTGGATCACTTTTCAAAAAGAAACTAGAGAAATTAAAGGTTACTCTTTTATTTTTTCCTCGTTCAATAATGGAATGGACAGTGCTGCTCTCGTTCTGAATGTGGCTCTTTTCGAAAAATAGTATGAAATGATTATTTCTAGCACTTTAGATAACCGGCAACCCACCATCGATTTAACCGGCATACCCACCATCCAACACACCCCATTTTGGCCGTAACAGTTGTCCAACCTGTTCCTTATGATGTAAATGCAGATCATGTTTTGGTTTCATGCTGGTTCGCTCTACTTCGCCAAAATTAATGAACTGGTGGTATTCTTCGCATTGATTTTTCTTGGGAAGATCTCCATCGATGAACTTTTTCGTTGTTTGTTCTCGGAGATAATGGGATGCGATAGCCGGATTTGAATTAATAAGAAATCATACCAACGATCTTATTTCCTCAATTGGGGATCAGATTTTTGAATAAAAATATCTCTTTGATCTGTGTCGTAGATCGTGATCTTCACCATGAAAACAAACCTAAAAAAAGGGGAAATATTTAAAATGCATCCAATATAAATATCTATACAAGCTACTTATCTTTAAACTTATTGATGACCATTACATCCAGAAATATTTGCTTCCGTCAACCTAACCTAAGAAAGAAAACCAACAAACATAAATTTAATTATGTATAATAAATCATTCTATATTCACTTACTACATATTATATACTTACACGAAGCTTTACATTTATTAACCGTATATTACACTAATCTAAAATTATGTATATTTAATTCATTTAATTTAAATCTTTTGTTTATATAAAAATTTGCATCTCCATATTTGTTTACAATGAATTAATGTCAAAATGAATATTGTGCGTTCATTCAATGATGATCGAACTTATACCATCTATATGAAAAAATTGTAAACTTGAAATTTATTCTTTATAAAATTGTAAGAAATAAAACCACTCTCGATACTAGCATCAAGCTGTAAACATCATTCTGTATCGTACACCCATTATACGATATTAGACAATCTGCAGCCAGGTGAAAATTGTTTGATTTATATCGTATATGTATACCGTTTTAATCCATTGGCTGTTGATAGCCAAACTATCCGTAAATATTTTTAAACATGCTACGACAGATTCTTTTTTTATTGTCAGTATAATTACCATTGACGCGTTTTATGAACAAGCTTGTAAAACGATTCGAAAATATTTTTAGTCTACAAAAGTAATTGTATTTTTATATTTAAATACGCAATTCAACACCCATGCCTCATTAGTCTAGCAAAACTAACTTTACGCGTTTATAAGCATACTCATTTCCAGATTTTATTGTGAGGAAATGAAGAGTGTGGTTTGCGAATTGCAAAACCATTGTAAATCTATTTACCATAGTCTTGAATGCGACATGCGAAATGAACGAATAAACACAACCATAGATCATAGAGGCACCTCAACTAACGCATTAAAAATAATCGTAATTGTCCTTAAATAACTAAATAAATAGAATGATATGCAGGAATTTACATGATAATGTGAATAACATAGTTTGGTCGTTGCTGCATGCGAATGCGAGTGTAATTTGCTTAAGTTGAAAAATCGAACTGAGGATATAGTCACCTAACAAACAACACTCTTCTTTTAAATTGGATTTTCATAGTATTTTCTTTTCTTTATTTTTTATGGAAATTTAAAAAAATCAATACACCAATAAAAATCATCTAACTTTCATAAATATTTCAGCGTACATTGTAACATTTTATGTCTTGTTTCAGTTTATTCCTTGCTTTAATACATTAAATATATTATGTATGTATATAGAAACCATTTTATGTCTACGTTGAGGTTTATGTATATTTTCATCCACTCGTTTAATCACAAAAACTGGTTTAGTAAGTAAGACGGCAATAATTTCTTATATAGTTATATACTTGACTTGGGTTATGTACACTGACATCCAATTCATCTATAATAATATTCAATATTTTGATCTATTTTGGTTTATCGCAATATTTTTTTTATTTATAACAAAGAGTATGCCAATAATTGGTTTCAATTTAAATTTTTTATAAAATATTATTAATTGCGGAAGCGACGATTTTTTTTTATTTTACATAAAACTTAAATCTGGTATAGTTGTATGATCATGTATGTGGAATATAGTATCTTTAAATGGTAGCGGCCTTCTCTGCACCATTCACTTCTCCACGTTTCTGAAAAATCTTCACCACTTTAGTGATGGGTTTTCACAATAAGTATGATTGATGATCCTTATTGGGACACCTTTTACTTTTAAATTGTTTGCTCTTGAACGAATAACCATGAATATTCTAGTTGTATCATCAATACAAGATGGAGCGAAGCGGAATGATTTTTGGCGAATAGATTAAGATAAATATTATGATTTTGAAAATTCTAAAAATACAATATCAATATTATTCAACAGACCATCAAATTGATATTACAGAATTTTTTATGTTAGTGCTATGCTTTGTGATCAAATTATTATTTTTATTTTATGTGAAATAAAATTCAAAAATGTAATCCAAATAATAAAATCACATGAATAATGGTTATTGATGAATGGAATCATTTTTTATCGTCTTAATACATATATCATAAAAATATTTTATTTGGGTTTGTAATGATATCGTATTACATTAGAGATTAGATCGGTTATCTAAACATAATTAATAGAAACGATTTAAATGCTTCTCGTATTCAATTTAGTGCACTTATATTATGTAAATAAACTTTTCTGAAAAGAGAAAAAAAAATATAAGAAATATAGAAAAATATTTAAAAAGAACAATAATAAAAATTAAAATTTATAATTCTTTCCATTATATCATTAACAATTTTAAAATTAACCAAATAAAAAAAAGACTGGTCAAGAATGAACCCTATGCGCTTAGGGTTTCATATAGCGAAGTCTTCTTAATCTGTAACTAATTCTATTTGAAAAGCTGATTAGTTTGTACAAGTTTATTTGAGTTGAAATTTTTTTCGATTTCTTTGTTCAGTATCCAACTAGTTTCCAAACTACATATTTATCTGTTTTTCAGAGATTCACTTCTTAGAGCTGATAAGCTTAGATATTTTAAAACGATTTCTCTAACAAATTTAACCATATGCTCAATAGTGGCAGAATAATTGTCAACATTTGTTTTGGAATTTATTAATTCTTCGTAGAATATGCAAACTCCTCCGTAAACCCCGAATACCAAAGGTTATACAAATACAAACTTTACTAAGCTACCGAATATGCTGTTGACATTGTTGCACATCTATCTTTGTCGATAGAAATTAGGAAAAGACTTGAAAACGATCTTGACTCATTATATTTGGAATGAAAAAGTTACTTCTCTGGTAATTCTCTAAAATCAGAACTTAAACCCGATCCGTTTAAAAAATTACTAATTTTGTTTGTATTATTGTTTAACTTTATGGTGGGTGGTATTATAGACCAGTGGTTCCCAAAGTGTGGATCGCGACCTACTGGTGGGTCGCGAGCTGACTCAAGGTGGGTTGCCAAAAATCGTATTATTTCCTTGTTTGAATTAATTTACTTTTAATTAACAATATTTGATGCAATATTTTTATATATAGGCAGGCATGTGTTTGTAGCATATTTTTAAGTGCTTGTAAAATTTGTCTTAACAAATTTCTGTATTTAAAATATTCATAAATCACAAATGTTTAAAATCATAGGAACCATTGCATACTATGATTTTCATTGTACCAATGCAACCAACCAAGATTAATGGTTCATAATCATAAAGAACTTAAAATAGTCAAGGAACCAAATTCATAAAAAGTTAAGTTTCTTCTGTAATAAGTACGGTGTTGTGTTATATGAAAAACAAAAAGTTTTTGTATATTGTTAAAAAAAGTTATAAGTGAAATTATATAAAAAAAAATATACATACGTACTGTTATTAAAATTATAATCTAAATAAAATTAAATGGAAGTACTTTTAGGAAGGAAGATGATCCATGTTCACTGTGTGTTATGTGTCAAGAAATGCTAGCTAATCAGAGTAAGCCACTTAGTAAATTATTGCGGCATTTTGAAACAAAACATCCTGATTTAAAAAATAAGCCAATGGATACTTTAAAACGAAAATGCAGGAATTAAAAAAAAAAATATGATTTCCCACTTACCAGCATTAACGAAAAAGCTACGTTCACCCCATACCTCGTTAGTTTACGTAATGCACAATCTGGTAAAAACCATACCATTGGAGAATCCTTAGTACTTCCAGCGATAAATGATGCTGTTGGAGTTATGTTTGGAAAGAAGAGCTTAAAGGAAATTGAATCAACTGAACTTTCCAATAACACTGTTGCTCGTAGGATTGATGAAAAATCTGAATGGGTAGAAAATCAACTAATCAGTAGAATTCAGGTTAGTGGACTTTTTGCGTTACAACTGATTTTTGAAGACATATTATTTTGTGAACCATTCATTCGAAGAACTGGCGAAATAATTTTCAATACGCTTGACAATTATATTACATTGAAAAATCTGCATTTTTACGGCATTTTTAAATCAGTACTTCATTGCAAATAACAATTAATAAGCTCTCATTTTACATATAGGTATACATTAAATTAACATCCTTGCATTTCATTGTATTATTTATCAACAATGGTATGGTTAATTGGTTTTTGTTTCCTCTCAGGGCACTAACTGAAGTTAATGTTGGATGCAAACAGTGATCATCGATATGTGGAAAAAACATTTTATTTGGTTCATCTTTGATACAAATATTTTCCTGTTCTTTTTTGATAATTCCTTGAAATTTAAAATATCGCTTTGTTACATTTCATCAACGATGTAAGACCACTTACTTTTGATTTTCTTATAATGCTCTAGTACTGTTGAATGCAACGAATCATCTTTTGTCTACATGCCCAAGAATAAAATCAAATTTATCCAGGATAATTATCGGCCAAAATAATGAACTTTTTAACATCATATTAATTTTTTTCCTCCAACATAAATCTGCTAGCTACTTCTGACGCACCTTGGCTAGTAATGGCTTCGTTCCACAAATAACCATGTTCCTGATGACTAGCCAAATTACAACATATAGTAAAATTGTGTTAATTAAGTTTTCTTTTGTAGAAAATAATACTGGTTTCTCTAAAAGCGCGCTATAATATCTACAACAGGGTACAATATTATTTTGTACTATAGCCGCTGCCTTGACCACATAAGCAGTTTTAATATATAGAGTCTACGTTAAAATGATACCTAATCAAACCAAAAGTGATTAATCAATTCACCTCGAATTTTGTAATTTTGTTTGTCTGGAAAATACGTAAGGTACTTTCTCATCCTTTCTGGCAACATTATCATTTTAATGTTCTGATTTTGTTAAATAAATGATTTCTACCACACTAGAATGTAACCATTTTACTTTGATTTTATTTAATACGCCTATTATGATTCTCACCTCACCTCACCGTACGGCGTACGTCATAAATGTGACTTGAAGTCAGCTTGTTGAAATTTTGATATTATCGTTCTCACGGTGAGTATAGGTGAGGTAAGTATAGTGTCAAATATACTCAACTATAATTTTGTGGTGAAACAAAAATATTAATTTTTTATTTGTGCATTGAATAATTCATTTATTAAATGTAATTAAAAAACAAATACATATATTTATTTTGACCAAAAGTGGCTAATAGCCAACAGTTTTCGGAACTAGTAGAGGAAATTGTTAAAAAGTATCTAGCATTGTATCGAAGCGTATCTCAAATTTTATTTCAAAAATGCTGATACACATGAAAATACGATGTATTTTAGAAGAATACACGTATTTTGTCAAAGAAATCATTGAATAGAAATATCTATTTGAACGATAATATTTTCTGCAGATATAATTAATTAATTATTATTTATTACACCAAAAAACTTATTTCTATAAAAAACGCACAAAACCTGTACAATAAATGTTCCAAATGCCGAAAATCTAATAATACTAACTTGGCAACGCAAAAATATATAAAAAGGCGCACAGCGACTATAATAAAGGTGAGAACCTAATACCAAAATATCGTCCGATTCAGAGAGGTGATGTGAGGTGAGGTGAGACATTCGGTGAGGTGAATAATAGGAGTATTAGACTGTTTTGGGATTTCTTTGCAGAAAATGATTTTAGTTTAGAGTTTTTGGTATTTATGTGCATCATTTGTATCAACACACAAATACGTATTTTTTGTTATTTGAGAAATATTTCACTTAGGTTATTTCTGACCACATACAAGCATAATGATTGCTAATTTATTTGTTAATGCAACTAATTTTTGATTAGTAAGTTAAGTTAAATGAGAAATTTTGTAATGTTAATGTTTATTTTTTCTACAGGCAATTTAAAAATTTAACTAGTACTGACGTTCTGTAACGTGTACTAATATTATTTTCATTAATCCTAAGATATAGTCTATACATTTTTGCAACGTTAAGATCACTATCTAGGTACAATTTGGTTTTTTCTACAATATATATGTACATATATATATAACCAATCACTTACTTGTTTCCTTTTTTATGATGTAGGTATATGCTCTAAAATGAGAAATTTCGCGTGCTCTGTATTGGATCCTTAATCCAAAAATTCCGTAGAACCACAAAAAATATAAATAAACAAAATAAAAATTGGAATTTTATGCTTGTGTTAAAATAACCATAAAATTGTTATTTATTTTCCTTCAACCAGAAAAAAAATAAAGAAGTAGATTTTTTTTTTCTTTTTCCGATAAAAGTTAAGCTTTTTTATTAAATTTCAATATACATAATATGTACGATTATATTTTATAAGATAAGTAAGAAGAAAGAAACAGAAAGAAGTTTTTTGAAAACATATTATATTATAATATAATATAAAAAAAATATTTCATTTTTCTTCGATATAACGGGTGACAAACTACTACCTTAAATTTTACGTTTTAAAAATCACTTTTAAATCAATATTTTGTGAAAAAATCTTACCTTCAACTATAATAAGTACACATATATTTACGATAGCGAGTTCTTATACAGTTTATTTTCAATAATTTATACACAGTTGCTTGTAAATTTTCACTGTTAGTAAAAGAATGTTACTGTGAAAGTTATCCTAAAAACAATATCAACAAATAATAATTATGTGCGTGAATTATTAAATCAAGTGAAACTATTTTTCTTACTAATGAAATAAAAGTGAAGGCATGGGAAAATGGGAAATTTTATAAGTAATTATAATCTGTAATTGTCAAAAAATGAGTTTGTTATGCCTATGAGGCCACTTACGGGTATTAAATAGACACAACATATATTTTATTAATAAACTTTTATTATGTTTCGTTTATAATTATTTTCCATGAGTCGAGAGTTAAACTTTTATAATCAATTTATTTTATAATTATTTTATATAATTAATTCAACAGAATTTATTTTACAATAATTTTATGATCACTTGATCTCTTTATATAATTAATTCAACAGCATTTATTTTACAATAATTTTATGATCACTTGATCTCACCGCATCCAGAATTGAACTAAATTTTATTTTATCTTTTTGTGTTAATTTTGTTGATGGATGAATTTTTGTTGGCGGATGAATGTATTTATCTTCTTTTAAATTCATCCCGATCAGGGGTAGGAAATATTGTGGACGCGGACTCCACATCACCCCCTTCCGAGCAAATAGGTCATCCGAAAAACTAAATATGTGAGAGTAAATAATAATAATGAACAAATCATTAAAAAAAAAAAAAAAAAATGGAAAATAAAGAAAATAATAATACTAAAAATATTTTATTAATTGGAAAAATGAACAGATTTTGGTTGTTCAATGTTAGTGATCGTGACTCCAAATGCTGGTTTAAGCCGGTCTATTGATATGGAAGTGTTTTTCCCGTTTTTGTCGATAATAAAATATTTTCTGAAGCGTCGAATTATTTTATATGGGCCTTCATATGGCGGTGTCAAACCAGTTCGTATTTTATCAACTCTGATGAAAGCATAGTCACATTTATCCAGCGTTTTTGGAATAAAAATGTTATTTTGCGGCGTATGTTGCGGCACCACAGGGACTAGGTTGCGCATAGTATTGCGTAGATGCTCAATAACTTGGTCAGAGTCTGCTGGTTGTTGCTCGGGTCTTTCCATGAACATTTCACCTGGCAGTTTGAGTGGTTGACCGTAAACTAACTCCGCTGGTGAACATTTGATAGAATCTTTTGGGGTAGCTCGTATGCCAAGGAGAACTATTGGCAGTTGTGAGCTCCAACTCACTATATCGCCTCTCGCTTTAAGAGATGCTTTAAGTTGGCGATGAAAACGTTCCACCATTCCGTTAGATTGTGGGTGATAAGGTGTTGTCCGAATTCGATGCGTGCCTAGAAGCTTGGTTAGTTCCGCGAACAGCTTAGACTCGAATTGACTTCCTTGATCTGTAGTAATGTTTACAGGCACTCCAAATCTAGATATGTAATTTTCAACGAAGGTTTTAGCAATGGTTGCGGTACACATATCTTTCATAAGGTATGCTTCAGGCCATCTGGTAAAACGATCAACAGCAGTAAGGATGTAGGTGTATCCATTTGATGGTGGGAGAGGTCCAACGATGTCCAAGTGAATGTGCTCAAAACGACCGGATGGAGGTTTAAAATGTCCAAATTCCGATTTGTATGTCTTTGTACTTTAGATTTTTGACATGAAAGACAGGACTGTGTCCAGAGGTTAACGTCTTTATTCATGTTAGGCCAAAAGTAACGATCAGTTATTATCTTTCTAGTTGCGCGGACACTAGGATGTGAAATGCTGTGCAGCGCGTCAAAAGCTGAACGGCGTAGTTGTTCTGGAAGGTAAGGGCGATTTGTCCCTTTTCCAGTTTCACAATAAATATCTATATCTGGAAATACGAAGCGCTCAAGTTTATAAGATGAACTTGTGAGACGAGTGGAACCAGAAAGTAAATTCTGTAGTTCCTCGTCAGGCTTCTGTAATTTCGAAATTGATATAAGAGTTAGCTTTTCTTCAACAGAGGCAGCTTCGTTTTCGCTTATGCGTGACAAACTGTCAGCGACAACGTTATATTTGCCTGGGATGTGTTGAATGTCCGTAGAAAACTGAGAAATGAAATCCAAATGTCGAGCTTGTCGTGGACTTCTTTCCGTTTTGGAGTTGATCGCACTAGTTAGCGGTTTATGGTCGGTGTAAATTGTGAATTGTCGACCTTCAACAAAGTATCGAAAATGTTTAATCGCTAAGTATATGGCTAGTAATTCTCTATCAAAGGCGGAATATTTTATTTCGGCTGGTTGTAACTTTTTGGAGAAAAATGCTAATGGTTCTCTACAACCTTTATTGGTTTGCTGTAAAACAGCTCCAACTGCAGTATTTGATGCGTCAGTAGTAATACTGAATACTGCATCGTCTAAAGGATGAGCCAAAAGTGTTGCATTAGCGAGCGCACATTTGGTTTCAGAGAAAGCTTGATTGCAAATTTCTGTCCAAGTAAAGTTTCTTGCAGTTTTTGGTTTCTTGAGTAGCGATGCTAGGTGTGCATGAATTGGCGATAATAATTCAGCTAGTTTTGGTACAAAGCGATGGTAATAATTAACCATACCAATGAACTGTTGAATTTGCCGAATGGAAGTAGGTACTGGGAATTTCGTTATAGCCTCGACTCTTTCCTCGGATGGAAATATTCCTTGAGGAGTTATTTTGTGGCTAAGGAAGTTAAGAGTTTTAACGCCAAAAACGCATTTTGAGGATTTGATGTTAATACCAAAATCCGCAAGCCTTTCAAAGAGTAATTGCAAATGCGATTTGTGCTCTGCTTCTGATTTGGAAGCCACAAGAATATCATCGATGTACGTGAAGACGAAATCCAAACCTCTGACTACTTCGTTCATGAATCTTTGGAACGTCTGAGCAGCGTTGCGCAAACCAAATGGCATTCGAGTAAATTCGAATAAGCCAAAAGGAGTGATAATTGCCGTTTTTGCAATATCTTCAGTAGCAACAGGAATTAAATGGTACGCTCGGACTAAGTCAATTTTGGAGAAAATATTACAGCCATTTAAATTCATAGAGAAATTTTGTATGTGTGGTATAGGATAACGGTCAGGAATAGTGACTGCGTTTAATCTCCTATAATCCCCACAAGGTCTCCAATCTAATTCTTTTTTCTTGACCATATGTAAAGGACTGGACACAGGGGAGCACGATGGTTGGCAGATGCCTAGTTCTACCATGTGTTGAAACTCCAACTGTGCTGCTTTATGCCGTATTGTGTCTAGTCTACGTGGTCGAGTAAATGGAAGTTGGCCTTTAGTAACAATGTGATGCATGACATTATGTTTGACAGGTAAATGATAATTCGGTGGCTCTGTTAGTGTTGGAAACTTTTTTAGAAGAGCACCATACCCGTTATCGATCGTAAAATGGACAGGAGTTGGTGTGTCAACTCGAGCCATGAAAGCATTGATTGACAGCTGCGTGGCTGGGTCAATGAGCTTTTTGTTTTTCACATCGACGATAAGACCAAACTTTGAAAGAAAATCTGCACCGATGATTGGACGGTTCACTTCAGCTAGAATGAAGGCATGAGTGAAATTACGTCGCAGTCCGATATTCAGTTTAAGAAGTTTGATGCCATATGTTTTAATAGAACTACCATTTGCAGCGGAAAGTGTAAATTCGATATTAGCGGATGTACTTTCACGATAATTTTGGGATGGAATAACAGACAAATCTGCACCAGTGTCAATTAGGAAAGTTAAATTGTTGTTATTATCTTTAATAAATAGGCGGCGACTGGGTGAATCCTGACTATGAGCCGCTTGCACGTCAGGAAAAATTACTTTGCTTGTTCTTTTTGATTATGTTTAATTGCGCTGCTTTCAAAATTGCACGGGTTTATACACTTTTGAGCGCGTGCCCCGAAACGACGATGATACCAACAACGTTTCGATCTTGAAGAATTCGAGAGAGATCGATTACGGCTCAGATTTCTGCTCTGATTTTTCCTAGACAGAGATCTTGCATGTCTAGTGAGATTTTGTCTGGATCTCGATTCGAAATTAGCCAATATTGATTCAATGCGAGCTAATCGAGTTTCGACCGCATCAGAAGAAGTAGAAACTGTAGCAGAAGATGTTGAGGATTGATATCTTTTCTTGTTTTCCGAATTAACACTATAAACAGTGTTGTTCAATGAAGCTTCAAATAGTTTATCAGCCAGTGTCGTTAATTCTTCTGTAGGCTTTTCGCCCACAGCAATCAATGAAATGTATATCATTTGAGGAAGTCGTCGAAGCCATAAATTTCTGACTATAGTTTCGTCAAAAGTGTTGCCAGCAAGTTGTTGCATAGATCGAAAAATTTCGGACGGTTTTCGGTCCCCTATATCAGTTCGTTGCAACAATTGTTCTAACCTTTTCTCCTCCGAAATCGAATGCCGGTTAATCAATGCCCGTTTGAGTTCGGCATATTGATTATCAGTAGGTGGTTTGCTGATAATGTCGATGACGGATTCGCAGATTTCTGGAGTCAAGGCAGAAACAGTAAGGCAAAACTTCGAGGATTCTTTTCTTATTCTATTGGCTCCAAATTGAGCTTCCGCTTGATAAAACCATGTCGTTGGGTTTGTTGGCCAAAATGACGGAAGTCGAATTCGCGTTATATCCCCTACGCTTTGATTAGCGGATTTTTCGACTTGGTCTTGATTAGCTTTAGCTTTAGTTTCGGTTTCGTTGTCACTTCCCATATTAAATTACTTTATTTAATAAAAAAAAAATTTTTAAAGTAGTACAAATTGTTTTTATAAGAAAATATTTTATGTTCGTTATTATTATTTTATTGAATGATAGATGATAAAAAAAGAAAAACAAAAAATAACGTAAGCTGTAAATCGATAGCATAAACGATATAAATCCACGAACGATAAGATGATAAATACGTGAAAAGAGAAAAATATAATTCCAATATTGTTTTAAACGATTAGCGTTACAGTAAAACTGTTTCAATGATACCGTTGTTCCGATCAGTAAAGAAAATATGACGAAATCAATTCAATTCTGATCCGTTTGAAATCTTACAATACTATATGGTACATGTATATAATTATGTGATATAGGTTTTCGAACGGTATTTCAATTTCTAGTTAAGGAAAATAATATTTAATAAATTCTAATGTTATAATATATGTATAAGTTTCTAAAAATTTGAATTTTAGAGAAAATTTTGAGTTTAAGAAATATAACTAATTTTTTAATTAAATATGTATATAAGAAATTAAATGAATAATAGTAAAAAAAAAATTAATAAATAATTTTGATCGATTAGTGTATAAAAAAAATTTTTCTTAGCTTGATTTTCTGTATAGTTGTTTTTCTGGAACTGTTGATTTGTTGAAACCGTTGTTTTTCCGGAACTGTGGATTTGTTGAAATGATGATGATCTCGTGATACAGATGTATTACTATGCCAACGTTGCGAGATCAGTTGTTCAATAGCCCAATGATGATTTTAAATATCTCGAAATACAGATGAATATATTTGCCAACGTTGCGAGATTTATGATACAGTTGAGTTGAATTTATGGTATTTTGATGTATATGGGTATACCAAAATAAATTGACGTATGATGCGTTTATATAGTGTATATTATTTTAATATTGAATACACTTGTACCATCAATACACTTGTACCCTCAATTTATTTATTTGAAAATTGACGCCGGTGAACGGAAATTTTAAATTTTTAATGTTGTCTAACCTTGGTCCAGACCGATAAGTTTTATATACAAAATAATTTTTGTTTTCCGTATAATCAGAACGTTACCCGTTCTACCCGCTGTATATTTTAGCGGTTTTTCGAGGTCACCAATTGTTATGCCTATGAGGCCACTTACGGGTATTAAATAGACACAACATATATTTTATTAATAAACTTTTATTATGTTTCGTTTATAATTATTTTCCATGAGTCGAGAGTTAAACTTTTATAATCAATTTATTTTATAATTATTTTATATAATTAATTCAACAGAATTTATTTTACAATAATTTTATGATCACTTGATCTCTTTATATAATTAATTCAACAGCATTTATTTTACAATAATTTTATGATCACTTGATCTCACCGCATCCAGAATTGAACTAAATTTTATTTTATCTTTTTGTGTTAATTTTGTTGATGGATGAATTTTTGTTGGCGGATGAATGTATTTATCTTCTTTTAAATTCATCCCGATCAGGGGTAGGAAATATTGTGGACGCGGACTCCACAAGTTGTTTATTATGTACATATGATCCAAATAAATTTATTATTTAATTATAATTTGATTTTTTAATTCCCAGCATTGTTTCCACCTTTTATCCAGAACTAGAAGTTCTGATGATAGAAAACAAAGCTATTATGTGTTTCAGTTCCTGTTGCTTAGGATCAAAAATGTTCAGTTCTAACTACCTGAAAGACTATATTTCGAAATATATGAGTGATTTTTTATTAGGCTCAGACATCTCAAATGATAATTTTGGTGATCTTGGAACATCACTATTTTGTTGTGGATTTCTTAAATATACATTGAAATGGTTTTAATGACAGAGGCTACAGACATAGATGATCTATCTACCTTTACTTTTCATAGAATTTCGATGAAATTCAGTATTCAGGAGGTAGTTATTGAAGAGAGCTGTGAATTTGTTAAATACATTGAGTTTGATAGTGTTTGCCATGATGCATTGCCTCAAATCCACTTATAATTATGTTTACATAGTCATACTGTAAAAAGTAAGCATAAGCGTCATAAACAGCAGATTAAATCAATCTTTTCATTCAAAATGTATGAAAAACAATTTTTTTCTAGCCTGATTTTTAAATGAAATTATCAAAAATCGGTTAAGAAAATTATTTTAATTTTATTTTAATAATGGTTTTAATTGAAAACAAAGATTATATATTTATGATCATCAACAGCAATTTATAAATAAATCAAAATTCGTTTCAATTTTATTGGAAAATTCTCAGAAGTTTATATAAATTTGTCCACCACATATACATATTTCACACGCAATAACCAATTTATGATAAATTAAGATTCACTAAAGAGAAATCTATGGCAAGATTTATATAAATAATACAATCAAGAATTGTGAGCTCCACCGTGAATTCCATGGGAAAATTTTACTGAATCTACTGAGAATGTAATCGAAACAAAATTACATTAGAGTGCCAAAGATAAAGAATTCATTATTTTTTTTAAATTGTATAGCGAAATAACTGTGTATGCAAACTCTTCTATATTAACAAGCCCAACTATGTACATAGGCACACACAGATTATTGCCAAAACCGACTTTTTTCGACCTTAGTATTGGTGCAATAGACGGCAATGTTGTGTTACATTTCTCAATAATTATCAAAACGCATGCACTTTAGAATAAATTTTCGTGGGCAAAAAGTAGTTACCCGCATAATCCAAAAATGCAGTAAAAAGTATAGATTCTAATTAAAAAAAAACAAACTAGTGTACATCTACGTTACAAAATTAATTTCAAGATCGATCAAGACTGCCACTAGATGGCCCTCACGACAATCGTCATTTTTAATTTATATCTGTATGTTTCTCCAATCTTGCACCGTTTACGAGAAAAAGACATTGACTTCTTTTAAAATCTCACCCTGTATATGCTCTGGTAGTATAGAAAATGAATTTTATGGAGCAGCCTAATGCCTTTACATCTGCTTGGAATATTTTGCTTTGCTTGTGCTTTTTGAAGTTAAAAACCTTCCATTTCTAATTCCTTCGCTTTTCCTTTTGTAATTCAGTGATGTTCATTTTACTAATCGATAACGAGTTGATACACTAAATATATTTTATTAAAAAACTATGAGACAAAAATTCTGTATTATTAATTTGCAACCCATTTGATGATATTATTAAATTTAAGCATTTTAGCAGAAAATATGTAGGCCGTGCCACTCTCTCACCGAATGCAGCATGAAACGGTGCTGGAGCAGTTCTGCTACCAGAATAGCAGTTCTGCCACAACAGTATAAATTTATATACAAAAATAATAATCAAAAAGGTTAATATTATAGATATTATTGATAAATATATATGTACACATATAATACCGATGAAATGAAACGAAAAGCTTTTATTCCATTTTTTCTATTTTAAAATATTTTTTACGAGAACAGCACATTTTTTTCATATCGTTACTGTAACAAATAAAACGTACCTATGTATATACATTTTGCTGTAATAAAATCAAAGAAAGGGGAAAAATACTCGGTACATGCATGTAAGAAGTGAGACAGGGAATGAAAATTTGTATGTCAAAATTGTCAAATATCATCATCAAAGTAGTACGTGATGTTTTATAATGGTTGCTGTTCTTATGGTGCTTCCTTAAGACTAAATATGAGTAAAACCTTGAATAGTGATAAAACGCTGAACAGAAACAGAAAAAAGAAATTTTTATCTACATTTTTTTTTTGTTATTTATTCAACGAAAATTTAAATATTTCTTTAATGATTGTTGTTGGTTGCAATGTATAAAAAGGAACATTTAGATGGAAAACAGAAGGGTTCTTGTTTTTTATTCTCATCTTCTGCGTTGAATAAAATAAAATAAATTAAAAATTGTGTGGGTGTATGCTGAATTTTTGATAAACTGATTTCTGGTTTGACATGTACAGATACGAATAACGAAAAGTTCATGTAAAATTTCCAAATATTAAATGGCATACAACAAAGAAATGACAAATGTGTCTCTTTAATTTTCAGTAAAATAATGTTGAGATATCCGAAGAAAAATAATAACTCAAACATAAAATCTTTAGTTTAACTAGGGGAAACCGACTAAAATCCAAAATATAAATAAAATCCTCACAGTACAGCAACTTCTTTCAGTGTAAGAATGAGATTAGAAAGAATGTTATAGTCGCCATAAATTCCATGTTTGATGTTTGTCTTGTTCCCTTCCTTCCCTTTGGTAGTTTGCAAAATTTATTCTTAGATAACTCTCCCTGACTTTAATCAGCTTAGGATGACCATATACTAAATAAGCCATCTAGATAGATAAAATGTATTTATGTTAATACTGTGAACAATTATGGGCTTATAATACGGATGGGTCATCACTGATGTATCATATATCCGTATACTGAACCAACTGAACTTTCATTAACTGTTATAATGTACGTATAAATATAGTACACATATATGTATATACATATGTACGGAAACGATTGAATTTTTATTATTAATGTTATTAATAATGATTCAATGATCAAGCTGCACATTTAGATGAATAAATTACAGATAGTCTCACTGAATTAAAATATTGACGAAAGTTTGAAAATACATATGTACTTTGATAGCAACAAAAAAAGATATTAGATATTCATATTTAGAATTTGACCACCAAATTTTATTTAATAAAATTTTGAAACTGTTGCGTGAAATTCGAACCAGACCCCATGGCCAGATGTGAGAATGAATGTTTTTCATACAATTACCGACTGAGTTGTTGTTGAATAATTTTCATCAAATTCCAATGTTGCTTCTAATATTAACTCTCATCTAATGTTAAACTGAAACATGACTAAGTTGCGAACTGAAGTATGACTTAACGAAATTTTCTACTGGAGGTTACATGTTAATTTACTTATAAAATTAATAATAATAAACAGTGTTTAAACTTTAAAGGCCATTACTGGCCCCTTACTGTATCAACAATCTGGCTGCAATGGTTTTGCTTCTGCTCTTGGTCTTCATACTGTATTAGACAATCTGAGGAATCCAAGTCGTTCTCTACACCGTGAAGCCATCGTCGCCTGCAACGACCTTCACGCCTACCATATGGTGGCTCTTTTTTTAGAGAACGCTGCGCATTTCGTTCCGGATCAGCACGCAGAACGTGATCGAGCCAGCGTACTCACTAAGAGCTAATTTCATGTATAATATCGGGGATCTTCATCAGATCTCTGACCTCGATACTGTACAGAGCTCGGTATGTTATGGACCGTAAATCACATGCATGATACTTCTCTCAAATGTAAGGAGCCAGAGGACTCACCGACACTGTTATCGTGAGTGGTAAGAGAACCCAAATATTTGAACTTACTCACTTCCACACGTGTAGTGACCATTACTAAAATTTGATGTGTCATTGTCGTTATAACCAGAGATCATGTATTTGGTTTCGTACTTATTGAACTTCAGTCAAACAGAATCTGAAAACCTAACAAGCGAATTAAATATATTCTTTACTCCGTTGCTATTCGGTACAATCACGCATATATGTATGTTAACTGCATATACAAGCAGCTGAGTGAATTGGTGATTTAAGATGTGGCGCTGTGGTGTTTCAGTCTTACGAAAGATGTACCCTAACATGAGATTAAAGCGTATCGGGGACAGACCATCTCCGAACACCCGAGTTAACTGCAAAAATTTTCGATAGCCTGTTCTCAACGTTAACACAGCATTGAGACTGTGTCACTGTCATTCTACACAATCGTGCCGTTTTGATGGCATTCCTAGGTATTCCAGGGCAGACCACAAATTCTCTCGATTGATCGAGTCGTAGGCCTGCCGGAAATCCAGGAACGCCTGATGTACAGCGATGGACGTTAAATAATATTTAGATACAATTATCCTCTGCGAAAAGACCTGATCAGTGACTGATCGATTCGGACGAAATTCTCCTTGATATAGTCACCAATCAAGCACTCCGCTAGAGGGGTGATTCTATCCAATATAATGTAGGGCAGTAACTTGTATGCTGTACAAAGGAGGGCTATACCGCGATAATTCTCACACTTGAAGCGAACTCCTTTTTTGATGATAGAGCATATCGCGGGTACTTTCCAATTATCCGGTATTACTTCGGTTCACCATACTAATCGAATAAGGTCGAAAAGACAGTTCCACAAAGTATACCCTTCGAAAATAGAGCCCCGAATTAATGCAGTCCACCACAGTGAGCGATTTCGTTTAAATATCTGCATGGCCGCAGTGAATTGCTTATGGGATGGATCCTCCGCAGTCTTTATTTGAGGTGTCTCAACTACTGTCTGTGACGCATGATGAACACCAATGCGTCGAGTACTGCATCGATGTTGACACAGAGGTTTTCATTCCGGTCCCGAATGGCAGTTGACACATACCTGAAAGTATAGTGCAATCCAGTAATTCAAGAAATTACGCGAACTGCGCTCATTCATTGAATTGCTGTACTTTCAGAACTTCGGCCTTCCACCATTCTCGCTCTTTCCATCTACAAATTCGCTTAGGTGTCCTCCACCCGATTGTGAGAAGTTGGGCTATATTTTGTTGCTCAACTGCAAAACGACACTCTTTATTAAACCAATCATTCTTGGGCGTGACTTTCACTATACCTAAAGTCTGTTCAGCAGCACTGACAACCAAAGTTTTCAGTACCTCTCAGACAGAGTTAACACATTCAGATCGGCAATTAGCTTCCTCAATGTGGTCGCTGACAAGATTCATTTCGCTGTGTTACCAGACTTGTATGAAAACATGCATGTAGCTTAGCATCAACCAAATGATGATCGCTGCCTACATATTTGGTTGCTGACCGATAAGTTCTCACATCCTGCACAACCCGAGCTAGCTCTTTTACAATTAACACGCGACCAATTTGGTTGCGGGAAGTTTTGCTAGGATGGATCCATGGTTTTAAATCTATTTGAAGATTGTGAGCAATTGCAAAGTGAATCATTCTCTCACCATTATCGATTTCGTGTCGGGAGTATTGACCTATACTTTCACATAAAACGGCCTGATTTCTGCCAGCTCTAGCATTAAATTTCCTAATTACCATTCTAACATTGTGTTCGGGTATAGATCCTATCAGATCGTCCAGCTGACTTCTGTGGGTGCGTGTATACAAATTATCGACAGGTTGGCTAGCTTCATGCACAAGCGAAATTTACACCATCGCTAAAACAGCCTTCTTTACCTGCGGCCTAAGAAGAAATCCAGCTCCAACACACTCGAGGTCATCTCCACTGTAGACCAACGTATAGCCCTGGGACACATGGTCTGCACTTTTAGGCCAGCGAGTTTCTTGAAGAACAACGAATTTCAGCCGATACTCCTTCATGCACGTTATTAGTTTTGTGACCGAAATGATCGAAATCTCTTCTCTACTGTTTTTAACACTTCTTTTAATTAATTAATTAATTTCGGTTGAATTGCAGTTTACATGCTGAACTTTTCGTTAAGTTTTCAGTCGGATAACATTTTGGTTTTATTACACATTTAAAATTAGATTATTAAGTCGTTAGACCATTAGGTATTTTTAATGCTAGAATAAGTTTATTAAAATTAATTAATTCTAATAATAACGTAAAAATTTGTAATTTGTAGAAAAGCTTAAATGTTTAAATTATTTGATGGACTAAATATAAAATACATAAAAAAATGTACATATTTCAACTAAACACGAAAACGAAAAACAAATATTAACGTAATAATCTTTATTTAACTAACCACTAATATAATATGCATTTGTTAATATTCTGATTGGTTTGAAACTTTCATAGTTGATTAAAGCAAATGATGATTCACTACTTTTGGTTCATCATCCAACTATTCTGCGAATTAAGATGATGTTAATCTAAGATCACAAACCGCTTTAGAAAATCACTTTTGTATTCTAGTTCGCTCTAAAAATTTGCTATACGCAAAGTGAAAAATAGTTGATAACAATAATGATATGGTTTGTGGTAACCGTTGCATAAGTTCAATTGATTGCATTTCGGAATTTGAGAATTGCTTTAATATTACATTGTTGAAATAAATTTGGATGATCTTTCGAGATCAGTTTAGAATTAGAAGCCTATTTATTTTACTGATGATCGCTTTATTCTATATCAGAAGTAGTGTAATTTAGTCAAGAACTACACTCGACATTGACAGCTTTAATAGTTTCTAAAAAAGATACGTTGAAGCCTTCTTGAAATAATTTGTTTTAAACTAAATACATATCAATACTAGATTTTAATATCCTACCCAGTAATTTCTCGGTATACCGTAGTTTTTCAATTCCGAATTTTTAGCTGTTGGACAGAAACATTTGTTGGCATTTTCCGTAAGCCACGCATATCGGGTAATTTCCATTAATCTTAAAATATTATATAAATGTTCCTTATTTATTGTTTTAAACTTATATCGTAAATTATTTATCACTTTATTTTACAAATATTAGTTTTAGCGAAATATTAATTTTTTTATTTTTGAATCTTATTTAAATATAACAATATGTACGTGTGTTTAAATACCTGTTATTTAAGCTGGTTATTTGATTGGCTTTTACGTCGAATCTTATAAAAGAGCTTTAGGTCTGATGTATCACTAGCATCAAAGCTAACTATATATATTCAAATTTCGTGTTAGTTAAACCAAAGCCATCTTAATATATTAAGATGGCTTTGGTTAAACGTAGACAGTTAAATGGCACAGCTAATATATCTTATTAGGATGGAGTATTTCCATAACTTATTGAAGCAAAATACAAAAATGTGGAAGACCGTCGCTATAAATAGCAAACATTGAAGGAACGGTACAAGGATCAAACGTGGTTGGACAGTGGTCGGTTATATTTGACTGTTGGCCGTAATATGATAGTTTGTCTTTTTTAAATAATTCGAGCGACCGTGAAAAGTAAGTTCATCTTTTTTTTAGTTTAAGGTAAATACATATATATGTATATTGACATATATATTTGCAGAATCTAGGAGCACCTTATTCACGACGGCATCTAAAGTAGACGAACCATTTTACAATAAATAATCAAGTTTAAAGAAAAAATTTACATTTACATTTACCATTATGAAAAATTGTCAGTATTTTTTACTGGGAAAACGAAAGAAGAAAAGTAATTTAAAATGCTATTAGTGTGAAAAGGATAAATTTCAAGATCATCTAGAATTATTTGTTTGTATATTGTTCGATCTAGATTAGGTTACAATAACAATCCCAACCGTACATTCAGCATTAAGAAAAATTAAAGCTTCTAGAATTGGAAAATTAACTTTAAATAATGAACCTGTGGCCATAATGTACATGCGTGGCACTCCCAATCGAATTAATGATGTAGAATCCTAATATATATAAGTCTGAGGTAACAGATTTTACACTTTCAATTTTCTGAATACAGTTAAAATATTATTGATTTATTGTTGATATATCAGGATTTATTGCAAAGTTAATTGTAACATCTATTATGTTTCAGTTATATTTAGTAAGACTAAAAGATGAAATTTTCTCTCCTAATTCTCTTAGAACTTTTAAAAATCGTGGTAGTATAAAATTTGCTAAAACTAGTTGAAATTGAAATGAGAATTGGGAGCAATTTTTCAGAAATATTAGTTAAATAAAATTACTATTTAAATTATATTAGATTTTCCTATTTAAATTATATTAGATCTTGCTAGCGTAAAAGTTAAAAGTTTTGTAACATACTAGACAGACGGAAAATGGAATCGCATCATAATTATTTTTCATTTATATACGGAATCCCAAAAATGAATAAAAACTAAAATTCTCTAAACTTTAAAGTATTTTTCTTTCTTGTATTTTCACTTGGTGAAATCAAAACTGAGTAGTTTGTTAACTCATTTTAAAGACGGTTTTATTTAGAATATTTTATTCTATTTACATTTTACATAGTTTAATCATTGCTAAAATATGATGGTTTGCGTCTGAAAAGGTTTGTGAGAGGTTTGGCACAAGGCCACACTCGAGTTATTTGGCAATTAATACACCAAATTTTATTTATAAATATACAAGCTCCCATTTTTTGTAGAATTATATCAATTTTTGGTCTAATTTGACTTAGCCATAGCCCGAAATAGTTATAAAACTGGCAATTCATGTGTTTTAGCTTTAAGGACATTATGTGGCAACAGGAAAAGTATTATATATTTTTTTTTCACTTGCTTAGAACGAATTACTGACGGAAATCATTTGATATTCGATTAATTTTAAGTTTAGTCAACCGAACATAAATAATTAACAAAAATCATTGCCTTCTGAAATAATCTTTCGAAAATCAATCAATAATAATAAAAATTTGGTTTTATAATAAATAAATATATTTTCTGTTTTCATTATTAATAAATACATTTATAATGAAAAATTATCATTCATCCTATACAAAATATTTTCTATTTATTTATTCATCAACTTCTAATTATTTCTTGTTTCCAGCTCATTAATTTTTTATTCTATATTTTACTTGTTTAGATTTGGTTTTATTTTAAATAGAAAAAAAAATTAAAAATAACAATTATTTTACATTTTATTGAAACATGTTAAAAACAGAAACAAAATATTTTTAGTCTATTTCGATACCTAATATTTTTTCTATTTATTTAAAAATAATTAAAAATGAGAATAAAATAATATTTTTACGATATTATAATTTGCAACGATGATAAAATGGTAATCAACTGCTTTTTTTAATGTATAATTATTATTTTTTGTTTACGGTTTGAATGACTTTAATAAGAAAAAAATTGTCTTTTAATTAATTTTTATTTTAGAATTTTAATTAGATACTGCGTAGAAAATTAAAAATGCGGAAAATAAATAAAAGATTATACGTATTGAAGAGAAAGTAAGATATGAAAATGTAAACAAACCAATTCAGTAGACACGCGGTACCCATAAGCCTCTATCAAGAATGGAAACCATAAATTGTTTCAAATAGAATGGTATGGAATTGTGGCAGTAATGGAGGTTTACAACTTCACCTTCATTATCGACCACGCTAGCCTCAAAATGCTGATGAGTCAAAGAGATTTGACTGGGCGGTTGGCCAGATGGAGCCTAAAGTATCAAGCGTATAGTTTCGATATCCAACATCGTACAGGTTCGCAAAATGTTGTTCCAGATGCTCTCTCAAGAGCAATCATGGAGGGTATTATAGCCAAAGCGTCAATTAGTACTGATTACTATAAAATGGTAAACGTACTTTAAAGATGACGAACCACAGTGGAAGTTTGTCGTTCCGAAATCATTAATAAATGAGTTATTAATTATGGTACATGAACCCCCTACTTCTGGACATTTGGGTATAGCTAAAACATTAAACAGGCTTCAGAGGCAATTCTTCTGGTCTGAAATGGCAAAGGATGTTATAAACTATATTAAAGGTTGTCTCACCTGCGCCAGAAAAATAATAATCCCCTAATATATATTTTTATTAGTGTTTAACCTTGAGGTTTTGCGGATAAAAATAAGTGTAACGAGTGTTGTATTGAACGTGTCGTTTTGTTATGGCAAACATATTATTTTAGCTAATTACTTAATTAATCATTTATCTATTGTTATCTAATTTTATTTTTCTATTGTTTCACTAAAGTTAAATTTAATTTCATTAATAATACTGGTGAATTGGATTAGATTTTTAGGTAAATATTTTTTTTTGTGAGTTAAATATATACATACATACATATGTACATTTAAGATAACCTTCTAGACATTACAGCCGCCATTTGTAAAGCGCTTTGCGGAGAGGTTGGATCTTTAGAGATCTGTGGCTTTTGCGGGATATTAAATGTTATAATACTACCTAAACATATGTTTTCTTAGTGGTGATATTAAAAGCTATCGTTACAAAAAAAATATTTTCGTGCTGATATCAAAATATTTCGTGGCAGATATATTTTTTTCGGGATGATAGACAAAAATATCATGAAATATTTCTTTTTTGAGATGATATTAAAAATAGGACGATATTGGTAACTGCACTCTCATAAAAATATCCCTTCCGATTTTGCTAGATTTCGGCATTTTTCTCCAGGCAATTTGATCGGAATTTGACAACCGTAGAGGCATCCAAAATAGCGGGAAACTTTTTTTAAAATTTAATAATTTAAATCAATTTAAAAATAATATAATTTTCATCAATCCTAACGGGTGTGAAGTTTGTCCTAAAATTGTCCTAACTTTTTTATCTGAGAATGTATTAGTAAAAATTATAAATCTCTCGTTATTATGAATTTTTTCACAAACTAGTATTAATTTTGCAATAAGAATAATTGAAAATGAAATATTGCCGCATTTTTGGGTAGCTGATAACCATATCTAACTAAAAAATATTAAAGCTCTCTTAAATCTAGAAGATAAGTATCTTAGGACAGGGGTGTTTTATCACAATGATTGGTAGTACAAAATTGAAATATTAAAAAATTTCTCCTACTAAACCAGGAATCGTACCCAGATAGCGATATACAATTTTTGGTAGCTGAGGGCCATATCTAACTAAAAAATGTTAAAGCTTTTTTAAATCTAGAAGATAAGTATCTTAGGAAGGGTATCACATTGTTTGGTAGTACAAAATTGAAATATTTAAAAATTTCTCCTACTAAACCAGGGATCGTACCCCGATAGCGATATACATTTTTGGGTAGTTGATGACCATATCTAACTAAAAAATATTAAAGCTTTCTTAAATGTAGACGATAAGTATCTTAGGACTGGGGTGTTTTATCAAATTGTTTGATAGTACAAAATTGAAATATTAAAAAATGTCTCCTACTAAACCAGGGATCGTACCCAGATAGCGATATACAATTTTTGGTAGCTGAGGGCCATATCTATCTAAAAAATATTAAAACTTTCTTAAATCTAGAAGATAAGTATCTTAGGACAGGGGTGTTTTATCACGTTGTTTGGTAGTACAAAATTGAAATATTAAAAAATTTCTCCTACTAAACCAGGGATCGTACCCAGATAGCGATATACAATTTTTGGTAGCTGGAAGCCATATCTAACTAAAAAATATTAAAACTTTCTTAAATCTAGAAGATAAGTATCTTAGAACAGGGGTGTTTTATCAAATTGTTTGATAGTACAAAATTGAAATATTTAAAAATTTCTCCTACTAAACCAGGGATCGTACCCAGATAGCGATATACATTTTTAGGTAGCTGATGACCATATCTAACTAAAAAATATTAAAGCTTTCTTAAATCTAGAAGATAAGTATCCTAGGACAGGGGTGTTTTATCACATTGTTTGGTAGTACAAAATTGAAATATTAAAAAATTTCTCCTACTAAACCAGGGATCGTACCCAGATAGCGATATACATTTTTGGGTAGCTGAGGGCCATATCTAACTAAAAAATGTTAAAGCTTTTTTAAATCTAGAAGATAAGTATCTTAGGACAGGGGTGTTTTATCACGTTGTTTGGTAGTACAAAATTGGAATATTAAACAATTTTTCCTACTAAAAGAGGGATCGTACCCAGATAGCGATATACAATTTTTGGTAGCTGAGGGCCATATCTAACTAAAAAATATTAAAGCTTTCTTAAATCTAGAAGATAAGTATCTTAGGACAAGGGTGTTTTATCACATTGTTTGGTAGTACAAAATTGAAATATTTAAAAATTTCTCCTACTAAACCAGGGATCGTACCCCGATAGCGATATACATTTTTGGGTAGTTGATGACCATATCTAACTAAAAAATATTAAAGCTTTCTTAAATGTAGAAGATAAGTATCTTAGGACTGGGGTGTTTTATCGAATTGTTTGATAGTACAAAATTGAAATATTAAAAAATGTCTCCTACTAAACCAGGGATCGTACCCAGATAGCGATATACAATTTTTGGTAGCTGAGGGCCATATCTAACTAAAAAATGTTAAAGCTTTTTTAAATCTAGAAGATAAGTATCTTAGGACAGGGGTGTTTTATCACGTTGTTTGGTAGTACAAAATTGAAATATTTAAAAATTTCTCCTACTAAACCAGGGATCGTACCCAGATAGCGATATACAATTTTTGGTAGCTGAGGGCCATATCTAACTAAAAAATATTAAAACTTTCTTAAATCTAGAAGATAAGTATCTTAGGACAGGGGTGTTTTATCACGTTGTTTGGTAGTACAAAATTGAAATATTAAAAAATTTCTCCTACTAAACCAGGGATCGTACCCAGATAGCGATATACAATTTTTGGTAGCTGAGGGCCATATCTAACTAAAAAATGTTAAAGCTTTTTTAAATCTAGAAGATAAGTATCTTAGGACAGGGGTGTTTTATCACGTTGTTTGGTAGTACAAAATTGGAATATTAAACAATTTTTCCTACATAAAGAGGGATCGTACCCAGATAGCGATATACAATTTTTGGTAGCTGAGGGCCATATCTAACTAAAAAATATTAAAGCTTTCTTAAATCTAGAAGATAAGTATCTTAGGTAGTACAAAATTGAAATATTAAAAAATTTCTCCTACTAAACCAGGGATCGTACCCAGATAGCGATATACAATTTTTGGTAGCTGAGGGCCATATCTAACTAAAAAATGTTAAAGCTTTTTTAAATCTAGAAGATAAGTATCTTAGGACAGGGGTGTTTTATCACGTTGTTTGGTAGTACAAAATTGGAATATTAAACAATTTTTCCTACATAAAGAGGGATCGTACCCAGATAGCGATATACAATTTTTGGTAGCTGAGGGCCATATCTAACTAAAAAATATTAAAGCTTTCTTAAATCTAGAAGATAAGTATCTTAGGACAAGGGTGTTTTATCACATTGTTTGGTAGTACAAAATTGAAATATTAAAAAATTTCTCCTACTAAACCAGGGATCGTACCCAGATAGCGATATACATTTTTGGGTAGCTGAGGGCCATATCTAACTAAAAAATGTTAAAGCTTTTTTAAATCTAGAAGATAAGTATCTTAGGACAGGGGTGTTTTATCACGTTGTTTGGTAGTACAAAATTGGAATATTAAACAATTTTTCCTACTAAAAGAGGGATCGTACCCAGATAGCGATATACAATTTTTGGTAGCTGAGGGCCATATCTAACTAAAAAATATTAAAGCTTTCTTAAATCTAGAAGATAAGTATCTTAGGACAAGGGTGTTTTATCACATTGTTTGGTAGTACAAAATTGAAATATTTAAAAATTTCTCCTACTAAACCAGGGATCGTACCCCGATAGCGATATACATTTTTGGGTAGTTGATGACCATATCTAACTAAAAAATATTAAAGCTTTCTTAAATGTAGAAGATAAGTATCTTAGGACTGGGGTGTTTTATCAAATTGTTTGATAGTACAAAATTGAAATATTAAAAAATGTCTCCTACTAAACCAGGGATCGTACCCAGATAGCGATATACAATTTTTGGTAGCTGAGGGCCATATCTAACTAAAAAATGTTAAAGCTTTTTTAAATCTAGAAGATAAGTATCTTAGGACAGGGGTGTTTTATCACGTTGTTTGGTAGTACAAAATTGAAATATTTAAAAATTTCTCCTACTAAACCAGGGATCGTACCCAGATAGCGATATACAATTTTTGGTAGCTGAGGGCCATATCTAACTAAAAAATATTAAAACTTTCTTAAATCTAGAAGATAAGTATCTTAGGACAGGGGTGTTTTATCACGTTGTTTGGTAGTACAAAATTGAAATATTAAAAAATTTCTCCTACTAAACCAGGGATCGTACCCAGATAGCGATATACAATTTTTGGTAGCTGAGGGCCATATCTAACTAAAAAATGTTAAAGCTTTTTTAAATCTAGAAGATAAGTATCTTAGGACAGGGGTGTTTTATCACGTTGTTTGGTAGTACAAAATTGGAATATTAAACAATTTTTCCTACTAAAAGAGGGATCGTACCCAGATAGCGATATACAATTTTTGGTAGCTGAGGGCCATATCTAACTAAAAAATATTAAAGCTTTCTTAAATCTAGAAGATAAGTATCTTAGGTAGTACAAAATTGAAATATTAAAAAATTTCTCCTACTAAACCAGGGATCGTACCCAGATAGCGATATACATTTTTGGGTAGCTGAGGGCCATATCTAACTAAAAAATGTTAAAGCTTTCTTAAATCTAGAAGATAAGTATCTTAGGACAGGGGTGTTTTATCACGTTGTTTGGTAGTACAAAATTGGAATATTAAACAATTTTTCCTACTAAAAGAGGGATCGTACCCAGATAGCGATATACAATTTTTGGTAGCTGAGGGTCATATCTAACTAAAAAATATTAAAGCTTTCTTAAATCTAGAAGATAAGTATCTTAGGACAAGGGTGTTTTATCACATTGTTTGGTAGTACAAAATTGAAATATTTAAAAATTTCTCCTACTAAACCAGGGATCGTACCCCGATAGCGATATACATTTTTGGGTAGTTGATGACCATATCTAACTAAAAAATATTAAAGCTTTCTTAAATGTAGAAGATAAGTATCTTAGGACTGGGGTGTTTTATCAAATTGTTTAATAGTACAAAATTGAAATATTAAAAAATGTCTCCTACTAAACCAGGGATCGTACCCAGATAGCGATATACAATTTTTGGTAGCTGAGGGCCATATCTAACTAAAAAATATTAAAACTTTCTTAAATCTAGAAGATAAGTATCTTAGGACAGGGGTGTTTTATCACGTTGTTTGGTAGTACAAAATTGAAATATTAAAAAATTTCTCCTACTAAACCAGGGATCGTACCCAGATAGCGATATACAATTTTTGGTAGCTGAGGGCCATATCTAACTAAAAAATGTTAAAGCTTTTTTAAATCTAGAAGATAAGTATCTTAGGACAGGGGTGTTTTATCACGTTGTTTGGTAGTACAAAATTGGAATATTAAACAATTTTTCCTACATAAAGAGGGATCGTACCCAGATAGCGATATACAATTTTTGGTAGCTGAGGGCCATATCTAACTAAAAAATATTAAAGCTTTCTTAAATCTAGAAGATAAGTATCTTAGGACAAGGGTGTTTTATCACATTGTTTGGTAGTACAAAATTGAAATATTAAAAAATTTCTCCTACTAAACCAGGGATCGTACCCAGATAGCGATATACATTTTTGGGTAGCTGAGGGCCATATCTAACTAAAAAATGTTAAAGCTTTTTTAAATCTAGAAGATAAGTATCTTAGGACAGGGGTGTTTTATCACGTTGTTTGGTAGTACAAAATTGGAATATTAAACAATTTTTCCTACTAAAAGAGGGATCGTACCCAGATAGCGATATACAATTTTTGGTAGCTGAGGGCCATATCTAACTAAAAAATATTAAAGCTTTCTTAAATCTAGAAGATAAGTATCTTAGGACAAGGGTGTTTTATCACATTGTTTGGTAGTACAAAATTGAAATATTAAAAAATTTCTCCTACTAAACCAGGGATCGTACCCCGATAGCGATATACATTTTTGGGTAGTTGATGACCATATCTAACTAAAAAATATTAAAGCTTTCTTAAATGTAGAAGATAAGTATCTTGGGACTGGGGTGTTTTATCAAATTGTTTGATAGTACAAAATTGAAATATTAAAAAATTTCTCCTACTAAACCAGGGATCGTACCCAGATAGCGATATACAATTTTTGGTAGCTGAGGGCCATATCTAACTAAAAAATGTTAAAGCTTTTTTAAATCTAGAAGATAAGTATCTTAGGACAGGGGTGTTTTATCACGTTGTTTGGTAGTACAAAATTGGAATATTAAACAATTTTTCCTACTAAAAGAGGGATCGTACCCAGATAGCGATATACAATTTTTGGTAGCTGAGGGCCATATCTAACTAAAAAATATTAAAGCTTTCTTAAATCTAGAAGATAAGTATCTTAGGACAAGGGTGTTTTATCACATTGTTTGGTAGTACAAAATTGAAATATTAAAAAATTTCTCCTACTAAACCAGGGATCGTACCCAGATAGCGATATACATTTTTGGGTAGCTGAGGGCCATATCTAACTAAAAAATGTTAAAGCTTTTTTAAATCTAGAAGATAAGTATCTTAGGACAGGGGTGTTTTATCACGTTGTTTGGTAGTACAAAATTGGAATATTAAACAATTTTTCCTACTAAAAGAGGGATCGTACCCAGATAGCGATATACAATTTTTGGTAGCTGAGGGCCATATCTAACTAAAAAATATTAAAGCTTTCTTAAATCTAGAAGATAAGTATCTTAGGACAAGGGTGTTTTATCACATTGTTTGGTAGTACAAAATTGAAATATTTAAAAATTTCTCCTACTAAACCAGGGATCGTACCCCGATAGCGATATACATTTTTGGGTAGTTGATGACCATATCTAACTAAAAAATATTAAAGCTTTCTTAAATGTAGAAGATAAGTATCTTAGGACTGGGGTGTTTTATCAAATTGTTTGATAGTACAAAATTGAAATATTAAAAAATGTCTCCTACTAAACCAGGGATCGTACCCAGATAGCGATATACAATTTTTGGTAGCTGAGGGCCATATCTAACTAAAAAATGTTAAAGCTTTTTTAAATCTAGAAGATAAGTATCTTAGGACAGGGGTGTTTTATCACGTTGTTTGGTAGTACAAAATTGAAATATTTAAAAATTTCTCCTACTAAACCAGGGATCGTACCCAGATAGCGATATACAATTTTTGGTAGCTGAGGGCCATATCTAACTAAAAAATATTAAAACTTTCTTAAATCTAGAAGATAAGTATCTTAGGACAGGGGTGTTTTATCACGTTGTTTGGTAGTACAAAATTGAAATATTAAAAAATTTCTCCTACTAAACCAGGGATCGTACCCAGATAGCGATATACAATTTTTGGTAGCTGAGGGCCATATCTAACTAAAAAATGTTAAAGCTTTTTTAAATCTAGAAGATAAGTATCTTAGGACAGGGGTGTTTTATCACGTTGTTTGGTAGTACAAAATTGGAATATTAAACAATTTTTCCTACTAAAAGAGGGATCGTACCCAGATAGCGATATACAATTTTTGGTAGCTGAGGGCCATATCTAACTAAAAAATATTAAAGCTTTCTTAAATCTAGAAGATAAGTATCTTAGGTAGTACAAAATTGAAATATTAAAAAATTTCTCCTACTAAACCAGGGATCGTACCCAGATAGCGATATACATTTTTGGGTAGCTGAGGGCCATATCTAACTAAAAAATGTTAAAGCTTTCTTAAATCTAGAAGATAAGTATCTTAGGACAGGGGTGTTTTATCACGTTGTTTGGTAGTACAAAATTGGAATATTAAACAATTTTTCCTACTAAAAGAGGGATCGTACCCAGATAGCGATATACAATTTTTGGTAGCTGAGGGTCATATCTAACTAAAAAATATTAAAGCTTTCTTAAATCTAGAAGATAAGTATCTTAGGACAAGGGTGTTTTATCACATTGTTTGGTAGTACAAAATTGAAATATTTAAAAATTTCTCCTACTAAACCAGGGATCGTACCCCGATAGCGATATACATTTTTGGGTAGTTGATGACCATATCTAACTAAAAAATATTAAAGCTTTCTTAAATGTAGAAGATAAGTATCTTAGGACTGGGGTGTTTTATCAAATTGTTTAATAGTACAAAATTGAAATATTAAAAAATGTCTCCTACTAAACCAGGGATCGTACCCAGATAGCGATATACAATTTTTGGTAGCTGAGGGCCATATCTAACTAAAAAATATTAAAACTTTCTTAAATCTAGAAGATAAGTATCTTAGGACAGGGGTGTTTTATCACGTTGTTTGGTAGTACAAAATTGAAATATTAAAAAATTTCTCCTACTAAACCAGGGATCGTACCCAGATAGCGATATACAATTTTTGGTAGCTGAGGGCCATATCTAACTAAAAAATGTTAAAGCTTTTTTAAATCTAGAAGATAAGTATCTTAGGACAGGGGTGTTTTATCACGTTGTTTGGTAGTACAAAATTGGAATATTAAACAATTTTTCCTACATAAAGAGGGATCGTACCCAGATAGCGATATACAATTTTTGGTAGCTGAGGGCCATATCTAACTAAAAAATATTAAAGCTTTCTTAAATCTAGAAGATAAGTATCTTAGGACAAGGGTGTTTTATCACATTGTTTGGTAGTACAAAATTGAAATATTAAAAAATTTCTCCTACTAAACCAGGGATCGTACCCAGATAGCGATATACATTTTTGGGTAGCTGAGGGCCATATCTAACTAAAAAATGTTAAAGCTTTTTTAAATCTAGAAGATAAGTATCTTAGGACAGGGGTGTTTTATCACGTTGTTTGGTAGTACAAAATTGGAATATTAAACAATTTTTCCTACTAAAAGAGGGATCGTACCCAGATAGCGATATACAATTTTTGGTAGCTGAGGGCCATATCTAACTAAAAAATATTAAAGCTTTCTTAAATCTAGAAGATAAGTATCTTAGGACAAGGGTGTTTTATCACATTGTTTGGTAGTACAAAATTGAAATATTAAAAAATTTCTCCTACTAAACCAGGGATCGTACCCCGATAGCGATATACATTTTTGGGTAGTTGATGACCATATCTAACTAAAAAATATTAAAGCTTTCTTAAATGTAGAAGATAAGTATCTTGGGACTGGGGTGTTTTATCAAATTGTTTGATAGTACAAAATTGAAATATTAAAAAATGTCTCCTACTAAACCAGGGATCGTACCCAGATAGCGATATACAATTTTTGGTAGCTGAGGGCCATATCTAACTAAAAAATATTAAAACTTTCTTAAATCTAGAAGATAAGTATCTTAGGACAGGGGTGTTTTATCACGTTGTTTGGTAGTACAAAATTGAAATATTAAAAAATTTCTCCTACTAAACCAGGGATCGTACCCAGATAGCGATATACAATTTTTGGTAGCTGAGGGCCATATCTAACTAAAAAATGTTAAAGCTTTTTTAAATCTAGAAGATAAGTATCTTAGGACAGGGGTGTTTTATCACGTTGTTTGGTAGTACAAAATTGGAATATTAAACAATTTTTCCTACTAAAAGAGGGATCGTACCCAGATAGCGATATACAATTTTTGGTAGCTGAGGGCCATATCTAACTAAAAAATATTAAAGCTTTCTTAAATCTAGAAGATAAGTATCTTAGGACAAGGGTGTTTTATCACATTGTTTGGTAGTACAAAATTGAAATATTTAAAAATTTCTCCTACTAAACCAGGGATCGTACCCAGATAGCGATATACAATTTTTGGTAGCTGAGGGCCATATCTAACTAAAAAATGTTAAAGCTTTTTTAAATCTAGAAGATAAGTATCTTAGGACAGGGGTGTTTTATCACGTTGTTTGGTAGTACAAAATTGGAATATTAAACAATTTTTCCTACTAAAAGAGGGATCGTACCCAGATAGCGATATACAATTTTTGGTAGCTGAGGGCCATATCTAACTAAAAAATATTAAAGCTTTCTTAAATCTAGAAGATAAGTATCTTAGGACAAGGGTGTTTTATCACATTGTTTGGTAGTACAAAATTGAAATATTAAAAAATTTCTCCTACTAAACCAGGGATCGTACCCAGATAGCGATATACATTTTTGGGTAGCTGAGGGCCATATCTAACTAAAAAATGTTAAAGCTTTTTTAAATCTAGAAGATAAGTATCTTAGGACAGGGGTGTTTTATCACGTTGTTTGGTAGTACAAAATTGGAATATTAAACAATTTTTCCTACTAAAAGAGGGATCGTACCCAGATAGCGATATACAATTTTTGGTAGCTGAGGGCCATATCTAACTAAAAAATATTAAAGCTTTCTTAAATCTAGAAGATAAGTATCTTAGGACAAGGGTGTTTTATCACATTGTTTGGTAGTACAAAATTGAAATATTTAAAAATTTCTCCTACTAAACCAGGGATCGTACCCCGATAGCGATATACATTTTTGGGTAGTTGATGACCATATCTAACTAAAAAATATTAAAGCTTTCTTAAATGTAGAAGATAAGTATCTTAGGACTGGGGTGTTTTATCAAATTGTTTGATAGTACAAAATTGAAATATTAAAAAATGTCTCCTACTAAACCAGGGATCGTACCCAGATAGCGATATACAATTTTTGGTAGCTGAGGGCCATATCTAACTAAAAAATATTAAAACTTTCTTAAATCTAGAAGATAAGTATCTTAGGACAGGGGTGTTTTATCACGTTGTTTGGTAGTACAAAATTGAAATATTAAAAAATTTCTCCTACTAAACCAGGGATCGTACCCAGATAGCGATATACAATTTTTGGTAGCTCAGGGCCATATCTAACTAAAAAATGTTAAAGCTTTTTTAAATCTAGAAGATAAGTATCTTAGGACAGGGGTGTTTTATCACGTTGTTTGGTAGTACAAAATTGGAATATTAAACAATTTTTCCTACTAAAAGAGGGATCGTACCCAGATAGCGATATACAATTTTTGGTAGCTGAAGGCCATATCTAACTAAAAAATATTAAAGCTTTCTTAAATCTAGAAGATAAGTATCTTAGGACAAGGGTGTTTTATCACATTGTTTGGTAGTACAAAATTGAAATATTTAAAAATTTCTCCTACTAAACCAGGGATCGTACCCCGATAGCGATATACATTTTTGGGTAGTTGATGACCATATCTAACTAAAAAATATTAAAGCTTTCTTAAATCTAGAAGATAAGTATCTTAGGACAGGGGTGTTTTATCACGTTGTTTGGTAGTACAAAATTGAAATATTAAAAAATTTCTCCTACTAAACCAGGGATCGTACCCAAATAGCAATATACATTTTTGGGTAGCTGAGGACCATATCTAACTAAAAAATATTAAAACTTTCTTAAATCTAGAAGATAAGTATCTTAGGACAGGGGTGTTTTATCACGTTGTTTGGTAGTTCAAAATTGAAATATTAAAAAATTTCTCCTACTAAACCAGGGATCGTACCCAGATAGCGATATACAATTTTTGGTAGCTGAGGGCCATATCTAACTAAAAAATGTTAAAGCTTTTTTAAATCTAGAAGATAAGTATCTTAGGACAGGGGTGTTTTATCACGTTGTTTGGTAGTACAAAATTGGAATATTTAAAAATTTCTCCTACTAAAAGAGGGATCGTACAAAGATAGCGACATACAATTTTTGGTAGCTGAGGGCCATATCTAACTAAAAAATATTAAAGCTTTCTTAAATCTAGAAGATAAGTATCTTAGGACAAGGGTGTTTTATCACATTGTTTGGTAGTACAAAATTGAAATATTTAAAAATTTCTCCTACTAAACCAGGGATCGTACCCCGATAGCGATATACATTTTTGGGTAGTTGATGACCATATCTAACTAAAAAATATTAAAGCTTTCTTAAATCTAGAAGATAAGTATCTTAGGACAGGGGTGTTTTATCACGTTGTTTGGTAGTACAAAATTGAAATATTAAAAAATTTCTCCTACTAAACCAGGGATCGTACCCAGATAGCGATATACAATTTTTGGTAGCTGAGGGCCATATCTAACTAAAAAATATTAAAGCTTTCTTAAATCTAGAAGATAAGTATCTTAGGACAGGGGTGTTTTATCACGTTGTTTGGTAGTACAAAATTGAAATATTAAAAAATTTCTCCTACTAAACCAGGGATCGTACCCAGATAGCGATATACAATTTTTGGTAGCTGAGGGCCATATCTAACTAAAAAATATTAAAGCTTTCTTAAATCTAGAAGTTAAGTATCTTAGGACTGGGGTGTTTTATCACGTTGTTTGATAGTACAAAATTGAAATATTAAAAAAAAATAAAATTTATTAAAAAAAATTGTATATCGCTATCTGGGTACGATCCCTGGTTTAGTAGGAGAAATTTTTAAATATTTCAATTTTGTACTACCAATCATTGTGATAAAACACCCCTGTTCTAAGATACTTATCTTCTAGATTTAAGAAAGCTTTAATATTTTTTAGTTAGATATGGTCCTTAGCTACCCAAAAATGTATATACACCCTTGTCCGAAGTCAGTTAGCACCTGATAGAGGATTGTTAGTATTAATCGGTACATTAAGGTTTCCGTTCATTGATTTTAAGCAAGTTCATGCTTTCGTTTATACCTTGAATAAAATTTGGGATTCGTTTTTATTTGAATCGGCATGAACTTTGTAGTTGAATATTATTGTATTTAGATTTCTTGTCTTTGAGCATTGCTAATTTTTCTACGTTTGTTAATAAGACAAATAGTTTTTAAAAATTGATCGGTTTATCTGAATTTTGTTTATTATTGTCACTAATACAAACAAATTTATTTAGTATTAGGACAAACTTCACACTTCTACACAGACGCGTGAAATTTGTCCTAAATTTGTCCTAATTGTTGTTTTTGTAATTTAGGACAAATTTAGGACAAACTTCACGCGAATCAATCCTATCTTGAAAATTACGTTCTGGTTTATATTTTACATTCTCAAAAAAATAAATCGATCGAGTCTGATTAAGAATGTTAAATGGCCATATTTATCGATACCCGGATTAGATGCCGCATCAAATAATAATTTATTTAATAGACATTCAATGAATTGAAAACACACAAAGTAATAACTAATAAGTAATAAATTTTCGTATTTGACAAAAATGACACATACAAAAAACGAATAAAATTTTGTTCGAAATTCGAAATACAAATTCCATGACTGACATGTTGTAACTTCACCATTTTCGATATTCAATTTTGTGTCTTTCTTTTCAAGAACAAAACGTGCACTATTTCATATTCAGTTACGCAATTTTTATTGTGATCACAGCCTGCTCAATTCGTTACTATTAATTCATTTGATAAAATATCATCAATTTTTTGATTTTTGATTACTAACAAAATGAAGAAACAGAGATAGAGTGCAAATTTGTTCTAACAGCCTGAGGTCGCAATAGAAAAAGCGTAATTGAGTAAACGAAATATGTAGGTTACAATTTTCTCCTAGAAAAGAGAAACACGAACTTCTATCGAATATCGAAATTATTGAAGTTACAACAAGTCAGCCTACCGGAAACCTGGAAACGTGGAATTATTGTTGATTATGTAACGTAGAAATAACAATTTGATATCAGTGGTACCTTACGTTAATTTTGAACGAAGAAGTACTGTGAAGATGAACACGTTAATTCAACGTATCGAGGTATCGTTGTTCTCATATTTATATTAAACGTAAATTTTACGTTTCTAGAATAACTTTAATTTAACAAAGAGGAGGTTTCGTGACCTTTTAACATTAATTCCACTTAGTTCCGTGAACTAAGATATTTCTTTTTATTGAAACACAAATCGTTAATAAAAATAATTTCGCAAATCAAAAAAATATTACAAATAAGTTCATTTTATAATAAATTCAAAAAAAACTAAATTAATATTAATACTTCGGCAATGGAATAGTAGTATGTAATAGTACACATACTAATTTTTTTAGGTTGTTAATTTGAATTAGGGTTATTTTTTTCTTTGGTGTTTAATTCTCCTCCTTCTAGCTGTGTACATCTGTGCTCTAATGGATTTTATGTAAGAATTGTAATCATTTTTTAATTATGTCTCCCTTCTGCTTCTATAATAAAAAAAAATATTAATGAAATGTCGGTTAATTTTCGTTAATACTTGTCCATACTAAATAAAGCCTTGTTTAACGCTTTAAAACCGGCGAATTTGCGCTTGTGGGATCCGTCACATACATAATTTCAAAGTTAGCATGTCAGTTTAATTCCGACTCGTTAACGATGGTTTTAAACTTTTTAATGTTCTGGGGATCCAAATCTGATCTGTCATCTTCGTCGCTGTAAATTTATATAAATAAATATAAACAAAGAAAGAAGGAAATACATACGTCAAAGTAGGAAATTAATCTCTCTTACCTGTTGATTCCATCAAATTTTTAGTTTTATGTTTGTTGGTACTGGCTCTTTTTTAATTTTTCGGGAGAATAGAGTTTGTGACTGTGTATCCAAGTATTGTTTATCTGTAACTAATAAATATTAGATTATTAATAAACACTTATTATAGTTAATAATTACAGTTTACTTCTATTGTTCTGCATCTTGTTGAAATTTATCGTTGATTCTACCGAGAGTAAAATTGGAAACAAAATAAATTTATTCTTATATGGCAAGATCATGTATTTAAATAAAATATTTGGAACGGATATTCTTTCAGAATTGGTGATAGTTCAGCTTCAAAAATATTTAAATATTCCAGTGATGAGAAAGGTTTATTAAAAAACTTAGTGTGATTCAAAAATCGTTTGCCCACTATGTATTCTAAATTAGATTTTAATTTTCCGTGATCAACACTAAAAGCAATGTCGCCTTTTAGCTGGAAACAGTTATTCTTGAAACCTGAAATTTTAAATCAGTTTTCTTTGATATTTTCCAAAGTTCTTTCTGCCTGTTTACAATTTGTGCTAAAATGTTGGTGGAGTTTTTAATTCTTCTTTTTAGTACTTAGTACTTTTTAGTACAGATTTTAAAACAACAGGACCATAATACACTAAAAATAAATTAAATTCAGTGGCTTTAAACCGTGGAAGCTCATAAAGCGGTCTTGGGTTCCTGTTAATAGTTTTGATAAATTCAGTTATATCATTTAATAAATTTTTGTGACGTACGCATATTAAGGTTAGAATTTTTTTAGTTACACCTAGATCTCCCAAGTGCATAGGATCTACAGGAAATTGCGTTATTAATTGAATGCCGTATTTTTCTAAAACAGTGGATTTATTTTCTAAGTCTTCGCTGTGATGTTTTACATCTGACCTTGAAATAAAACCTTCGTTTGTCCGAAGTTTTCCTACAACTGGACTAAACACTGTACAATATTTGTAACTGCTGCTTATTGGTTCGCAGTTATAATCCATTAAATGCATTATGGTATTTAGTACTTGTTGCAAATGATTTTGCCGGTGCATCACAGCAAAATAATCGTATTTCAAACATTTTCTTTATACTACCAGACAATAAAACCCCATCTAACGATTATTTATTGCACTCTTTAGCAAAATCATAAAAAAATTCTTCGTGAGATTCAGGATGTGCTGTTCCTAAATATGCAGCTATCACAAACGGGTAAAAATGAGGGCAATTTAGAATACTACCAAGGATGGGCCAAACACATTTTTTTGAACTTCGATATAACGGTAACCTATCAATGTTCACGTCAAGTACTACTTTTGATTTTGCCAATACTTGTTTATCATTACACTGACTTAAATTATTTTGAATTCCAACATACAAAAATTGACCAGTTCCAATAGCTTTTCACATTACTGGAATATGTTTCTCGTGATATGTTTTAATCAACGTGTATTTGGTTCGAGGTAAATCTATTCCATAATTATTTAAAATTCCATTTGTAGCACTACTATTAATATTGTGTAAAATATTTCTCCTAGTTCCTTTTTTAATACGCTTAATCAAGTTTCTTCATTATTTTCATCATTTAGTTATTGAGAAAAGAAAATTATATCAAATACCCGGGTAGATACTGCTCATGCGAAGGTTAATACAAAATTTATGGTATTCATTGTACCAAAAGTCTCCAACACGAAATAGACTTAAAACATATTTTAATCCTTCAGTTTAACATGTTTTTTGAATTTTAATTCAAAATTTAATAAAATAAAACACAGATCTTGCACGTATATGTTAACAGTACGGTTTTGAGTAACTACATTACATTTTTAATTATAATCTAACAATAACAAGACACAATCATAAACGAAAATCACAAACGAATTCCACGAATAACAGTAAAAAACGAGGAAATAAATGCAAACATTAAAACAAAAAATCTATTTTTCCCGTTTCTGTATTTTTATTTTTGTGAAATGTCATCTATTTGCTGTAATATTTCATTTAACAATTTCCTGTTTGTGTGTTGTATTTCTAGTTGTAGTTTTTTCTGGCTGTTCTATTCGTTCATATACATACATTCTGTATTATTTTCATTTTATAAATTTTATAAATTACAATGAACAAAGAGACGAGAACACATTTTTAAAGGAAAACACAAAAAATACAACAATATTAAAATAAAAAAATAAAAAGGAAAGTTGGTTGAAAAATTCAATTTCCTTTAATATTTATAAGTTTTACCCTAGCACAAAAAGAAACTAAAATAGAAAATTATATGGAAATAAATAGAAAAAGTTAATTTGTGTTTTTTTCGTCTTGTGTATATATGTATATTGTATAGACTTAACTTATAGAACGTAAAATATTTATGTATACGGACTTATGGAGTGTATTGACTGGGGTTTGATATAATATATACCCGGACCCACTCAATATAAATTTAGAGACACGTGGAAATTACAGTTTATATTATTGTTGCATGTCGTAAGAAATTTCCTGTTCGGTAAAGACCATTCAATTTCAACTTTATTAAAGCAAATTTATGATTTGAAATATTGCCCATATAGTTAAAAACACAATTTACATTAATTTAAAAAAATGAAATACGAGAACTACAATATGTATAATAATATGAAAACGCGGTTTTTATAGAAAGTAAATATACTTTCGCTGTGGTAAACCGCCGTGATCAACTCATACTATAATAACGTGTACTATTCTTTGAGAGGCCACCACTGCGGATTAGGTTAGTGTAGAAGTGCAAATTTGATTTGTGTTTGAGTGGTTTTAAAGTTTTATCAAAATTAATCGTAAATTGCGGTTCCGAAAATAAACGGCAATGTTGGGTTAAAATAATATGCCAACAAGAGCTACTATTTATAGCGCATAGTGCGTATATTTGTAGAAAATGGTACTGTTGTATAGATAGGCTGAAACTTTGCTGTTGTGTGAGACAGCGTATTTAAATATCCGTTAACATCATATCGACACTATTTTCCGGAACTTAGAGATTGTACGACAGTTTACCACACCGCTACAAGCGAGGGTTAATAAATTTTCCCCAATCATTCCGGTTTATAATTTTTGTTTGTTTGTTTAGATTAAAACATCGTAATGCAATTTTTAGACGAATTTTAAGAAGTAGGGAGTGGCCTATTGTTATCGAAATTTATAAATTCGGACAAAATATCAAAACGGGGTTTATCGTGTGATTTTTTTGGCTGAGAATGATCAGCAAAAAAGTGGAAAAAAGTAAAAAACGTAGGTATAGTATACTTAAATTAAAACGTCATTGCTTTTTTAAGAAAGGTTATTTTGACAAGAAATTATTGAGTGTGTGAAATACTATTATTGAAAAAACTATTGATGATATTATGTGAAATATAAAAAGTATACCCCTGATTCCTAAAATCATACCTATCATTGTAATTGTAATTAGCTTTAAGTAATAATATAATTGTATTATAGTAATTGTTCTCAATAAACATGTACCAAAAATTTATATAAAAAAGTTGAATAAACATGTTTAAGACAGTTCGAGATAAAAATTAAGCTTAAAACATTAAAATACTTTATAAAAAATATTAAATAAAACTATAAAATAAATACTAAATAAAACTGTAAAATTAAATTAAGGCTCTACTTTACCTAGAACAAAACTCAAAATTGATGTCGATATTTAAATGCCAAAAAATGCGTCTAAAATAAAAATTGAAATAGTGTAAATCTCCGCTATCGAAAATTACAAAATATTCCATGAAAAAATTGTTTTTTTGGCACTTATGACATCTAATTAAAAAGAGATGAACTAAAAATTACATTATATTAAGTTGATTCCTAAACCATTTTTACATCGAAGATACATTTTTTTCAATAAATTGATTTGTCAGTTTATCGATATAAAATAGTTTTAAATTAAATTTTCAGATTTCTCGCTTATTTTATTTTTATAAAACCGTTTGTTAATCACTAGATAATATCTTCCTGAATGTACCCATTAATACAACTTTTACAGATTATCTCGTAAACACCACCACAAACAATGTAGAACCACTGAAGCAATTTTGCATTACACTAACTGCAAAATTAAGTTTTAAAGAATAATATTTTGGATTGGTCCGCATGCTGTCGAAATGGTGTTTGAAATGGTGTTGCCAAAACGAGCGTATAAGAGCAGAAAGCACTTCAATTCAATTTTGTAACTGAAAAATCGTGTTTGAGTTTCTTGGGAGCAGATTAAACTTGAAACGTATAATTACCTTCGCTTGAACAGTATATATATATATACTCGGGTAGATATCATAATTTAATTTGTTTAATATCTAAAATGAAAATTCATCCAATCTCGATGCCGCGCAAGCTATGTGAATAATTTTTCGATTTATTTCAGAAAAGCCTACACAAATTTTTAAGAGTTTTTTTAGAACTACATTTGATTGTTTTTCGATTTTTTTATAGATATTTTGTTATACGTTTTATATGGAAATTTTCGTTAGTCAGTGCTAAAATGAAAAAAAAACAGGTAAATTTTCATTTCTAGATATAATAAGATTATTTTATACATACTCTAAATATAAGATTATGTAAATTTGGTATAGTTAAGCTAAATAAAGACACATTCAGATTTGATATTCAGATTTGTTTCAAACATGTTTCACAACGAAATTAAGCCTAGTTGGAATATTACTAAATAAACAATATCATTCCTCCTTCTGGCCTTGCAACTAATATTTCGTTATAATTTTGATTAAGATAGGGAGGAACTTTAGTCACTCATTGCCTCAATTGATTCACCCAAAACAAAGTTGCCCTTCTGATAACCAATTTCCCTACTACTCTTCGATTCTGCAACCTTGTTTTATTTTAGGCATTCATAGATGGTACCCAAACATTAGTAAGTAAGAACTCACGTTTTAGGCTTTTCTTCAAACTTTTACAGCTCTATAAGCTTGCGAATTGTTTTTATCGTACACTATGATACCTGCAGCAGTTGTAAAACAAAGCTAGCGGCCACCTAATACTTTTTTGAAGTGCCCGGGTTCAAATTTTGTATATAGCATCCATTTGCCATATGTTTTGAGTTTTGGACTATGAGTCTGAAGGACTGATTTGTTTGAATTATGCAAAAATTCGGCATATTCTCACCTAAGAGATGCAAGTGATATAGGTAGCTCTCAAGAAGTTGACCTGATAGTTATTTTATTATATATCGTTTTGTTGTTGAGTATTTCCGAAATTAAAACTCCAAGCCTTGCTACTTTTAATCTTATGCGAGTTTTGATTTTTTTTATTATAATTTTGTTCTGGTGATATTTAGTTTTCAACCATTGACAACGGGTCATAATCAAATTGTGACTTCTTTAGAGGTCTGTAGAGCCAATTGAATTTATAAATAACCATGTTACATCCCAAATACAGTGGAACTGGACACCAAATTAATAAAGACAATTTATGTCAAAGAGAGAGACCCTAATATTTTTAGCATCACAGTAAGATACATTTTATTGATAGATTTATTTGTATGCAAATTAAAACTAAAATTTAGGTGAATCATATAGTTGTAGCCAAAGAAATATGTAGTAACAATTTATAAAACCACAACGATTCCCATTAAAAATTCAAGATTATATGGCACACATTGGTACTCTATAGTATTTTATTAAATCACCACAATACTCGTGTGTTGGCCATGAAGAAAGCGTGGTGTAATTTCACTTTTTTAATTTAGAAAGAAGCAAACTAAAACGTTGAAATTGAAACACCAAAATTTTACCCATGACTCTATAAACCGTGAACAATTGGTTGATGTAAAGGTTGTTTGATTTTGACGAAACGTTCGCTCTGCAAAATTGCTATTTCTCGATTTTTTTTCAGATATGAGCTATTTCCGTTAGCTTAAAACTATCTACCAGAATTCAAGTTGATACCATTTTAAGATTTTTAAATTTTTTTTTTCTATATAATTCTTATCAAACTGATTTACACTTCGCTTTTCCATAAAAACCTGAAAACGTTAACAATGTGTGATATTGTTCTGTTTGTAAACGTTTAAAATTATTGATGTTGCAAATACGTGTTTTATTCCCGTTTTTCATATTGGTGTTACATCTACTTTCTTATTTTATTAATAATTAAGCAATTAAGTATAAAAACAATTATGCGGTATCTTTTCTCGACAATAAAAAACCAATGTGATGACTTCATGATAAGGCTGAAATAGTAACTAAAGCAAAATACAATTATAAACTGTTTAACTATATATGCTCAGATAGCCTATAATTACATCATACTCCTCTGAGTTGGTGTAAGCTAGACAATTTATTACTATTATCATAAAGGTTATTCTAACTTGCAGATTTGAACACATTGAAGCTGTAGCAAACGGACAAGTCTAGACCACGGCATGGAGGAGAACTGACCTACATTAATAGACCTATATAGATGAAAAGACGGACAATTACACAGAAAGTGCATGCAGTCATCATCTTCCTCAAGGTAGTCCTCACATATATAACATCCTAAGAAACCCATGCTATGGAGATGACCATGTGCTGTAAGAACTAAGAATCACAACTAACATTGTTATAGCTGGTCCTTAAAGATAAAGCATACTTAGTAGACCTCCTAAAATAAGGAAGCTAGGTGGGTTCAGGTCCAATCAAAGTAAATTGGGAACTGACTATTGCTAAACAGTCTGAGATCTCATTGCCTTCGAGGTCACAATATGCTGGTACCGACATGACCGTAACTGTATTGTTGAAACAGAAAAGATTAATTGTGTTTGCAATCGTTTACAAGTTTGGAAATGGTCAAGGGGATTATTCAATGAACAAGATGAATTCAAATAGTAATCTATCATTAACCATATATAATTCTCTGGTAAAATTATAGTAAGATGATATTTTCAGAAGAGTTCACTATTTAAGGTAACACCAAGGTGCTTGACTTGGTCACATCTAGTAAACGGTCTCCCAAAAAGAGAAGGTGCGGGTAGGTTCAGACTACTACGCCTAGTAAAGACAACTAAATAAAGGCAGCTTGACGTGCAGGCCTTTATCAGCGCACAATAGTTAAGGCACATTGTGTTAAGTCATATAAGGCATTCAGGTGTTTGCCTGAAACTATTAAAACAAGATCATCTGCATTGATCTGTGTAATGAAGCTAGATTTCTGCAGATTTTTTTTCAATATACGTACTTATTTTAAACAACTGATGAGTTCAATAAAACAAAATTTTTATTTTTCTTCTCTTTCTTATTGTAAATACATATATAGCTGCTTGTACATACGGCCACCCTTACCTATACATACATATATAGCTGCCTGTACATACGGCCACCCTTAACCTATTCCTTCTCTATCGAATTTCGTATAGTTCTCTCATTAAAGTAGACATGAATAGACCTATATACTAATATAAATTAATTATTTGTAAATTTTATTTGTTGTGGAAATGTGCGTATGTATATATAATTTTTAGTATATTTTGTCGTTTTATGTTAGAAAATTTCATTGATAAAAAATGGTGAAAACTCATTATTTTTATTATTATTACCACGCTCTTATTAAAATTGGCTGGAACCCACAAGGATTCCGCACTCAATGCCACAAAGGCCCATGGTGCAAACCACGCTCTTACTAGCTCACTCTGTGTGTCTGTTTGTATCGTCAAATTTTTAATCTATTTTTCAACCACTTGCGATAGTCCAATTGACCTGAATTTTTGCATCCAGGCTTAACTCCGATGACAATATAAGATTCTAGCATTTTTTTTGGCCTAAAAGGCTTTGAAAAGTGATTACAAAATTTGACGATACAAACAGCCATACAGAGTGAGCTAATATAAGCGTAGTAAAAATATTGAGTTGATAAAAAAAAAAAAAATTAAAGATATTTGGATCGAACTTGGCTCTACGAAACCAACGTCCATCACTCTAACCACTCGACCGCCTCCGCATGTTTCTTTCGTTGCTACATTCGTGTTTTATGTTAGCAATTTGAATAAAGGCTTTTCAAAGCCTTTTAGGCCGAAAAATGTTAGAATCTTGTATTGTCATCGGAGTTAAGCCTGGATGGAAATCAGCTCAATTGGACTATCGCAAGTGGTTGAAAAACAGATTACAAAATTTGACGATACAAACAGACAAACAGAGTGAGCTAATAAGAGCGTGGTAATAATAATTATAATAAAAAGAGACAAAATCATCGATCGAATGGATGACAATATATGTATGTTTTATTTATTTATTTTACCTACACATCCAAATAAATTCATATTTACATAAATATGATAAATTCCTATTTAATTTTGATTTAATGTTTATTGAATTAATAAAAGATTTAAGGTTCTGACTTTCAAATATGTGCTGCTTCAATATAAAATAAATTCCACAAAGTGTTTATCGAAATGAAAGATTTAACTATTCATTGATGAAAAGTAATTCGAAAATGGTCATTTTTACATTGATGCTTATGGGATAATGCAAAAAGTAGTTCCTCTAGAAAAAGCTCGACCAAATACATGGCTGATCCTTACGGCTCTGTATATATAGGTGGCTCTGTTCAAGCTCCTCAGCTTTAACGAGAGTGCTAGTTGCCCAGTAAAATTGATCAGCCTTAACCATTACCTTTCGACCGATGACAAGACATAACTGCACTATCTAGCAACATATATCTCTAAATAGTTCAGTTCCACAACTAATAAGGAAGAAAATTAAAAATCGACTTTTGTTCATCTTTGTTAATATTTTCGTACCATTTCGTTTGTACAATTTCTTAAGGTTCGGGATATATAATTATAAAATCATATCTTAATATTGTGTTACAATTATTTTTAAAATTTTAGCTTTTAGAGAAATTAAAACTGAATGATTTAATTTAAACCATTGAAGAAAATGCGAATAAATTTATTTATAGTTCGACCTTTAATGTTCAGTAAAGCTATAAGATTTACTGTTTTTCTTTTTTTAACCCCACGAAGTGTTTATTCTCAAGAATCAAAAACATTACAGAACTTAAAAAAACACCATTTGAAAAATGTTAAACATATTTTCCATTTTATCATAAAAACAAACATTTTCATAATAGAAATAAATGAGTGAATCAAAATAATCATAATAAATCAAACTTGAGTATGTATGTATGATATATTCATGGTTTTGTTAATGCTCGTCATCATGATCATGATGATGTTATGCTGACGACGGTTATGAATATAGAAAAACTGTTGGTAGTAAGTATAAACCTGAAAGAATTAAGTAGGATGTAAAAAACACTCGTCTGGTTCATATATACGTATACCTACTGGGTGTTCAAAAAATGTGTACACACTCACTGTACAGTTCATAATAGAATATCGTTTGAAATTTTGTCGTTGAAGTTGAAAATTGGAACAGGTATAAAAAAGAAATTTTGTATTAAATTAGGACGGATCTGATAAAACAATTTAATAAAGATTCGAATTATGTATGTTAAGTTTAATAAAAATACACAATACATAATCAAATACGAATATATTGAACAACTACAATAGTTTTCCAAGTCTGTAAGATGTTTAACTGTAAACCCATAAAGATATCTGGTTGAGAATAATCCAAAGGTAGGATTGACTCATCTAGCAGTTTATCAAGTGTTCAGCTAGACTTTGTTAAAAATTTTCATGTTCAACAATATAGACAAAAATGTTGAGGTTACGTATTAGGCAAGAGACACGGTAGGACAGACACTGGTTATGACGTATGTGGTATTCATTCACTTACATTTTTTTGAACACCCCTTGTATATTTCCAAAAATATTTTTCTTTTAAAATGATTTATTTTAAAGAAAATATATCAGCTAGGATTAAGGACTATGCATAAAATTATACACATAAGCATAACCATTAACCACAAAAAGGGAAACACATAAAAAAGGTTTTATTTCAATTTTTGTAGTTCAAGGGATAAGACATAAATAAACATTCTTTAAAAAAAATGTTTGTACGTTTAATGATGATGAATGATAAGAGTTAAATGTGATTAGAAATTATAGTCTCTTCTCTTTCTATTAAATTTTAAAGAGTTTGTTTTGGTATAAGAACAAGCTATCTGATATCTAACCACGTTTTAGAAATCTATTAGAATTTATATTATAACTAATATATGTTTGTATTACTGTAATTATTATTATAACCGTATATTATTGCTAAATGCCCAAAATTGTTTGTATAGATTTCCGTAATTTATTTCAAATTACACTGCCCCTACCTTCTGCCATTCTTTCGCTACTCCATCCTTCACCCCCTTTCTAATCCTTCCGCTCTACGTTGTGTAACAGAAATCGATATGCGAGAGCATTGAAATATTTTAATTAAGTTTAGTCTTACAAAGTTTATTTCGAATTGAATCTTCCATTAAAATTTTATAAAAATCGCAACCATAATATTAAATGTGGTACATACTTAACTTTATACATAATATTATATATATATATATATATATATATATATATATATATATATATATATATATATATATATATATATATATATATATATATATATATATATATACAGTGCTGGGAAAAAAAATTGGGCAAACAAATTTATTGCAAATTGGAGTCTTTTTTTACGAAAATTAAAAAACTTTTGAAAGCAATTTGTTTATTGTTTCATTTTAAATACATGTAAGACGTAATTTTTTTTAAAAAAAAATTTACATGCAATTTAGAGGCAAAACCCCGAAAAATGACAAAATATTCAAAATACGTTGATGGGTGTTAAAGTAATGTAATAAATTAAACACTTATTTTTTATTTTTTTGTTTGTGTTTTATTGATTTATAGAAGTTCAATCTTTAATATTAATATTTTGTTGGACCGCCTCTTGCTTTTATTACAGCGATACACCTCCGATTAATTGAATTTGATAAATTTTTCAAAGTCGCAGGAGATATGGATTCCCAAATCATCATTAACAAACTTTTTAAAGCTTCAATCGATTCTGGGCGCTTCTTTGCTACTTCTAGCTTCATTATAGACCAAATATTTTCAATTGGATTTAAGTCTGGACTATATCTACGGGGGCCAGCTCAACACACCGATACCTTTTTCTTCGAAGTACTTTTTTACCTTTAAATGAAGAGATAAGAAAAAAATCAAGTTTTTAACAAATAATTTCAGTTTATCTGAAAGCCAATTTGTCTATCTACAATTCAAAATTAATAACTCACAATTTTGGCGGTATGGCAAGGAGCGTTGTCCTGTTGAAAAATAAATTTGCAAGTCTCGCCAAAAAGCTTTAACACAGAAGGCTCAAATTCGTTCTGAAGGACCTGCAGATAAACAGCTGCTGTAACGCTTGAACTAGGGAAGCACAATCGACCGGTTTCATTTCAACAGAAAAGCATCCCCAGACCATAACTCGTTCTTTTTTCGGTGGAAGTCTTAAAAGACATTCGTTGCTAAGTCTCTCGCCAGGTTTTCTCCTTACGTGAATTCTTCCATCTCCAACATGCATCTTGAATTTTGAGTTATCGGAGAAAATCACATCATTCCACATTTTTGGAGTCCAATTAACATGCTCCTGGGCCCATAACAAACGTTTTTATTTCACTAGTAATGTGAACTCAGGCTTCTGGACTGGTTTAAGTGCTCTCATACCAGATTTAACAAGTCTTTTTCTCACTAAGCTTGCTGAAATTTTTTTCCCGTTGCTCGCTCAAGATCCTGTCTTATGTCCGATGAAGTTTTAGAACGGTTCCGACGACTTTGTAATAGTATAAAACGATCTTCCACTGGCGTTGTCTTCCTGGGCCTTCCAGAGCCTTTCTTTCTTTGTGTACCGCCCATCTCTCGATTAAATATGATTAATATGAAAAATTGAACTTCTATAAATCAATAAAACACAAACAAAAAAATAAAAAATAAGTGTTTAATTTATTACATTACTTTAACTCCCATGAACGTATTTTGAATATTTTGTCATTTTTCGGGGTTTTGCCTCTAAATTGCATGTCAATTTTTTTTTTAAAAAAGTTACGTCATACATGTATTTAAAATGAAACAATAAACAAATTGCTTTCAAAAGTTTTGTAATTTTCGTAAAAAAAGACTCCAATTTGCAATAAATTTGTTTGCCCAATTATTTTTTCCCAGCACTGTATATATATGTATATATATATATATATATATATATATATATATATATATATATATATATATTATATATATATATATATATATATATATATATATATATATAAATATAAATATATATATATATATATATATATATATATATATATATATATATATATATATATATATATATATATATATATATATATATATATATATATATATATATGTAATATAATAGTCATACACAAGCCACAAACCTCATAACAAAATATTCTCCATCCTATTCAATTAACTTTTCTTCCATTTTTTTTTTATGAAAATATAACACATTCGAATGTACGAGTAACCAAATTAAAGAGTTTGAATATTGGTACAATAAAAATAATAACTATAAAAATTTCAAAATGAATTAAATAGAAATTATGCTTGGTGTGTTATGTTTTATAAAACAAAAAAAAAATAGTTGAGAAAACTTTTTATTTTTTAGTTTATCTATGGAATTTTAACAATAGAAATAATAATAAATAAAACCGAAAAACTATAAGATAAATTATTAAATTTATTTCTAATTAAAAATATAACATTTAGAAAATATAAATCAGAAAGTTTTTTTTAGAGATTTATACTATTACGTATCTTTGGGATTTCGTTAGAATTATGGGAGAGCTTATCTCACGTTGTTTTTTTACCAAATTACATTTAGTAATTCATTTAGCATGATATGTATGTACTGTAACTAACAATGTAACTTCAATTGTTGCCTAAAATTCCACTATTTTTGCGCATCTATGATTGGATTAACACAGCAGATCGTATAATACTAATTACTACATTGTGCTGTATAAAATGGAAGATCGATAGCTACTCGGATCTCTATGCCCGAATTCAAATTTAAACAATAATGACATAGAATTATCTATATGTAGTATACATATTCAGTTATTTCGCCATACTATAACTATCTAAAACTTGCTATTAAACTATCCAACCTAACATATATTCTTCTTGACAAAGCGGTATATCAATTACAACTGGGAACGAATTGGTGGCCGTTTGAATTTCATTTTGAGTTTATGACTTTATGAGTAATGTGGTTGCCATAAGAAAAAATATTATTTATGCCTTTGTAAATTTTCTCCTCAAGCAGCGTACATAACATCGGGAGAATTTACCATAGTATAATTCCCGTTCTCTCGATCAATCAAATCGCTTAAAATGATATAATCCCCTCCTACTTTTGCCATACTCGAGTTAAAAAAAATTCTATCTTTGAGCAAAATGGGCCGCAGGGTTACCAACTAAAACATAATTATTTTTTAAATTATGAGCAATTTTTTGAATATTGACAAAAGAGCAAACTGTAATACGCAGTGTAACATAAATGTACTGCAGCCAATCTCAAATGGATAATGAAAAATTTAGCAAATCTAACAAAATGGGCTAAATTTTGAGCGAAAACATCAGTGTCTAACTTCAACTCAATACTATGGTAAATTCTCCCGATGTTATGTACGCTGCTTCAAGCAGTACTATAGATGAACTGTTGCTCTTTTTGAATTTTGACGTTTAATTTTATTTTATTTTTCTATTCCGTGTCACCGATAATTTTTGTGTACATATGTATATTGTTTTAATTATATTTCGTGTAGCTATTTAATTTTATTATAAAATTACGAAATATTATAATAAAATTAGATTTTTATATAATATAATTATTACATATTATTAATTAAAATAAATGATTTTCAGCAGGTATTCGCATTCATTCAAAATTCATAATTTGTGAGTATCCAGAATTAACCGTAGTAGAGATAATAATCCGTCATAGAGATGAGCATCGTTTTGTCCGACGGTATGTCGATATACCAGAAATCACCCACCTTTCGTCATTTGATTAATATTAATTATTATATTGATTGTTGTCAGTAAAAAGTGCAATACCGTTCCAAAATGTCTACGTTTAATATAGAATTGTGTTTTGTTGTTGTCTAGTAAATTAGTGAATCAGTCCCAATACGGCCATATCAATATTTTGCTCCATTTCGATGAATTTATATGTTATTTAAAATGGCCGCTACAACTAATAAATTGAAAAATCTAAAATAAGACATGTTATCTCAAAACGCACAATAATAAAAAATTTGGTATTGACACAGCCAATCTCAAATTGATAATAGGTGCGTTTTTTTATTAACAGAACTTCAAGTTCTATAAGAACATTGGGAATAATACTGGGAAATTTTATTTAGTTTAACCAATATATTTAATTTAAGTTCTATTTATTTGAATAAATTTCAACTTCTAACTATATTTTTTGACGTCTATTGTGAAATAATACAGGTATCAAGCATAAAACAATGAAAAATATTTGTTTAAAATATTTCCTTTTAAAATTTCCTTTTTTTTCGAGTTCGTGTACTATGAATTTATCGCGAACTTGAAAAAACCAATGTTTTATCCAGAACATTGAAAAATAAAGTTAAATTTCATTTTATTTCGATAGTAGTGAATTAAAATGTGTAGTTTAACATTAAATGTATCTTATTTATTGATAAAAAATTAAATTCATTTGGATTTTACTGAAAAAATGAGAAAATTCTTATCGAGAACTTCATTCCAATAAGAAAATTTTTGAATTAAAAAACTAAAATGGTTTAAATTTTGAGCGAAAACATCACCGTCTAACTTCACCTTAATACTATGGTAAATTCTCCCGATGTTATGTACACTGCTTCAATGTTGGGTTTGTAATTCTTTTTTATCTAACGTACTTCTTGTAGATTAGAAAATGATTTGCGAAGTTTGACCCGGTAGTGAAACGATCTCTAAAATTATGATTTTAATTTCTTTTTTTCCATTAAAAATGTTAACAAGCGTTAGACATTTTTTTAGATGTTTAGAATAAATATCGATACGAATGTTGTAAATGAAAATGGAAAATTTTTTTTGCAATCTATTGTCTTTGTTTTAAGTGATTTTATTGGTTGAGTATAGTGCGGATAACAAATCATCGGATTTTACTCCTCATTCGTATATCTGTCGCGAAATGTTTAGTTATGTCATTTTTTCCTCCATATGTGCTACTGAAACTGCAGAATTACATTTATCACAACGCACAATATGTTCAGCTTCTGTTTTATGTATACACTGTGATAATTGTCTCTAATCAAAACATTTTTTCATAGCATTTTTGATATAAAATCAAATGGTTAAAGCTGTGTCGTTTGGATCGGGAGGTACCGGGTTCGAACCGCAATAGAGGTGCGATGCAAAAAGAATCCCTCTTCCTGGATTTCGATAAGGATGATGATGAAGACATTTATGACCCTCTGTCAGTGCAGGCTATACAATGTGTAGGAGATGGTCAGTTAAATTGGACCTGTGGCCTTTATTTGACTGACTGCCGTATACGGTAAGGACGAATAAGAGCAAACAGCGAAAGAATGAGCCCCCAAAACAGGTAGAGAACAAAACAATTTTTAATAGTTCCCATCCATTTTTTAATGTTGTCATTTTAAAGGTTTCATATCCAGTTAAATATGGTGGTAGTTGTTTCACAGTTAGATAATAAGGTATACCACGGTCGTACAGCCAATCGTCTTTCCGGGTTAAGGATTGTATAAATTTCTTATAGACGTTTTCAAGTTTATGAATACCGACAGAAGTTAATAAAATGTCTATACTTAATACTAAGTAAAATGATCTTAATTTGATAATGGCGTTGTTGAATATACCAATATTAAATTATTATTTTATTTTACTCTATACTAAGACTGTGTCCGAAACCTGTGATAAATATTTTTTAGTACAGAATTTTGACTTTTGCATGCAAAAATCCAAGACACCCAAATTATTATAGTCTATCGCTATCATAATTTTTGACAGATCCGTACGAATAATTTATATCATTGTGTTGTAGTAGGCCGAGCAATAGAAAAAAATTTGTATACATATAAAATGGCGGATGGATCGAAATTTTATGATGTTTTTGGCGGGATGATACTATTTATATACATACGAGCATATATATAATTTATATGAACACACACACTGAATTAATATAAAATGAAATGATTAAAACATAAATAAAACTAAATAAAAGTTCGAATATACAAAAATGATTTTTTTAATAAATAAAAGCTTTACAATTTAATATATTTAATGTTATTAATTTAATTATAAGAGTAAATCATTTACAATACTGCACATAAGTCTGTCGTGAGGATAAATCCCATCTTCACCCGCCCCATTATTCTGTGAATCGCTCAACTCGTTGCCTCTTTTGCATCTCCATAATGACGCAAAAGGTTTCACGCGTCTGATGTGGCCGAAATTCATTTAGCAGGTGGTGGTGGATGTAGACGAATAGAAGATTTAAATCTTCAATCTAAATGAAATATACTTTTAGAAATATGATGATGATTTATATAAACTACAGGAGTCCGTCATACCTTTTCTGTTCGCCTCGGGCTGTCCGGGTAGTGAATGAGTAGGTTGGTAAGGTCCAAGAAATTTACAAATAACGAATGATTCGGCTTCTTTAATTCTTTCCGTCGATCACAATGCCGTGGATATAATCGCTTGAACTCTTGACTTTCAAGAGGTCTGATTATAGTGTCATCGTTGTTAAACGAATAGCCAAACATAGAGTATGTTTCATGGATGGGTGGAGGAGGTCGCGTGGCACAATTTTTACGTATATTTTCCTCTGTGATAAATAAATAAATTCACATACTGGGCCGGAGGTAATGGTAGTGCTATTACTTGGGCTGTTTCAGCATTAGCCATTTTTTTAAACTAATTAATATAGGTTTTAATTGTATATAAATATTTTGATGAATATTTTGATGCTTGGTTTTGCATTGCTATTTCTGGATCCATTTTATTGTAAAAAAAATTCAATGTCACTTTCAAATTTATTTTTTTATTTATCACAAACACAATTTTACACAGAACACAACAAAATTTGTATTAATAAAAATAATTATTATAATAAAAATAATAATAAATATTAATAAAACTTTATTTAAATTAGTTTTTATTTTATAAAAATATCGACACGAATTTATTATTACAAGAAAAACACGACTGAATAATGGCGTTCATTTTCACAAAAATTTGACGTTTAAACGTGGTGAGGCATTTGAGGTGGGGAGATTTATTATACATTTCGGACGGCATAATAAAAATTTGTGAATGTAGGGGAATAATTCTCAAATAATGTCAAAATTCTGTACTAAAAAATATTTATCACAGGTTTCGGACACAGTCTAAGTAAAATATAAATCGTTCGTCATTCGTACAGATGACGAATCGTAATGGACAGAAGATGATGTTCGGATTCGTACACGCTCGCTTAATATGCAATTTTCAACACGAATCACAGATATTCGCCTATACGTTGGTGGAACCGTTCACACAACTCTTGAACAAATACGTATGTGGAATTGTGGAGATTTTAATGGACAGATTTGACTATAGTATCTACTATTAATTTATCGATATGCTTTGAATAATATAATATAATATTTATAATCAACGTGGGTTGAATTTTTGGAACTAAATAAAAATAAATAGATTATAATAAATAGACACTAAACTGGAAGTACATAGTATATTAATACTTGTCATTTGCCACTAGTTGTCACTAATAATCAAAAATAAACTACGGAGATACCTTTTTTTAACCATTCGTAAGGTTCGTTATACATGTTGATATTTTTAAACAATTTCGTGTTATTTCTTTTTATAAACATATTTTTCTTATAAAATTACAAACATTGTTGTATTAAGTAAAGTGGAAGGCAAAAAAAAAATGATGGAAAAAAATGATTGTATATGAAATTTTATTTTATAAACGTGGCCAAAACTTAAAGTGACCAACATTCAACAATTTACCGAATTAGTTTAGGAAATGAAAAAAAACCAGACATAGCTTGGAGATTACCAGATGGCGGCAAATCTAAAGAAAGTGTCAACGAATTTTGGAAAAAATGTATCTGTGTCACTTAATGCCTTGGAGCCACCAACCAAAGAAAGATTAGAATGGAGAAGAGTAGTTACAATTACATTAGTTATTAGGTTGTTCTTAATATTTTGTTTATTTACTTAGGTATGCGCAATTTAAAACAACACAACGCAAAAAATAATGATGAAATACGATCCTGTCGCTCGGAGGGGAAAATGCGCAGTGTTCGCTTAGTCAAATAGAACAACAGGTAGATGCGATTATAAACCTAAATAGACCTGGTGCATCCAGTGGAGAGAGCTATTGAATCAGAAATACCATCAACCAGCCGAAACATTGATAGCAATATAAATATGGAAGATGACACTTTTGATCAGAGCACTATTAAAAATCAAATTAAAACATAAATAATAGATGGAACCAACAAACTACCAATAGCTCAAAATCTAACTTAGAGAAACAACTCCTCGAAAAACGAACTAGAACACAAAATAAAACAGTGGAAATCCTGCGAAAAATCGAAAAAATACCAACAACTTGTAATACTATCTGAAGAAATCGTACGAAATTAAATTACTGGAACAAGAGTTTTACATTCAGAACCAAAATGATTTGCAGAAACAAAAATTAAATTAATGTTTGAAAAACTATAGTTCTTGAGAAATGACTATTGGTTTTAGAGGAGAAAAAACTAAATAAAATCATAAGTATATGTGAATTTATTATTATCATGTAAAACAGTTTATTTGAGTTTATACTTGTTATTTGTTTTTTATTAATCTAACGAACTGTGATAGCGACAAATGAGAGTGAATTATGTTAGTACAGTTAATTTAACAAAATATCTTAAATGTTATGTTATTGATCTAAAAATTTGATTTCGAATTTTTTTCCTCCTCTATCAAATTAGTACATAGTCAATCCGGATTGTTGATTCTGTGTCGTGTGCTGTATGGATAATGCAGCTCTCTTGCTGCCATTAAACATCGAAAGCGGCATTTGAACGCTCCAATTGTCCTTTCAATAATCTATCGAGCTTCTCTAATTTCTGGTACTGCTACTTTGAAAGGTGGTATTAGATACGGCATCAAGGGGTAGCTTGAACCATCTGTAAACGAAAATAATAAATTGTAATTAATTAATTCATAAACTAACCATACTATATTCCTATAGAAGTCAGATATTATACGTTGCCCATTTTAATAATTGTCGTGGAGTGTAGTTTTTATAAAACAGCGGTTCCACACAAAGTAATCGTGGTGAATCTCAACTTCGCGGATCTCAAGAGCGAATACAAAGTTTATGATCACAGATCTAGAAAACAATTTTATCTTATAATTATATATATTGTATATTTACACTTGGTACTTACTATATGATTGTGTTCAAACTGTAATAGCCTTTTCTATTATAGAATAATATATGTCGATCAGTTTTTTAGGTGCAATTATATTTCGACATGCTCATTAATATAATTTTATACACAATTATCTCGGATTCATTCGGAAACGTAATCCACTATTCGCAAAGATGTTCTCGTGCCAACCCGACTCATAGGGGTGTCGTTCGGTGAAGTTAGAACCATACTTGGGGTATTAGTATTTGAGCAGAAATAGAAAGCTGCGTTCCATTTTTAACAAATTAGACAAGCTGGTCTGCTACATCATGGTTGGTTACATGGCACTCGAATATTATTAAAATTTGGTAAATGTGGTAAATTGTGGTATGTAAATTATTAAATATTATATTATATATTATGATATCCGTATTAGTATTGGTTAAATGTAGATGCATAATATATCATATATGATACGATTTTTAAAATTAAAGTTTTATGTAAAAAATTATTAATTAAACGCTACAAACGATGGAACCCAATAAAAATGTTTCCCGCTAATGGGTTTATTTTTTAATTCAACCCGAGCGAGCAGTGCGATGTCAAAAATATGCACTGCGCTTTTTAATTCAACCTGTGTAATTTTACTCCACACACTGTATTTTTTCATATGAACTGAGCCGACTCGGTGCACCCACCGGGTGAAAATTTTTGCTCTGAACTTTATTTAAGTGTCAAGAATAAGCAAAATATAACCTTGTAATATTTTTATAAAAACAGATTACAAAAAATTTATTTTTATAAAAACATTTTATTTATCACGCGGTTTTTACTCTGAGTACACCGACCAATTTGACACTGTACTCTGTGTACACTGGTTGAGTAAATACACTCGCTCGGATTGAATTAAAAAATAGACCCAATAGATCGACAATTAATGAACCCTATATTCCAATGTTTCAATATTTTACAAAAAATGAATAGTTAATAATTAAAATAATTTTTTGAAATAAAAATATCATACATACATGATATGTTTATTTCAAAAAATCGAGGACAGCCAAATCGAGGACGCACGGCCACAGGTCCAATTTGTTTAAAGTCTAATTAATTAAAGAAACTAGCTGTATACTCAAAATTCCAAATAGAGACATATAATCTTTTTACCCGGGCAACCCAAGACAGGACCTACAGGTATATATAAGATAAAAAATTCCGGATAATAGATATTCAAGAAATATATGGTATACTTAAAAAGATTTAAATTTTTGATATAAGAACATCTTTAAGTATAAAAATTCATATAAAAATAATTTACCTACATTGGAATGACGACGAATCACGATTTCGCGAATAAATGACAAATACTGCAGAAAATACAAATTATATAACGATTTGCAACTGCGAGAATACTATATGATAAAATCATTTCTATTTTCGATTCGAACAGAGAAAAATAAAATAAAATGCAGACATTTTACGCATACGAATAAAATTTCAGCGAGTGTATAACCCGAACGAATTATACGAGCAGTAGCGAAAAAACAAATCATATGAAAATATTGGGTACTGTAAGATGGGCTTTGCTTTAGTCACGGAAATGAAATGAAACACATACAAACATTTTTTAAATAAATACGGCAGCCGTTTGAATAATATACATATTTAGAAATAGATTTTGAAAGAATAGGTTATGAGATACGAAATGATAGTGAAGTTCTGGAATATAATATGTAGAAGAAAAAAAACTCTTTTTAAAAAAGTCATATTTATAACATATGTTAATTAGCCAATTATGCCATTAGTAAATTTCAATTTACTCTGCCCACTAATCTTCACGACATGATTAAACTTAAACTTTTTTTATGTTTTTGTTTTATATTACAACTGATTACATATATCATCTAGTAATTTGTCTATCTTTCTTATGTTCAATTTGCAGAGATATAACCCATTAGTTAGTCTCTAAAGGTTTGGCCACCCTATTGTAGTCTTCCCAATTCCAGCGGTTTCTTTCTTTGGAGCCTTCGTACTCCATTTGTGTTACTCAGCATACCACGTAACTCGACATTTTCATGTTGACCAAGCCGTTGTATGTGTTTCTTTGTATGAATTGTTATCTCTTCGCTGACGTTTTCCATCCGGAGGTCCTTATGTAGGTTATCGTTTCTTATGTACCAAGGAGCGTTCACTATTCCACGTAACACTTTATTTTGAAAAGCTTGTATTATTTTAATATTAGATTTCTTAGTACAGCCCCAAAGCTGAATACCATAAGTCCATATAGGTTTTAAAACTTGTTGGTATAGTAGCAACTTGTTAGGTATTGACAGCTCTGAATACCTTCCAATTAGACAATACATATTTCTATATTTAATGTGTAGTTCCTCCTTTTTTCTAGCATAGGGAACTTGTTTGGAATTTAGTTCTATTGGTATCCAGTTAACTATTTGATTGGTGAAGTTAACATGCGTTGATTTTTCTTCATTTAGCTTAATGCGCCATTTTTTGGTTCAGTTACTAAGTTGGTTCGTAGCCCGTTGCAGTTTTCTGGTTGCTTCGTCTACTTTATAACCAGTAGCTAAAATTGCAGTATCGTCCGCAAATGTTGCTATTGTTGTGCCGCTTGTGTTTGGTAAATCACTTGTGTAAAGTAAATACAACACTAGCCCTAGCACGCTACCTTGGGGAAACCCTGCAGATACCCTCTTTAGCTCGGAAAATTTTTCTTCACATCTAAGGCGAAAATATCTGTTATCAAAGTAAGATTTCAATATCTGAAAGTATTCTTTTGGCAAATCTCGATGCAGTTTATATTCCAATCCCGGATGCCATATTTTATCGAAGGCCTGTGCTACATCCAGAAATTTTGTTGAGCATATTTTCTTATTTTCAAGTGCATCTTCAATAATACTTGTAATCCTGTGAATTTGCTCTATGGTGGAGTGGTTTTCTCTAAATCCGAACTGACGTGGTGGTATTAGCTTTCTCTCAAGTATTATAGGTTTCATCCTTTTGTATAACAGTTTCTCAAAAACTTTCGAAAGTACTGGAAGCAGAGAAATTGGCCTATATGAGTTTTTATTATTAGATGGTTTGTTCGGCTTTGGTATCATAATTATTTCAGCTACTTTCCATTGCAGAGGTACATATTTCAGTCGAAATGAAGCGTTGATTATATGAAGAAGTTTTCGCACCCCTTTCTCAGGAAGTGCCTTCACTATTTCACCTGTAATTAAATCATAGCCAGGAGATTTTTTCGTATTTATGTTATGGTTAATTTCATTTTTCAACTCTCGGAGAGTTACAGGTGGTATTTTCCTACAATCCTCCTTGTGCACTGGTATTATATTTTCATCCGCTGATTGTCTAGCATATGGTTGGAACATTTCTTCAAGATGAGATACGAACAGTGCTGCTTTCTGTTTGGCATTTGTTACGCAATTTCCCTCATCATTTTTTATTGGCGGTATTTGATAATTTGGTCTTTTTAATGCTTTTGTAGCTTTATAGAGAATACTCTGTTTCTTTAGTGTCTGTAAGACTACAAAGATAACGGGTGACCGATTCATTTTTTAGTTCTCTAATTCTTTCCTTAAGCTTATTGCAGAGGTATTTAAAAATTCTTTTACTTTGTGGTGTACGGTTTCTCTGCCATGTTTTCCTTGCTTTCCGTTTTTCATTAACCAAGTCCCTGATCTCGACTGGATAAATGAAATCATTACGCTCCTCGTTTTGGATTACAGGGGTGCTATCCCATGCTGGTTGTTGTATATTATTGATTAAAACCTCCACTTCATTTTCAAATTTTATCGGATCCTTGATTGGTACAAGAAGATCGGTGTTATCTTCAACCAATTTCCTAAGTAATTCCCAATTGGTTTTGTTATTTGTTAGTCTAGGTGGATTTTCCTTGTTAACAATCGTGGAACTAACAGTCATAATGACGGGCGAGTGGTCCGATGAGAGACTTTCACTATTTTCTAGAAAAATGTGATTTTCGGATATACCTCTTGTAATGTAGAAATCAATTAGATCCGGAGTTTTACTTGTGTCAGTAGGCCAGTACGTTGGTTTTCCTCCTGAATGAAATTCACAATTGTAAGCTCGACCAGCGGCGTATAGTTCTCTACCCTTTGGAGTTGTTAATCTTGAGCCCCAGTATTTTTTGCATTGAAATCACCTCCAATGATAAAATTAAATCCTAGCTGGTTCAATAACTTTTTATAATCCTCTTTATTTAAATTATATCTTGGAGGACAATAAATTGAACAGACATTGAATATTTTTTTATTGTTAAGTTGAATGCTGATAGTAGCTACCTGCATACTTTCTTCTTCAATTTTTATTCCCTCATGATGTTGAATATTTTCTTTCACAAATATTGTTGATCCCCCTGTTGCTCTTTCTGCTGGATGTAAAGCGTGATAAGAAACGTAACCACGTATTTTGGTGTATCAGGTTCTAGTAAGATGGCTTTCTGATATTAAACATATATCAATTTTTTCAGTATTTAAAAAGATCTCTAACTCTGGAATATGTTGGATTATTCCATTTGCATTCCAGATTACAATTCTTAATGTTTTATTTATCATATTATTTTAGTATAATATGGATGTTATTTCATCCACTGTTTCTCGGCTATCTAGTCGCCTGTTCAAAGCATCTATGGATCTCTCTTGTCTTATAAGCCGTGTATTTAGCGCTTCGGTGCTTTTAAATATTTTTTAAAGCGTAGATGTATCTTTTTGAGTCTTTGAAATTTACTGATTTGTGTGGGGTCGTACTTTGTAGCCCGGATGCCACCACTTGTGAAAACGACTTGCGATCAGTTACTTCACTCGATATAGATGTGGTAAAAATTCCTACGTTGGTGTTTACGCTATTGGCTATCGGCGTTTTATAATATGATGGACCTTGCCGTGATTTGTCTCTAATTTTTTGTAGTTCTTTAGCTACTATGCACCCTCTGTAGTTTGCAGGATGTTGCTCTTTGCAGTTCACACATGTTGGAGGGGAATTTCTATTTAGTGGACATGCCTGAGCAGCATGCCTTCCAAGGCACTTTACACATCTTGGCTCTATATTGCAGTATTTTTGCGTATGGTTAAAACCTTGGCACTTCTTGCATTGCACTATAAGCCCAGTGGATTTCCGTAGTGCTTCTATTTTAACCCTCATATTTAGAATAGCTCTTATATTAAAGATGGCTTCTATCTTTTCTTTGTTATTGAAAGTTAACATAAATAACGGGAGACCTCTTTTAGTAACTTTAAATTCGGACCCTTGTTTGACCTTCTCTCTTTTTATTATATTTGCTGCATTTTCTATTTGCAGTCCTTCCATAATGTCTTTTATTGCACAGGTTGGATGGAGGCCCTTTGCCATAACCTTTATTGGGCGATTGCTTTTATTTTATTTTTATTATGTATACCATTCGATTTTCTCTAAATTAAGATTTGTTGATAATGCTCTACATATAAGTATCGGAGTCCGGTGTGTAGATTTTCCATACAATGTTGTTTAAGGGTATTACTCTGTATTCCTTATCTGTAATGGATTTCAAAATATTTTGTACAGCGCCATATTCGGTTATACCAATAATATTAACTTATTAACTAATATTAACTATTAAAACTTAAACATGAAATGAAAATTACTTACTTATTCAACTTCCGCTATATTATACTTGCCCTGCTTGGAACATCCCTAATGTTACAAACATCGAGCAGCCACACACCCATGAGAAGGTCTCTCAATGCCAAACTTCAAAGTAAAAAAAGTAAAAATAGCACATCTAAAATTATTTCACATGGTGTATAATTCATTGAATGTGTGATACTTCCTTTTTCCAGTATCAACCATAGTATCGTGTCTCACAGTGCGGAATGCGGATTCTATTAGAGGTTTTAGCAATTTGGAATTTCGGAGCATTAACATCAGATATAGTTGATATTAAAGCACAGGGCCAACAGACACACAAAAAATATGCAAATTAGTTTAAAACAAAACGTCACGCAAATTACATAAATCAGTCATACATAGTTTTAAATTATTTTAGATATTGCCTCCAAACTACTTATATTAACATTAAGTTAATATTAACAAATACATTTTTTACTAATTGAATTAAACCTTAGTAACATTTGTTTGTTGGAATGGAGAAAAACAGGAGCAATGATGTTATGTAAGTAGAGTATTTTAATGGTTGAATGAGTGTTAATTTTAACCAAAACATAACTTCAAGGGAAATTGAATTTTCCCTCATTTTTTTTTATCTTTCTTTATGAATTCATGTTATATTATTATTATGATTATTATTACTTCGCTCTTATTAGCTCACTCTGTGTGTCTCTTTGTATCGTCAAATTTTGTAATCCATTTTTCAACCACTTGCGATACTCCAATTGAGCTGAAATTTTGCATGCAAGCTTAACTCCGATGACAATACAAGATTATAACGAAATTTTTTCGGCCTAAAAGGTTTTGAAAAGCCTAAAAGGCTTAGAATCTTGTATTGTCATCGGAGTTAGGTTAACTAAAAATATAAGCGTGGGGAGCTCCTTCTGAATGTATATACTATCTCTCAATATATCATTTTGACGTTAATACTGAAATGCTGCACCAAAAAATCTATTCTTAGGATACATCAGAATAGACTGTTCCATTAGTGTTACTGAAAGACTTTACTAAGACTTTACTTCGTGTGTCTAGTAGTCTTAAATTACTAATGCCGTAAAGGAGCGCCGCACGCTTATATTTTTAGTCATAATAATTTTAAATTTCTACTCTGTATAAATATACCTTGATAGGAGTAAGGAAGAAAAATTTTATTTTCTACTTTTCAAAGCAAATATAAGCGTGGTTTTTTAAAAAGTTTTTTTTAAATATATTTTTATGTTGGGTTTACTTCAATGAAATTATAAAGAGCTTCAGTGATATAGAAAACGGTTTATTTAATTTAAATTTACATTATATCTATACAACCTGAGCCCACTAAATACACAAATAATAAATATATTAAGGTTGTTTAACAATGGACATAGCTAAATTAATAAATATTTCAATTATATAAATAATATCAATAATAATTAATAAAAATGTAATCTTTATTCGATGTTTAATACCACCAATGCAACCAATATTTTCAAGGTATAACCACGTATACATAAGATGTTGTAAACGGTGATAACGTGACATTTGTGTTTTTTTTTTAAAAAACAAGATTGTACACTATTTTGGTTACATACTATAAAACTATCTGAGCCTGTTATAATAAATTTGCACACTATTATCCCGTTTTCGTCATTTCACTAGCTTTCGAAAATAAAATGTTTGATTATATTTGATCAATTGAAGGCATAGAAATAGAATCGAGCAGGCCGTGATCACAATGAAATTTGAAGAAATGAATACGAAATAGCAAACAATTTTGTTCTTAAAAAATGAAGCACAAACGTCTAAAAATTGTGATATTACAACATCTCAACCCAGATTACACTCCTTTTATTTTTAAATTAAAAAGTGTCCAAAGCAAATGCAAACAAATTTTCCAAAATAAATAATTAACATAGCTCATTGAGGTATGGGTCAAAACAAACAAAACAAACAAAATTTTATTCCTCTTTTAATTAACAATTTTAATTGTTTTATTTCTTTTATAATTTTTCCTAAACTTACTTTATTATACATAAAAACAATTGGTGGTGGATGGCAAGCGGTGGACCGGTGGTAGAGTTTTGTGTTGTTTATATAAAATTGACGATTGCAAAAGTAGGCTAAGCTCCTCTCGTGGAAAAAATTATTATTTAAAAGAACGATCCATTTGAAGTTTGTGTTGTTGTTTTTGTATTCGAAATTAGGTGGCTGTGTCTTTTAAACGTCAATAGATAGGTAGTTTTATTTTAATTTTAAATGGCAATGGATAGATAGTTTTATTTTACAACAATTCCGCTACGTGGAATCCGTGATGCTTCAATCGTCAATTATGTATTGGATTTAATATACATATTATGTAGCACTATAGATATCTCTACTTTTCAATTTATTTTCACGGTATTAAAATAAGCAGTATTTAATTTATCCAATACTGTACCTATCTTGACATTTCACCGTAATATCTAATATACCTACCAAAGATTGGAAACAAGCACAAAATTTCGATCAACACCAAACAAAATTCTCTTATATCGAATACAAACAACTACAAAACAGAAAGGACAGAAATTTGTTCGTTTTTGTAAATTTTTCGGTTTGCTTGCAAGCAATCAAGAATTTGTTCGGATTTTCCAAAATGTTTGGAATTTTACGTTTATCCGGTTTGTGTTGTTCGGTTGTTCCTTGTTCGTCAAAGTGAAGGAGAAAAATATTTTTAAATAATTAGGTACATTTTATATTATACATTTTATGTTTTGTATCCTGTTAAATGAAATAAAATGACTTATTAGTTCCTCAATTGGGCCGTATTTTATATAGGCCTAGATTATTTATCTTTTTAAATTTCATTTCAACAGTTTGTTTGAAATTCCTAAAATTTCTTTACACTTGTCAAGAATCTTTTGTTTCCACAGTTTCGCTCAAATCAACCGCAGTTTTGTATGATATTTTAATTTGGCGATTAAATAATCAAAATTATTAAATATCTGTCATTTTTTCAAGTCAGCTCGAGCTTACTTGCAATTTTGCAAGCGAATCGGACAAACAAAAACAAAGAACAAAACGAACGAAAAAAAGAGAAACGAAAAATTCGGGTAACAAGCAAAAACAAACAATTATTTTTTTATTTTTTTCGAAAAGAAAAGAACACAAAAAAATTCAACAAAATTTTCGATTACACTCGAGTTCGCTTGTTCTAATCTCTGATACCTACCTAGTACTATAAATATATTAAATCAAACAAGGTTAAAAATTAAATAAGATTCTCTTTATACACCTTATACAGATCAATTGATTAGCTGCTTACCTCGAGGAAGGGCTTTGTCACTAATCATCAACCAGAGAACAAATTTCGAATTGATTTGACCATCAATATAATATACATATTCTGTATTCACCATTTTCCCCCCAGAACACTGAGTTTGGTCATTTCATAAGACTAGTCTCACGCGTAAGGCAAACCAACCAAAAAATAATAAAAATTATATTGCTAAATGTGTATGTATTGATTTCAGTACATAAAGTATGACTTTCCATAATTGTTGTTTCGAACATGACCTTGGTCTTCATTATATTTTAGTCAATCTGAAGAAGCCAAGTCGTTCTCTATACCGGCGCTTGCAACGACCTCTGCGCGTATATGGTGGCTCTACTTTCTGCGATCGCTGCCGAATTCGTTCTGGATCCTCACACAGAACGTGATCTTAATTCATGAAAGATATCGGGGATCGTCTTTAGATCTCTGATCTTCGATACTATGTACAGAACTCGGTATTCTTTGAGTCTTTTGGGCCGTAAATCACATGCAAGATTCTTCTCTCAAATGTAAGGCTGTTTCATCATATTTAAACAGAATCATCAACAACGAAAAGACGTGACTGGTCGATTCTGACGAACTCGTCCTTGATAGTCCACCAACCAGACCCTCCACCACAAAAGTGATTTTATCTTATATAATGTAGGACAGTAACTTATATGGTTTGCAAAGGAGAGCTACACAGTAAAAAATGAAATTGAATTTTCAATCAAATTTAATTCCAATATAACGTAATTTGTAAGGTTAATTGTAATATTGCATTTTGGAAGTATTTATCTTTTCATGTATTGTAAAATTCACCGATTCCTGTAAAATTCAGATAACATTGTAAAAATGTGATAGCTTCATTAAATATTACATGCTAAATCATTATATTACATTCACCAAAGTAAAATTAAGAGAAAAAAATAGTAAAAATCACGTAAAATCACGTATTTCATGTAAAATTGCATGACTTTATAAACTTTTACATGACTTACCTAGTAAATTTACTTTTTATTTTACTTATTTTTCAACATTGAATGTATTTTTCAACCACTTTAATTTTACATGAAAAAGTTCGGCCATTTTGCCCACTTGAAAATTCTTGTAAAATTCAACGAAATTTTTTTACTGTGTATATACCGCGATAGTTTTCACACGTCAAGCGGTCTCCCTTCTTGATGGTAGAGCATCGCTTTCCCATTCTAATCGAATAAGGTCGAAAAAACCGCCCCCCAGAATATCAAGAGCTCCGAATTAATGCAGTCCGTGCTAAGTGAGCGGTTTAATCTTTAATCGTTTTAATCTCTGCATGGCAATAGTGAAATCATCATGGGATAGATCTTCAACGCAAATCTCGGCAGCCTGTATTTGAGAAGACTCAACAGCAGTCTGTGACGCATGATGAACATCAAGCAAGTTGGTAAAGTGTCCGCTCCATGCGTCGATTACTGTATCGATGTTGACACAGAGGTTTCCTTCCCGGTCCCGAATGGCGGTTGACCCAGGCCTGAAATTATTGTGCAATCCGCTATTTACTTAAAAGAAATTACGCGAACTTTGCTCATTACTGAGTTGTACTTTCAAAATTTCAGCCTTCCACCATTCTCACTTATTCCGTCGACACATCCGCTTAGCTATCCTCCTACTCTCCTAGAAAGATCAGCCTTCTTTTACCTCGCGATTGTGAGGAATTATTGCACTTCACTATGGGCTATATTTTGTTGCTCGACTGCAAGAAGTCACTCGTCAACAAATCAATTATACTGGAGTTGGACTATACCTAAAGTATGCTGAGCAGCACTGACAACTGAAGTTTTCAGTACCTCCCAGACAGAGTTACTCGGTCAGACTAGTAATTCGCTTTCTCTTGCTTTCGCTCACAAATTGCTGATATCGCTTCTTTTGATCTCTATTTATCCGATATTCACAGTCAAGAGCAACGTATAGTCTTGGGACAAATAATCCCCACTTTAAGGATAGCGAGTTTCTTGAAGTTAGTAAATTTTTGACAGGTTGAATTGCCGCTATACAAACAAATGTATCGCCTTAGCAAACTTTTCGAAGAAAATTAAAGTCGAATAAAAAATTGTATTGGCGTTAATATAGTGGTGGCCAAGTGGATCACCTCAATCATAAAGTGCTGGCATAATGGTCGTACAGAGCGCTAAACTCAATCGCTTTGAGACAATAGCAGTTTTTGAACGATTTGGCTAGAAAATTCTGGAGTGAACCAATTGCAAAGGTGAATAGCCTGGGAAAGATTTTTTTACTACGCTCGTGTTGCTAGAGATATTTTAGATTTATTAGGGATGAAAGTCTGGGATAACTTTAAAGCGGTCTTTTGCGGACCGTGACTACTTAAGATTATCTTCAAAAAATTACACAAAATTTATTTACACCAAAAATAAATAATTCTTATACATACGATACGCGTACGATACTTATTATTTGTGAATCCCTATTCGAACTCTTCATTATTATTAATAAAAAAAATCCTCATTGTCGCCATTGTATAAGTAGTAATGATTTTTGATAATTTTAATGATAATGACAGTTATGAGAGCGCCTTCAGATCTGGATCTAATTTTCATAATGTGTTTTTACAAATACAAACAATAAATTAAACATTTAACAGTTAATAGTGATTATTTTATTAAAGTAAAGTAACACTAAAAATTATTTATTGATATAACATATAATAAGCTATCTCTGCACCAAATTTAACTATGCTATTCAATGTTGATAATTTGGCCTCTCGTTTGTGCTTTGGTCTAACATTTTCTATTTAAACTAAAATTTGCGTTTACTTTACTTTTCTGTTGTATAACAAAGGCAATTCAAAGCTGAAATAATAAACATGCCGCAAAAAATATATTATAAACTTATATAAAGCGGTTCGTGTTTTTCTTTTATGCAATGTTTGAATTTTAGGTTCATTCATAAAAATAAAATGGAAACAATCAGACAGCGGACTGAACTAAAATGAGTTAAAGTTATCATTAAATTATAATCAAATTTGCCTCCATTATGGTTTTTCATATTATTATAAAAAAAATATAAAGTTTGAGAATAAAAATATAAAACTTTTTTTGGAAAGGCAAAAAATTTAAATTAAATATTTTAATTCATAATAATTAAATTTTGGTTTTATTGTAATACGAATTAACAGTAGAAAAAAGTATAATTTTATTGAATAAAATTATTTTGTGATTCAATTTAAAATGTTAATAGTATCTGTAATGGTTAAGAAACTTAATTTTTATGATGAGGGCATTATATTATGATTTAATATTTCCTTCATGGTAACATATGGCCATAATATTATACTTTATCGGTTTTAGTATGCATAATAAAAAGTTCAACGAAGATCATTAGTAACATTATATTATGAAGAATACTCATGAGTTTTTTTAAAATAAAATAACCTCTCGAGGAGGGGATTAGCTTTTCGCTAATCGCCTGGTGGTGAGGAGTACAATGATCTTTTGAAAAGACAAGTCTGTAATTTAGTCGAAAATGTTGTAATCAGACACACAGCATAACACACTCATAGGAGATTAAAACTAGTAGTAGACACTGAGGACAATACATGATATATTTCACTGAGGACAACACATAGATACGACTATGGACTATATGGAAAATTTAACAAATTTATTTTCATTTTTCATTACATTTTATAACTTTCATTTAAGACAGTATTTAATTAGTGTTAACATAAAAAATGAAGCACAAACGTCTAAAAATTGTGATATTACAACATCTCAACCCAGATTACACTCCTTTTATTTTTAAATTAAAAAGTGGCTACCCTGCCTCAATCTATTACAAAAATAAACGATCATGTGATCATGTCATCACACTGTATCGTAAATAAGTTTTTTCAATCAACGTCCCTTACCAACAACTCAATGTGAGCTAACAAATTAGGTATCCAATCTAGTTTAGATATACGAGTAGATATACCAATTCCGTATATTGCAATTGAGAATCCCGATAACATACCATCATCGATTTTGAAAACTTTCGGCCCTGAAATAGTCGAACCGCAGATAAACTCTTCAATAATATATATCTTCAATCTGAGTTTCCAAAACAATGAAAAACAAAAAATCTCGTACTTCAAAGCTGGAAAAACAGCTGATATTTCTTCGATAGGAGAATTTCATCGTTATCGTCTTTTCCCAAATTATTTGCAACTCATTTAAGCCAATTATACCAAGTAATTTATCAGCAGTTCAGTACGGCTTCCAATTTGACAACATATATACAAATCTCAGCAAAACTTTCGACTCGATCGTTCATGTCAAAGTAATTAATAACTGGTCGAAGTTTGGGTTCTCCAATGCATTTATTTTGCATCTCCAATCGATCCAAATCGATCTCGTCGTATCATAACGATAGCCAAAAATATATTGAAATTGGTGGTGTAAGATCGAAACCAATTACTGCACATTCTGGAGTATGGCATGGATCTACTCTGGGACCATGGATATTTATGGTTTTGATTAACGATACAACGAATAATATTATTCAAAATTGTGATACATGGCGATGACATAAAAATATTCAAAGTAATCAAAATGATGAGTGATACAGCTGCGCTGAAAGATGATTTAGACCGAGTTAGTAGTCGGTACGAATCCAATCGATTACTACTAAATATAAACAAGTGCAAAATTATGTCATATTTTCGAAAGAAGAGGCCTTTACGATTCGAGTATTATATAACCAACTTAATTCTATAAAAAACATATGAGATTTGGGTATTACATTTTTTGGCCAACATCACAATGTGTCAAAAACCTATCAAACGAATCTTTCGACTTCTGATTTTCATAGGTCATCTTGGAGTATCTTTTAGGTAAATTTTTAATTTTATCCATGTGTGAGTGTGTTTTTTTCACACATTTTATATTTTTTTATTGAAGCTATTGTATATTCATTCTTTAATGTTTTTAATGACTCTTATGTTCATTAATTGTATATGTATTTGTTTTGTTGGAAATCATATTTTGATTTTTGTACACATTTAAATAAAATAAAAATATAATAACATTGGCCAACATCACAATGTGTCAAAAACCTATCAAACGAATCTTTCGACTTCTGATTTTCATAGGTCATCTTGGAGTATCTTTTAGGTAAATTTTTAATTTTATCCATGTGTGAGTGTGTTTTTTTCACACATTTTATATTTTTTTATTGAAGCTATTGTATATTCATTCTTTAATGTTTTTAATGACTCTTATGTTCATTAATTGTATATGTATTTGTTTTGTTGGAAATCATATTTTGATTTTTGTACACATTTAAATAAAATAAAAATATAATAACATTCATTCGAGCGAATTAATTAAAATATTTTATAATTCATCGCAGTTCAGTCCAAGATTTTTGTCACTTTCTGTTTTCGTAATTTGAAAGGCACTCTGCGAAACATGTCATTTATTACAGTTTTGGTATTTGGTTAAATGCCAGATGGTTATATTTATTTAGCTTAGTAGCCCCCTATCCTTAAAGCGTGAAATTATTTGAAAAGTTTTTTTGTCTGTGTGAATTTTATATGAGAAATGTATCGTATTTTAGATATCACAAGCCACTTGTATCATGTGTGTCTGCAGAGCTCTCGGAGTTACCAAAGAGTTCTACAATGAATTAATAAATATATATGTATATATAGTGAAGTTTTCACATAAATCTTTTGCGAGTTGGATATGAACTGAACTCACTGGATTTTACACTTGTTTATGCTGCTTTATTATATAGTTTACCAATTTGGTTTGTCTTTTGTCCTTACTTTTTATAGTAGTAATCCTACATTTATAGTTATAATTATTTTTCATTTAACATTTGCTTTCAACTTTATTTTCATTGTTATCTACAGTAATTTGATTTGGTTTGATTGAAGTGTTCGACCAATTTAAGCAAGTTCTACAGAAGAGAACCGGGCCTCGCCGAATACTCACATAACATAGAGAGTTAGTAAGAGAATTTAGTTCAGAAATAAAATATAAAAATAAAATATATAAATAAACTAAAATATGTAAATAAATAATAAATAAGTAAAATAACTAATCTACGGTTTTCACTACAAATTTCGAACTATATATATAATGGATAATTGTAGCTATTTACATAACAATGAGAATTATCTAAAATACGGAATGAACAACCGCCGAAATCAGTGGAAGTCATATCTCAGTGGAAATATTTCAGACAGAACACTCGGCGATAATTAGATCGCTAATGTACTCTTCAAAAGTATGTTGAAGGAGCGGGTTGCTATATCGGAAACCGAAGTTATGTAGTTTTTAACGGATATTGACGTTCGTCTTCCTGAATACTTTACCGTGTACAACGCGGTGATATGTGACCATTTTTAGTGGGCACTAACAGTCTCTTATTAAAACTTCCTACTTTTTTGTAAATGTGCTTATTATTTTTAATAAGCTTTAATATTTCTAAATTCAAATACTACCGACAATTATAGAATTCCTTATGTGTTTGTCATGTTTCGACGTATTCTACTTATTTTGTTTAGATATCATTAGATCTCTAATTTACTTTAAATTTAATTTAAAAGTGAATCCGGTCAGTTAGGAAATTGACTAATTTCTATTAATTTAATAATTCACAATAAAAATATAAAAATTCATTATAACGAAACTTTTATTTACCTTCACACTCACACACATGCATAATAATTTGATGTTGTTGCTTTTAGGACAGATTTAGGACAAATTTCAGAAACGTCAGGATTTTGTACCATCTGGGTTTTATGCTCTCGGCCCTCGGCCCTCATAATTTTGTACGCTCGGGATTTTATACGCTCGGGCTGACGACCCGCAGCCGTAAGAATAATCAACTGTTTATAAAGGCAACAAAAAGAAAAATGAATACCATCAAAAAAACACCGGACCCCCGCTCAAGTGCCCGGATACGAGATTTAGGATCGGCACGTGGAACGTGCTATCACTTAGAAAACCAGGAGCGTTAGAGGGCCTAATCACGTGTATGAAAGAGTATCGGCTGGAACTCGTTGCTCTTCAAGAAACTCGCTGGCCTAAAAGTAGAGACCATGTGTCCCAGGGCTATACATTGTTATACAGTGGAGATGACCTCGGAAATCTTGGAGCTGGATTTCTTCTTGGGCCGCAGGTGAAGAACGCTCAATTGTTTTTCCAAGCAGTCAATAACCGATTGTGTAAGCTTTGCTTGCGCATGAAGTTAGCCAACCTGTCGATAATTTGTGGACATGCTGACACAGAAGTCAGCCAGCCCCAATATAGAGACTCATTTTACAATGACTTGGACGATCTGATGGGATCTATACCCGAACACGATGTTAGAATGGTAGTTCAGAAATCAAACCGACTTGTGTGAAAACATAGGTCCGTGCTCCCGACACGAAACTGCGACCGATAATGAGAATGATATACTTTGCAATTGATCTTAAAGTAGCAAGTACGTTCTTCCCTCACAAACACATACATCTAGAGACATGGATACATCCTCGCGGAACTCCCCATAGCCAAATTGACCATGTGTGTTTCTAAAGGACGGGCTCAGGTTGTTCAGGATGTGAGAACTTATCGGTCAGCAACCAAATAAGTAGGCAGCGATTACCATTTGGTCGTTGCAAAGCTACGATGGAAGTTTTCGTACAAGTCTGGGAACACAGCGAAACGCATGGTATGTTTCGACTGTGAAGGTCTGATAAATGAAGATCAAAAGAAACGATATCTTGTCAGCGACAACATTGATGAAGCTAATTACCAGTCTGACTGAGTGAACTCTGTCTGGGAGGTACTGAAAACTTCGGTTGGCAGTGCTGTTCAACAGACTTTAGGTGTAGTGAAAGTCAGACCCAAGAATGATTGGTTTGATGACGAGTGTCGTCTTGCGGTTGAGCAACTCTTGCTCTTGCAAGAAGGGCAGCTAAGCGGATTTGTAAACGGAAGAAGCTGGAATGGTGGAAGGCCGAGGTTCTGAAAGTACAACAACCCAGCAATGAGCGTAGTTCGCGTAATTTCTTTAAAGGAATTTCTGGAATACTTTCAGGCCTACGTCAACCGCTTTTGGTTATAGCTCTCTTATAGTTTTATCTTAATTTATTTTTTCAAGTTATGTTATGTTTAAAGACTATTTTAAAATTGCTCACTTTGAATAACCTTTATTTTACTATTCCACTAAATTCTTCAAATGCAACGTTCATAATAATTCTGGGCATGATCAGCTTAGGAGTAGTGTATATAAAAATGTTTTTTGCTGACTATTGCGAAGTCTTCTCAGGTGCTAGGGAAGAGTTAATGGAAACATATTATATCGTTACAGTGTAACTTCCTCGAATATTTTGAAGAAAACCAATCAAGATAAATGCTCCCTCAAGAAAATTATGTGTAATTTAATTTATAAATAAATATGTTTGTATATACTCTAAGAAAATGTTTCTTTTCATCTTAAAATATTATTTTAATTTCAAATTAATGAAAATCTAAGCGAAATCCTCATATCATATGGAATAAATAAAACGGAACAAAAATAATACGAAAACCTTTTTCATTTCTTGAATTTAAAGAAAGTTGAAACATAAAAAATTTCAGCTAACAAAATTTATTAATTTTAATATATAAAAAGAATTTTTAAATTAATTTTGTTTGAATCGTATACTTTTTTGTTAAGTGTGTACATGATAAAATAATAACCTGCATCGCCATCATACCGTAATAAAAAATTTGTAAATGAGTATTCCATAAAATCTGATAAATATACTTATGTATATGTACACAGGCAATGAAACTGCCAATGCACCCAGAAAAAACCACTGTTTGGTGCGGTTTTTATGGGTAGAATTACCTCATCATATTTTTTCAGAGATGACGATAGCAGCAACGTTACAATAAATGGCGCTCGCTATCGTTCGATGATTTCGGAGTTTTTCCCCCCAAAATATGCATTTTGAACTGAATCTGGTCGATATGTGGTTTCAGCAAGACTGCGCCACATGCACAGTACGTGAAGCACATGAACTAATTGAGAAATGAGTTCGGTGAGCAATCTAAATCATGTTTTGATCGGGAAAATTAGTTGCTTATATCGTGCGATTTGAAGCCTCTTGTTTATTTTTTATAATGCTACGTGAAGTGTGTAGTATATGTCAATAAAACAACAACATTTGCAGAATTGGAAGACAACATTAAACGTGTCATTAGCATGATATCAGCCGAAAACATGGTACAAAATAGGACATCCCACATGGACCACTTAAAACGATGTCGTGGGGAACATTTACATGAAATACTCTTTAAAAAGTAAATGGCAAACATTAATTTATCGATTCAAATAAAAAATTCAAACATTTTTGCAATTTCGCTGTTTTTTTTTAAATTATAACCTAAACGCTTAAAAAAGTTATCCGCTACATACATATTTGTATTCTCATTTATAGAATATAGCTTTTATAGGCCGCATTTAGATTATTAATTATGTACCTACTTAAGGCTCTACTTTACCTAGAAAAAATTGTTTTTTTTGCCACCTATGACATCTAATTAAAAAAGAGTGAACTAAAAAATACACGATATTTAGTTGAATCCTAAACAATTTTTGCATCGCAATCACAAAGTTCCGTCAACATAATGTTCAATTTTCTCGCTTGTTAGATCGAATTTGTCTAAAACGTGTATTAATCGCTAGATAATATCTCCCTGAACGTATCCGTACTCGTATATAAAACATTTATAGATTAGTCGAGAAATATTGATAAATTTGGTTTGTGAATGAATTTTTTTTGTCAAAGTTGTATCACATTTGAGACGTAATTACGAACAAACTATAGCGAATTTAAAAAAACGTATATTACTCGCTTGCATTTAACTATGCTGTGAAAATTAAATCTATATACCTAAGTTTTTGTGACGAAAAAACGATTTGAACGATGCCCAGGTTTTGGTAAATTGAGTAAAAATAGGAACAACCGTTTACACCACGATTCAAGTATATTATCATTCTTCGTTCATTTTAATAGTTAAATAGATACAGTCAAAATTTCAAAGAAATTAAATACGTAATCTCAATTTCTAATATAATTGCAAGGTTGTATATTCATTTTATATTGTAGTCATATTTAATAATCCGTATGTAATGTGGTTTAGGCCCAAATTTGTATCATTCAAATAAAATCTCAAACCAGAACAACACACATAAATGTACATCAAGATTTAAGTATTGATTTAAAGTATACAACTTTCAAAATATCAACAACTATCAGCACAAAGTAGATTTTGTTTACTGATAAAATGGTTTTAAAAAAAAATGATTTTTTCGTTTTTATTTAGTCAGATATAGAGTATAAGACTATGTTTCTGTACATACATATGTACATATGTATGTACATACATTATCGATGCTTATTTAGATGATCATCTGATTTCAATTTTCAAAATAAATTTTTTTTATTGTTACTTACCATAGCTAGGTTATTTTTTTTATCGAGAATCGAGATTTAATAAGAAAGATAACGTATAAAGTATAAGATAAACAAATATATCTACATCATTTGAATTTCTTATTTATTTAAACCATCGGCAAAAACTATAGCGAACTGAATTAAAGTTTTGCTTTACAAATAAGATGAAAAGTTTTAGCATTTTTAGTTAAGAAATCGATAAAATGTTTTTATTTTCTTTATTATATACAAAATATTTCGTCTTCTTATACAGGCTACAGAATTGCATATCAGAGATACTCATAATATTTTAAATGAACGGTTATGTGCACAATGTACATATATACCGTAGCTTTGTGATTTTTTAACTCTTTTAAATTTTATCTTAGGATAAATGATACAATAATGGAGACTAATCAAATTTGATATAATTATCTGGCTTTCTAATTTACTAAGCATTTTGCGCCAAAATGCAATACTTTACTTTTTTTTCAATACGTTTTTTCTATAAATGGGAATTGTTTCTTTCTAACTTAAGGAAATTATTCGTTCATTTCTAGCTAGTTTAGCTAGTTTATTTAGTGTTCTAATGGATGTGGTGTGATGCGATGGAAAGCGCCAGACAGGGGTTTCCAAAACATAATGGAAATGTAATAGAAACCATAAAACGCTTTTTGGATGATTGATTGCTCACGTAAACACCCCTTAGAACAAGCCTGACAGAGAATGGTATAACCTGTTTTTAAGAAGACATGTTGCATTGTATAACGACCAGAACACCAGATGCGGTAATATTTTAATTAATGATTATTAATGATTTAGCACCTAAGTAAAATAAATTTCCTTGATATAGGTAACCATGGTATAAATGCTTTGCTCAAACTGAGAGCTATTATAAAAAAACAACTTACTTTCTATGTTGTTCGAGCCATCGATAACATTTAACGGGATTGAAACAAATTTTGTGCTATGTCCTAAAACTAAAAGCATATTGGCATCAAAGTGTTGCCTAACTGTAATGTTCAGTTTCTCAGCATCGTAAAATATGATACCACATGACCTACGAGCTGAGCATTTTATGCTACAAGTTTCAAATTATTTTAATTGCTTTGTATATGATTGCTACATACAGTCTTGAATGAACTCGAAAATGTTAACAAAGTTCTAAATAAAGAAAAGTTCCCGCCGATATTAAAAAAATTCGAGTGTGTGCACCACATGACGTTATCATACGAAATGTATGTATGCAAAGAGATTAATTTTTCGTTGCTCAGCCAATATCTCAGGAATCAATTACTCTCACTGCCTTGAAGATGCACAACCCAAAAAAGCTCGCCTCAACGAAACCTAACCCATATTAAAATTGTATTACACTTGAGGGGGTCGATTCTCGTTCTGTGAAAAAATTAATTCCTCTTTTCATACTTGATTTTTGTTTTCACAGATCAAAATTAAGCGATTCTCGTTTTCGTAATGAAAAGAAACGTGCTGAATTATGCTGAATAAATTATTTTCATTTTGTACTAGATCGCTGAATACTTTTTGACATTTTATTATCTATAAAAATATATCCAAAGAAAATGTTTGAACCAAATTTAAATTTAAAATATTATAGTTTTGTAACATTTAATAAATAAAATGAGTCTGCGTCAATTCGATTCATCATTGTAAGGCGCAGAAGAATCGGCAAAATGTATTTATAATATATATAATATGTACTCATTTGAATAAGCAAAAATTAGTAGTACATTATTTACGTCAAATTTTCTAAAAAAAAAATTGTTCTTGCAATAAATTCACATATTTGAAACATACTTATCGTGTCAATGCCTATCGCTAATTAAAATTTGAAATCGGCGAAATAAATAGCCGAAAAAATATTTCACTATTAATTAAGTTCAATATTCAAATAACGATACAATTCCAGTTATAAAATCAGTTGCTGCTCGAATTTCTATACATAATTTGTCCAGCATTTTTATTTTAAAAATTATGGAATTTTTCATTAAATTATCCATTCTATGGAATTATACATTTAATATTTAGAAAAAGTAAATGTTCAAGTTTATTTTTGTATTTTCACGACCAAAATAGTCAGTGAAAAGGTTTTTTTCATATGAAAATATTTTGATGTATTTATTTTCATTCTCACAGAACAAGAATCGGAAATGAATATTTCACACAAAAAATATTTTTCACATTACTTTTCAGAGTTCTATACTGATGAGGAGGAGTTAACAAAAGAGACCGAATGGATTGTCAAACGGAAAAAACGTCCAAGCAAAAAAAGGAAAGCAGAATACTCTCCGGAAGTAGCTAGTAGCTCGCAGACAGAATCTACTAATAGGAAGGAGGCAAAGGTACCGCCCCATGAGGATCAACGAGATAAAAGTGAAAGCAAACCACCGAAAGAAGAAAAACCACAACCAATTAATATTATTGGTATAACCGAATATGGAGCTGTACAAAATATTTTGAAATCCATTACAGATAAGGAATACAGAGTAATATCCTTAAACAACAATATATGGAAAATCTACACACCGGACTCCGATACTTATAGAGCATTATCAACAAAGCTTAATTTAGAGAAAATCGAATGGTATACATATGAAAATAAAAGCAACCGCCCAATAAAGGTTATGGCAAGGGGCCTCCATCCAACCTGTGCAATAAAAGACATTATGGAAGATCTCCAACGACAAGGACTGCAAATTGAAAATGCAGCAAATATAATAAAAAGAGAGAAGGTCAAACAAGGGTCCGAATTTAAAGTTACTAAAAGAGGTATCCCGTTATTTATGTTAACTTTCAATAACAAAGAAAAAATAGAAGCCATCTTTAATATAAGAGCTATTTTAAATATGAGGGTTAAAATAGAAGCACTACGGAAATCCAAGTGCAATGCAAGAAGTGGCAAGGTTTTAATCATACGCAAAAATACTGCAATAGAGAGCCAAGATGTGTAAAGTGCCTTGGAAGGCATGCTGCTCAGGCATGTCCACTAAATAGAAATTCCCCTCCAACATGTGTGAACTGCAAAGAGCAACATCCTGCAAACTACAGAGGGTGCATAGTAGCTAAAGAACTACAAAAAATTAGAGACAAATCACGGCAAGGTCCATCATATTATAAAACGCCGATAGCCAATACCGTAAACACCAACGTAGGAAACTTTACCACATCTATATCGAGTAAAGTAACTGATCGCAAGTCGTTTTCACAAGTGGTGGCATCCGGGCTACAAAGTACGACCCCACATAAATCAGTAAATTTCAAAGATTCGAAAGATACATCTATGCTTGAAAAAATATTTAAAAGCATCGAAGCGCTAAATACACGGCTTATAAGACAAGAGAGTTCCATAGATGCTTTGAACAGGCGACTAGATAGCCGAGAAACAGTGGATGAAATAACATCCATATTATACTAAACTAATATGATAAATAAAACATTAAGAATTGTTATCTGGAATGCAAATGGAATAATCCAACATATTCCAGAGTTAGAGATCTTTTTAAATACTGAAAAAATTGATATATGTTTAATATCAGAAAGCCATCTTACTAGAACCTGATACACCAAAATACGTGGTTACGTTTCTTATCACGCTTTACATCCAGCAGAAAGAGCAACAGGGGGATCAACAATATTTGTGAAAGAAAATATTCAACATCATGAGGGAATAAAAATTGAAGAAGAAAGTATGCAGGTAGCTACTATCAGCATTCAACTTAACAATAAAAAAATATTCAATGTCTGTTCAATTTATTGTCCTCCAAGATATAATTTAAATAAAGAGGATTATAAAAAGTTATTGAACCAGCTAGGATTTAATTTTATCATTGGAGGTGATTTCAATGCAAAAAATACTGGGGGTCAAGATTAACAACTCCAAAGGGTAGAGAACTATACGCCGCTGGTCGAGCTTACAATTGTGAATTTCATTCAGGAGGAAAACCAACGTACTGGCCTACTGACACAAGTAAAACTCCGGATCTAATTGATTTCTACATTACAAGAGGTATATCCGAAAATCGCATTTTTCTATAAAATAGTGAAAGTCTCTCATCGGACCACTCGCCCGTTATTATGACTGTGTTATTATGACTGTTAGTTCCACGATTGTTAATAAGGAAAATCCACCTAGACTAACAAATAACAAAACCAATTGGGAATTATTTAGGAAATTGGTTGAAGATAACACCGATCTTCTTGTACCAATCAAGGATCAGGTTCATTTAGAAAATGAAGTGGAACTATTAATCAATAATACACCCCTGTAATCCAAAACAAGGAGCGTAATAATTTCATTTATCCAGTCGAGATCAGGGACTTGGTTAATGAAAAACGGAAAGCAAGGAAAACATGGCAGAGAAACTGAGCACCACAAAGCAAAAGAATTTTTAATTACCTCTGCAATAAGCATAAGCAAAGAATTAGAGAACTAAAAAATGAATCGGTCACCCGTTATCTTCGTAGCCTTACAGACACTAAAGAAAGGGAGTATTCTCTATGGAAAGCTACAAAAGCATTAAAAAGACCAAATTATCAAATACCGCCAATAAAAAATGATGAGGGAAATTGGGTAACAAGTGCCAAACAGAAAGCAGCACTGTTCGCATCTCATCTTGAAGAAACGTTCCAACCATATGCTAGACAATCAGCGGATGAAAATATAATACCAGTGCACAAGGAGGATTGTAGGAAAATACCACCTGTAACTCTACGAGAGTTGAAAAATGAAATTAGCCATAACATAAATACGAAAAAATCTCCTGGCTATGATTTAATTACAGATGAAATAGTGAATGCACTTCCTGAGAAAGGGGTGCGAAAACTTCTTCATATAATCAACGCTTCATTTCGACTGAAATATGTACCTCTGCAATGGAAAGTAGCTGAAATAATTATGATACCAAAGCCGAACAAACCATCTAATAATAAAAAGTCATATAGGCCAATTTCTCTGCTTCCAGTATTTTCGAAAATTTTTGAGAAACTTTTATACAAAAGGATGAAACCTATAATACTTGAGAGAAAGCTAATACCACCACATCAGTTCGGATTTAGAGAAAACCACTCCACCATAGAGCAAATTCACAGGATTACAAGTATTATTGAAGATGCACTTGAAAATAAGAAAATATGCTCAACAATATTTCTGGATGTAGCACAGGCCTTCGATAAAGTATGGCATCCTGGATTGGAATATAAACTGCATCGAGATTTGCCAAAAGAATATTTTCAGATATTGAAATCTTACATTGATAACAGATATTTTCGCGTTAGATGTGAAGAAAAATTTTCCGAGCTAAAAAGGGTATCTGCAGGGGTTCCCCAAGGTAGCGTGCTATGGCCAGTGTTGTATTTACTTTACTCAAGTGATTTACCAAACACAAGCGGCACAACAATAGCAACATTTGCGGACGATACAGCAATTTTAGCTACTGGCTATAAAGTAGACGAATCAACCAGAAAACTGCAAAGGGCTACGAACCAACTAAGTAACTGAACCAAAAAATGACGCATTAAGCTAAATGAAGAAAAATCAACGCATGTTAACTTCACCAATCAAATAGTTAACTGGATACTAATAGAACTAAATTCCAAACAAGTTCCCTATGCACAGCCAAGTATCTTGGCATGACTCTCGATGCTAAGTTAAAATGGAAAGAGCACATTAAAAAGAAAAAGGAGGAACTACACATTAAATATAGAAATATGTATTGGCTAATTGGAAGGTATTCAGAGCTGTCAATACCTAATAAGTTGCTACTATACCAACAAGTTTTAAAACCTATATGGACTTATGGTATTCAGCTTTGGGGCTGTACTAAGAAAACCAATATTAAAATAGTACAAGCTTTTCAAAATAAAGTGTTACGTGGAATAGTGAACGCTCCTTGGTACATAAGAAACGATAACCTACATAGGGACCTCCGGATGGAAAACGTCAGCGAAGAAATAACAATTCGTGCAAAGAAACACATACAACGGCTTGGTCAACATGAAAATGTTTAGTTACGTGGTATGCTGAGTAACACAAATGGAGTACGAAGGCTCCAAAGAAAGAAACCGCTGGAATTGGGAAGACTACAATAGGGTGGCCAAATTTTTAGAGACTAACTAATGGGTTATATCTCTGCATATTGAACATAAGAAAGATAGAGAAATTACTAGATGATATATGTAATCAGTTGTAATATTTAAAACAATAAAAAAAAAAAAAAACATTACTTTTCACGGAACGAGAATCGACCCCAAGGTCCCAATTTTATACACTTTCCGTTCACGAGAAAAACTTGGGCCGTGTAACTGCTAATTAAACCTGCACCGCCACTTTGTTACTTTTGATGTAATTGTGATATCGAGATAGTCAGAATTTCAGAAAAAAATTGTTTAACTATCTAATATTTTCCGTAAAAATTAACTTACCTAGTTTAATAGAAACATACTGATATTCAAATAAAAATACTAAAATGCCGAAATGACATAACCTAATTTAAAAATATTGATCCATCATGCAACATCTGTGGTTAAGATGATTTTTTACAAAAGTTTCTATCCTCTAATCCATTTCTACAAAACTCCACGAATACTTGTGAAATAAACTTCCAAATTTAATTTTTTTTATGCAGATTTATGTTGATATGTGAATATCTCGAGTTTTCTTAGGTAATAAATAAAGAATCTTTTAAACATCTGAAGTAGATTTTAAGTTTTCGTTGACAGAAAAATCAATCACGGACAAACAGACACACATATAGACATTTTTCAAAAGAGGCCAATTTTGATTCAGGGAATATAGACGATATAGACGAAAGAGACGATGGGACATGAAATAATAATTAAATAATTAAAAATAATGAAATGAGGTCGCTCACGACTATGGAAGTTTTCGAAACGAACAGGGTAAATTGGTGTTAGTCTTAGTACGTTAAACTTAAAAAACGCCCGAGCTAGTCCGACACTAGCGCGGGTGTTTCGATGTAATTATTTTTGTAGGTCAAGTTTAAAAACACCCGATTTCGTCCGTCACTTTCTTTTGTCCGACACAATCTTTTCTGAATCCGTCTTACTAAATCAAATCATTGCATGCTTTAAATTACAGTTTTTTATGATATGTATCTATTATGTGTATCTTTCTTTTTCGTGATATTGAAATGGTTTTGTACGAAATTCAAGATTATAGAGATTATAGTAATTTCCTGGGATGATAGTTTTATGAAACTGTAGCGACATTAGGCCATATTTTTGCTGAGATGGACAAAATTATAGGATGATAGTTAATCCTGGGCTTATAGTTGATATAAAAGTGTCGATATAGTTATGTTTTGCCATTTCATCAGGGTACACAAATATTCAAGCCAAAAAACATAAACAAATAGAAAACCAAAAAATAAAAAAAAACAGCGACAACTTCAGAAAATAAATTAGAGAAGAAAAAATGAAAATTAAGAATAAAATTCAAAACTGAAAACGCAAGAAAAGTATCTGTATTAAAATCGCCGAGAAAGAAGTTTTCTTTTAATTTCAATTTGGCCATTCAATTTGACCGTTCAATCGATCGACCAGAAAAAGCCTTTGAAGATAATGAAACAGTATTGGCGGATAATATTTCGAACGCGGCATGTTCATGCCTCGTACAGAATGCACAAGAATAATAATAAAGGGTTGTGAAAAATGTCGAAGTATTATTATACTTCAAATGAGTTTTCTTTACTATGATATAATGCCGATGATTATTGATTTTCTGTGCCCATTACATAGCTAAAAGATGTAATTGTTTATTTTCTAAATTATTGAAATTTTATTAATTTAACAATAAACTTGGGAAATTTAATATATTATTTAGTAAAATTATTAATCTACACAAAATTGATTAGTCTCCATAACTTGGTAAAACTTTTCAATTTAAATACAAATAGTGTCAAAATAGGCTTACGGAACAATGTCCTCTCAACTTTTTTGATTTTGTACTCTTTTTTTGATTTGTATTTTAAATACATATAAATTAAGAAGTTTTAGTCGATTTCATTTTTCCGACTCCAGCACACCAAGTAATATAAAACATCGAATACGGTACCCATGAAATTGTTTATCACGCCCACCAGCGTGCGATGGATCATTCGCATAAATAATACATCCTCAAATCAATTGCCAAATTGTCATGATCAACGTTTCCGAAATTGCCTCAAAATTTGCTTCGGCCAGAACGAAACCCGAAGCAAATATAAATAATAGTTTTATCGCCGTACTCACTGAAAATAAATATTAATTCAATTTGACAATAAGGATAGTTTATTGAAGTATGCACAGATTGGTCAAATCACGAAGCAATAAAATTATTTCCTGTAATTGTTCAATATTTCGACAAAGAGTTGGGGATTCGGCTTCTATTGATCGAACTGAAAACAGTTTCAAACTAGAGATCTTAAACTATACGCGCGACCTTATTATTTCGGTATTGGATAGTGTACAACAGAACTCGGTAAACAATTATTTGGCATGGTATTTTAAATAATTGTGTGCAACATTGACTAGATCGTCTTTCGATTCATATTGAATCCATATTATTAAAAATATATAATTATTTTTCTATTTATACCAAATTATACAATTATTTTTCTTCGTACCAAAGAATTTAAAAAGTACAAGAAACTCCTATACCAATACCATTCGGAAACAAGATGACATTAAAATCATACTTCACAAAATAAGGCGCCGATATTCATTTTGCATTGAGAATCCTTTGAGTTAATGGTATACAACTTAGGATCGTTCATCTTTATTGTTCTTATTCCATTCGAAAATAAAAACAGTCGAAAAAGAGAACAATTCTCTAATGAAAATACGTTATGTAATTGGATCCGATTAAAATGCATTTCTAGAAAGAAAGACGAGTCCAACAGAACTGAAAACTCTACAAGCGGATCAAGTATTTCGAAATCATGTACATAAAGTTCCATCCCTCTGTTGCTATTCATTGGACTGAATAGCAACGAAGTGAAGGAAATACTTGATCCGCTTGTAGAGTTTTCAGCTTCAGTTGGACTCCAGCTCAATGAGTCCAAAACGAAATACATGATCTCTGGTCATAGGGGCAATGGCACACCAGATTTTAGTAGTGGCCACTACACGTTCAAGGGAGTGAGGAGGTTCAAAGATTTGGGCTCTCTTATCACTCACGAGTCACGATAACAGTGTGGGTGAGGATATTAAAGTGCGGCTGGCAGATGGCTTTGTATCCTCTAAGGCCACTGCTAAAATCTAAGCAACTGTCAAGTGCAGTGAAGCTGAAACTTTACAAAGCGTTGATCAGGCCCGTTGTTATATTTGGATGTGAAAGTTGGGCGCTGACTGATGAGTACGAGAGATGTCTCCTTACATTTGAGATAAGAGTCATGCGTGTGACTACGTTTACGGCCCAAAACGCGAAATAGATGGCACATACCGAGCTCTGTAAAGTAACGAGATCAGAGATCTGATGAATATCCCCGATATTGCACTTGAAATAAGGTCTCGACGAGTACGCTGGTTCGATCACGTTCTGCGTGCTGATCCGGAATGAAATGTGCAGCGATCTCTCGGTCGCTGACAAGATCCTGATATCGTTTCTTTTGATCTTCATTAATCAGACCTTTACAGTCGAATCGTTATATGCGTTTCTCTGTGTTCCCGGACCTGTACGAAAACTTCCACCGTAGCTTTGCAGCGACCAAATAATGATCGCTGCCTACGTATTTGGTTGCTGACCGATAAGTTCTCACAACCCGAGCTCGCCCTTTTGAAATTATCACGTGGTTAATATGGCTGCGGGGAATTTTGCGAGGATGGATTCATGTTTCCAAATCTATCTGTTTGTGAGAGGAAAATGTGCTTGCTATACTCTAAGATCGTGAGCAATGGCAAAGTACATCATTCTCTCACCATTATCGGTCGCAGTTTCGTGTCGGGAGTACGAACCTATGTTTTCACAGAAGTTAGTCTGATTTCTGCCAGCTCTAGCATTAAAGTACCCAATTACCATTCTAACATCGTGTTCGGGTATAGATCCCATCAGATCGTCCAAGTTATTGTAAAATGAGTGTTTATCTTGGGGCTGGCTGACACAAATTATCGACAGATTAGCTAACTTCATGGGCAAGCGAAGCTTATACAATCGGTTATTGACTGCTTGGAAATCCAAAGCAGCCTTCTTTACTTGCGGCCCAAGAAGAAATCCAGCTCCAAGATTTCTGAGGTCATCTCCACTGTATAACAACGTATATCTCATGTACATATGGTCTCCACTTTTAGGCCATATATATATATATATATATATATATATATATATATATATATATATATATATATATATATATATATATATATATATATATATATATATATATATATATATATATATATATATATATATATATATATATATATATATATATATATATATATATATATATATATATATATATATATATATATATATATATATATATATATATATATATATATATATATATATATATATATATATATATATATATTTATATATAATTAATATATATATAATTTAATTTTATATATATGTATATGTATATAATTAATTTAAAAAAACTAAGTGATTACTTTGGTTCTTCAGATTGTCTAAGACAGTTTGAAGACCAAGCTCAGGATCGATACCGTTGGAGCCAAATTGCTGACACAGTAAGGGGCCAGTATAGGCCTTTATAATCTGATTATAATTATTATTAAGTAGTTCGATGACCAGTGCATTTGTATGCTATTGTAATTTTGAAGTGTACTTTTTACTGTATAGCTTTGTTGTATCTGCTACTATTTCGGTGTGTAGGTCGAGATTTATGGTATTATTGCGTACATACAAAGCTACATTTACAATTCTTCATAATACATAATCTTGACTGGATTCGTTGAAGTTTTACTATGGTGCCATTGTTAAGTGCTATTTTATATAACAAAACCTTTTTATCTAGGCTTAAGTTAGTTTGTTTATTAATTAGAATACTTTACTTTAATTTGTTAACATTTTACTTCAATGTCAAGGTGGTCTGGTATGAAGCTGTCTTTTGGGAATCAAGTAGGTAGCTCCGTATTTTGCCAGCTCCGTATTTTGCAGCTTCCATAAGCATGCGTGTTACCTCCCCGTGATGATCACGGGCAACTACTACACCAGACGAACACATGACGCTAAATAACTGAGACGAGTTAAGGTGTTAACCTTGCCGTGCTGATAACCGGCCAGGCTATGGGCCAAGTCTAAAAACCAGCCCAGCTCTAATGGTTTATTTGGATACTTGGCGCCCTCTGAATCATGTAGCCTTGCCTATGTGTATTGCGGATCTCTGCTCAGGTAGACCTCCTTTCTCCGCTATTCGTAGGATCTATTATGGATGAACTAAATAAAAAATAAAAGTAGTCCGGCACTCTTAAAACACCGGAATAATAATAATAATAATCAGATTCTAAAGGCCTGGTGCTGCGGGGACATCGGCCTTTAGACCCAGTCTCCAAAGCGCAAACGGGACATAAGCACGAATGAGGATGGTCTCTGGAAACCAAAGGGCAAAGGCACAAATGCTGATCAACATCGGTAACGAGTAACGTTAAAGAGATCTTGGAAATTCTGCAAATCAGCCCAGATCTGCCATCAGCCACTTGGAGGATTGCCAAGTTGGAGGAAGTGTAAGCGGAGGCAGATCATAGATCGGCCTTTATCATTCTCAACAGAGACTCCTTGGGTGCTTTAGCAAAGTCTGGATGGCTGATCACCTATCAGTGTTGGTAACCCAGATGTGCAGAGCGTCCCTGAAGACAGTCAGGAGACTTTATCCATCGACTTGGAGATGTCGATATCTATGGGCCTGGATTGTGCGCTTCGGATCGATGACACGCTCACAGATGTGGAGTCTGATTCAACAGTGGCGGAGGTAAGCACTATCTAATGCTTAAAATCCTTAAAATGCCGTGGTGACCACCGGACAACTAGTAATTTACTACTCTAAAGCTGCCTCGGCGGCAGCTCTGCTTAAAATGGAACCTGAATTCATTGATGTGGTTCTGGTCCAGGAACCTTGGGTCAGCGGTGACTGGGTACTGGGGCTCAGAATTCCCAACTATAAAATACTACATACGAAAAATGAAGGCAAGATTCTTTCCAGCATTCTCGCTAAAATAAATTTCAATATCTTTATACTACTAAATTACTCCAACGCTGAGGTAGTTGGTAGGCGCTAGCATCAAGATTGATGGGTAAAATCTCTGAATATCAGATTTTGAATATTGAGCAGTGCAATATATACAAATACCAACAGGCGAGGTGAGTTAATCCTTAATTTTATTTTAAATACTAACCTAAACATATGTAATATCGGGCGTAAGCCAACAGATATTGCTAAGAACAGACAAGAAGTGCTAGCCATCGCAACATTTGTCTCAGATTTTATTAAGGTGAGGAAAACTTCACTGGAAAGTTTCAGAAGACCATTTGTTTTCTGACTATTATTATCTCCAGTATGCTGTGGTTACCCAAAACCCACTAGTAAAACATCCTTCAGGACTAGGAAGAAAACTGTCTGAGAGTTCTTTAGAACCATTCTTGGTAACTCATTACCGGTATCGGTTTCAAACCCACCTGCATCTATACAGGAGCTTGATATTCTAGTAAACAAGCTAACTGATGTTTTTTAACAAAGCTATGTTAGCTATGTTCATGTCCTATCAGTAGACCTTTGGGTAAGTGTCGGCCTATATGGACTGGTCCTCTTTTCCAGAAAGCACAATTTTTCCCAGATTTACCTGCCAATATTACATGGTACTCCTTGATCTTTACGAATAGAGCGAAATACATCGGCTACTTTTGGACAGCCAGCTAAGCTGGGAACCATACATCTTAGAAAGTGTAAAGAAAGCTAATGTAGCGCTCTACTCCTGCAAAAATGCCATTGGAAAGTGATGAGGTATGGAGCCCCACACAGTACGCTGGCTCTCCGTCTCATTGGTTAAACCTATACTACTATATAGTTGGCCAGAGTTAAAAATTATAGCTAACCTGAAACGATTGATGAAAGTCCAAAGAAAGTATCCATTACCTGAGAAGATAGAAGCCATTAAAAAATACTCAAAGTCAATGATAGCAAAGGATCTGAAGCCATTCTTGGCTATCATAAATTTCTATCTATCTAATCCGGCCTAACACAGCCGAACATTAGCGAAAACTACATGTTGATCAACGGGAGTAAGAAAAATGATAAAACGCCACATAAATTGACATACACGAATTATGCCTAAACGACCTAGTCGAAGCTACGCTTCTGGCATTCCCATCTCATATTGGATGTCTCACATCATACGTCCACGTATAAGCCGCGGACATTTGCGTCTAAACAGAAGATGGATAAAGCTACACCTCGTCGAATACGTCATCTATAGATTTCATAAGTCAGTTCACTACTTACATCCAACATGTCAGTGAAAATGATAACGTTACAGCTGATTTATTGTCACGAATCGAGCAAATAGAACAATTTGACTCTGAGCAACTGGCCAACGATCAACGAAACGATAACTTCAAGGAATCTTGAACGGTAGTATTCAAACATCGCTTATTGATGAAGAACATCGCAAATGATGTTCTGTGACATGTCAATATTCAACGTCCGACCATATATTACACCGAGATTTCGATAAACTATAACTCAAATGACACATCAAATTACTCAGACAAGCGTGCGTGCTACTACAATATTGCTCACGGAACGATACATTTGGCCAATCCTGAAGAAGTTTATCGCGATTTTTGTTAAGCACTGCATCCAATATCAACGAAACACGGTTCAAAGGCACAATCGTACAGCTGTAGAAAATATCAGAACACCTGGTAACCGATTCACTCACATAAATTTCGATTTAATTGAACCGTTTCACTATGCCATGGTAATTGCTATTGCCTAATAATGATCGATAAATTTACTCGCTGAATTTGATCGCTCAATTTCCCAACAATACAGTTGATACGGTTTCGAAAGCAATACTATCAACTTGGACATTAAGATATGGCGCGCCTTGTATTATCACAACTGACCAAGGCCGAAAGTTCGAATCGTGTATGATGCGTTATATATGACAGATACTTGGGACGAGACAAATAAGAACGTCTCCGTATCATCTACAGTCTAATGGACTAATAAATTTTGAAAGCAGCAATTATGTGTACCGATGGGGATAATTGGGTAGATCGATTTCCAGTTATTATGCTGAATGTGCGAACAGCCGTTAAACAAGATATTCAAAGTTTCCCAGCTGAACTCGTTTGCGGGAGCACCCTTAGAATACCAGGGGAATTTTTCAATCTCTTGACCCACATACATAGGCCTTACGAAGTAACCACTGCAACGTCAAATCAGTTTGAGCATTGTACGCACGTCTTGGGCCATATTAGATCATTCAATAACAGCGAAGCTGTTTTAAAATACGTATTAACCATATAGAGAATTCCTCATATCAATCGACCACTTAAAGCCAGCATTTATTGCAAATGAAGAACTCATTTACACCGATCGAACAACGTTGCATGCACCTTCAGACATATCAAATAAACGAACACATTCACTGCAACCATCAACATCGACCGATCCAAACGTCACTCGAGCCAAACGTCACGTAACAATACCAGCTCGATACCGTTGGCAGGGGAGTTTCTGGCACCTACCAACAAATTAAGCCGAAAGTGTTGGTTAATTTTAATACTTGTAGATTTGTCTCTTGTAGTAATCTCAAATGTGAGCCTTATCACAGTTATAATGATACTAGATAGAGATACATAAACAATGCATTTTTTCAGTTGCATTTTAAGTAAAAATTAATTTTCATTTTAAGTCAGTTAAACAAATAAAACACAAATAATTTAACTCTGCGTTTTATTAATAAAATAGCGAAAATATAAAATAACTTTCTAAAAGTTCATGCATTCTTGAACTCTAATAATTGTCTATTTTTATTCTCTATATGTGAAAATCTCGTTAATATGAGTCTAAAAATAGAAAATCTCCTATTTTTGGTTAATCTCGTTTTCGTTAGAAATAAGCTTATTTTGTCCTTTTCGATGTTAATGATCACATAAATTTACTGAAAGAACAAAAAAGCTGCTCTATTTAATTAAATGGAACAACACACTCTGAGAAATTGATGCTCATACTATTAAATTTATAATAGGCGGCAATTTGCGTTAACGCCTACAGAAATTTATTATATTCTCATATTAATTTAGTAATGTAACAGGTTGGAAATCAATTTGAAAAATGATTATTTAAATAGAGATAATTGCAAATAATAATAATGTAACATTTACTAAATTTTATAGTATCGTTATTTCATTAAATTAATCAAAATATTCATAACATTTTTCTTCTAACAATAACCAATCAATTTTCATTGTCATCGAAAATAAATTGATCATGAGGAATAAATTAAGATTCAACGAACATCTTATAGAAATTTGTTCAAACTAAGTGAAACGAAAAAAAAAACATCAGCTCAATCAGATTTTAGCATTTTCAATTGAATTTCTCTTTTCGTTATTTTCCATAAAAAGTTGGTGGTCTCAAAGAAGATTTCGTTTACATTTTTCCAATAGATTAATTTATTTTCATCTCACGAAGCATTTAACAACCATAAAAAAATTCACCTTTTAAAATTCCTTTTTGCCATTATCAAATTATATTATCATATTTTAGTATTTTAAAGAAAAACATTTATTATCCTTTATTTATTTTCTTCGATTCCTTTTGGTCCAAAATAGGCGAAAACACATATAAACTTGGCAGAACGAAATAAAAAATGTTCAATTGGAATTAATCATTGCTGTTTCTTAGAAAAAAGTATAAATGATATTAGAAAATACTAATAGAAATGTTTAAAAAAACAGTTACCAGTAGCCTATCATTAATCCTATAATTACGTTAAAAATAAAATCATTTAGAAAATAAGAATTGTAAAATGTATGTACATACATAAAGTACACGTATATTTATCAAGTTCAAGAAAGTACAGTAATATTGGAGCCAATTGAAATTGAAAACAATTATAAAATAATTTAAATAGTTCGAAAATAGACTTGCTTAAATGTAATCAGAATTTTTCGTTACTTAACCTTTTCAATATACTGTTACGAATTTCGGGCTCGTCTAAGGTTTTTGCAATAAAACGCTGATATTTTACAGGTTTTTGGGAAACCCAGTTGAAACTTTACTGCAATAACTTGCATGTTCGATTTTTCTATTTCTAAATCTTCGAGGTGTTTAATATTCTCCCAAATAAAGAAAGTTGATCCTCCTCTTGCTCATTGCGCTGGATGGAGAGCATAGTTATAGATTTATCCACGAATCCTTGCATATAAGATACGCCACACATTTTTTGTAAAATGTTTTTAATGTTTTGCCACATATGGATAAAAAAGTAACAACATTAGGGCGACACACAGGACTATGGAATTCAAAATTGTAAAATATCAACTATTTCATCAGGAATAAAAACAAACTATTTTTAAAAACCAGTTAATGGCAGTTTACCAGCCATTGTAACTTGTATGATAACAATAGCTTTTGTGCCATTCAGTAATTTTTATACCGATTTACGAAGACTACTAAAAATAGTCGGATATTTTAAAATTCCAGAGTCATCGACCACGATCAGATAACATAAGTGGCAAATGCTCTTTACATGAATATCATTGTGCATGCTCCTAATCGATTCTGGAAGTTGAGCTTAGCACGTGTACTTGTAACTTAGGTTAGATTAGGTTAGGGTAGCAATACACTGTGTATAGTACTAAATATTGTTCCAGCAGCCCTGGAAACTAGCTAGGGTTCAATGCACCAATCATTCATTAATCCGAAATCCTATTGATTATAGAAACGAACACTAGAAAAACACAAAACGGGAAACACAAATATATTATTTGCTATCGTACACGGACACGAATCGGAAAACGGAACATCAGAACGCTAACAAAAACATCAAGCCTAGCACAAGTAGAAACGGAAATGAAGCGGAAAATAACATCGAGATACTAGGCCTCAGTAAGATGAAAAAATAGTGAAGCACTTACAAGAAATTATCTGATGTTCTCTGGTAGAACATACACACACGAACAAGCCCTGTAGGCATACTAACAACAGCTAAAGGAAAGAAGCCCACTACTCGAATGGAAACCAATAAGTAACAGAATAATAACAGCAAGATTCCATTCGTAAATACGAAACACAACGATCATGCAGTGTTATGCACCTACGGAAGAGGCGGATGATATAACAAACGATGAATTCTACGAACAGCTACAAGCCACAATACACAGCGACCAACTGGTAATAGCAACTTTCAAAGTCAAACCAGCCGCTGTAAAAGCACACATGAAAACCATGGACTAGCGATGAAATGTGGAAAAAAATAGAGGAACGTCGTCAACTCAAGTTACAACTATGTCACCAAGATACGACGGAAATCCGAAGTTAATTGAAAGACATTCTCGTAACTGCAGAGAAAGTAGTTGCAATCAGAAACATGCGCACTAACATCAATGTGTAAGAAGGGTCACCGGAAAATACACGAACATTCCACCCATAAAGGATCTATCTGGTCAAAACCTTAACCACACATCAGCAGCAACTAAATAGATGGAAAGAACACTTTGAGGACAACTGCGTAGATAGCGAAGAAAATTATGAGCTCCCAGATGGCAATTATAACGAAACTATCAACTCCCAACCACCAACGGAGGGGGAAGTTAGATTTGCTATCCAGAAGCTGAAGAACCATAAGCCCGCTGGCACAGACAAGATACCAGCTGAAATATTCAAGAGCGACACATCTATAGCAGCAGAAAAAGTATTAGCGCGATGATAATTTTCGAATGAATATCTCCATCAATCAACCAACTACTATTGGACAGCGAAATGCCAAAACTTGACAATACAATACCAAATGGTTCCCAATGGGGACCACTAAAACGGCTCAATGATCTGGACTATGCAGATGATATATGCCTGTTAACACACAAGTATACCGACATACAGCAGAAAATACAGAAGCTTTCAGACGTAGCCCATAAAGTAGGTCTCAAAATCAACATCAGTAAAACAAAAGCCATGAGACTGAACACGAATATTAGTAAACCAATCACCATGAACATCACGCCATTCGAAGAGGTAGAAACGGTTGAAATTGCGTCTACCCGGGTTGTATTGTAGTAAAAACAGACGGCACTGAAAAAGACATCAGTCAACGCATAAAGAGAGCAAGAAATACTTTCAACACGCTCGATAAGATTTGGAATGCATCCGTCCTGTCCAGGAACATGAAGCTACGAATGTTCAATGCATGTGTAAAATCAGTATTGCTGTATGGGTGTGAAACGTGGAAACACACACAGAAGATTACAAATAGACTCCGGGTGTTTGTGAACAAATGCCTGAGAAGACTGGTAAAATGCTTCTGGTCGAACACCATCAGCTACATAGAACTTCTGCGGCAAACAAAGCAAACAAACATTAAGACCGAAATTAACCATTTTGTATTTGCAGAATCAAATAACAACCAAGCAAAAGTCGTTATTACTAGATATGATTGAACAAAATACCGTAATCTTATTTGGATTTAGTGAGGCAGGCGGTAACCAAATAAGAATTGAGTTGTGGCGTGAAATTTCCTTCACAATAAATTTGTTACCGCCTATCACAAGAAGCGTAGAACAGTGGAACAGGGTAATTATATGACAATAAATACCTTAATAATAACAAATACTTAAATTAAAATTTATATATATATATATATATATATATATATATATATATATATATATATATATATATATATATATATATATATATATATATATCAGGTTTGGCTAGATTTAAAAACAAAACTAAAAGAAAACTAAATTAACATCGTGGGACGCAACACTAGACTTTCTCGAGATAAGTTTAAAATATATGAAATATATTTTTATTATCAGTTTCCTTTAGAGACCACAAACAAGTTTTGTAACTTCGCCAGTAGTATGAAAACCGGAACTAAACCAATAATTGAAGAGTGGCTATCCCAAACAGGCTCTTCACCAGCCACACCCACCAAGACCTCAACGATACTGAGATACCGAGCCGAGGAGTGTAAGTAACATACATAATTATATTAGAATATTATTTGACCTATATTATGTTTTCTTCAACAGCGAAGTGTTGTGGTGATTCGGTCCAGGAGGAAACCCTGTTGGTTCTAAAGGACATACAGGCATTACTACAGAGGAGAGATCTTTCATAAAATTAATTTGTTTTTATTTAAATGGATTTTATAAATACTTGAAAAATTGTATAGGACAAAACATAAAAAACATTTCAACTAAACGGTTAATAAAACAAAATTTAACATTAGCCGCTAATAATAATATTGGGAAACGGCCATGGATCAATTCAGTCCCAGTACCTTTGCTTATCTTTGATATGCAGTATGAAATTGTTGATTGACTCATCATGGCGAATTGCGTCTAACCCAACACGATGTTGATGGTTTCCACTGGCATAATGTTGGCAATACCTCTGAATGAAGTGGCACTCTCACCGGGTTGTCATCAATAAATGGGTGGATATCACTTATTAATGTATAAAAAGCATACGATAATTATCAATAAAAAATTGAAAAATAGAAGTGTATACAATACATAGTGAAATAAATTAAATGATTTGAAATTATGTATAAATAACTCACCATCGATCGGATAAGTTAAAAGGATCCAATGTATCACGCAAATAATCAATGTACCGTCTTGATTTGATTTTACAGGCATAATATACAATTGAAATAATACCACTCATCTTTTATATGTATAATCTATAATGTATTTGTAATTATGTTATTAATTGATTTTACTAAGTAATTTTTTTATTAACCGAAATTTAATTTAATACCATACGACTTCACTCAAAAAAATTTAAAATTATAATGCCAAAACAAAACAATCCAAATTCTACAGAGCATGCGCAATAATACACACACATAATTTGATTATGTTACGGTAATTTTTGCTCTCGTAGTTTGGAAAGGCAACAAAATGTATTGGGATCCAGAGAAAATGAACCGCACCTGTACCTCACTATAGGGGTAGTACAGTTTTTTTCTCGTCCATCTTCTCAGCTACGGCAGAGCAAGGACGCCCGGTTTTCCCACATGTTTACCTATAAGACAATGTCCCGTTATAACTCCTACGACCATACCAATATGGTACCGACGAAGCAATATTAGCTGGCTGAATCTACCTAGTTATTACGTACGAATTGGTGTTACATCATCTGAAACAGCAGTTTACATGATGCTTGCTTTGTAACATAAGGTGTGCTGTGCACTGACAGGCTCATCTGCTCCTACATTCCATACAATATTGAAATGCCCTGGCACCCAGGTCAAGAGGTTGTTTGTTGCAACAAAATTCAAGGATTGGCAAGGTTTACCTGGATTGCAAGTAAAATATTACGTAGAATACTTGGCAAGGTTTTTTGTTAACGTCGACTAACGTGACTTAACGTCCATTAGGGCAATGTCAACAAGCTACGATACAGTTCGTTAAAATGAAGTTCACAGTTGTATTTTGTACAAAGGAGATTCAGTTAAGTCGTATACGGGTTCCATCACGCACATGTAGCTTGAGTCTCTCCATGAGATTCTGCACAACTTTCAGTTCTACTTTGGCAGCAATATTGTTCCATTTAGAATGTATATTTTCAGCAACTTTATCGCATCCGCCATTCGTCTACAACATTCTTTTCACTATTGCAACGTTGTTGGATAGTTCGAAAGACGGCGGGCTCAGCTCCTTTGAGACAACATTGAATTTATTAGTTTCGTACCAATATTTTATTGTGCCTTTAGAGTAGTGTGAACTAGCTAAATCAGTATAGGAATCGTGTGCATAGGTTTAGTAGGAAAATGCTTTTCAAAAACCCTTCCAAGAGATTATTTTATTTTGTTTGGGCACTCATAATAACTGTTTTGTAAATTATTCATTAAAAGGATAAAACAACTGACTATAATGTAGTTTAGTAGCTTTCTACTAAACTTGCACAGAATCAACGTGATTGTGGAGAATGTGACATCACCTGACATGTTTTTTAGCGGACAAGTTCTGGTTATCTGAACAATTCGGCTTTCTAATAATTCAGCTCTCATAGACTTCCTGAACTCGAACTCTTCTTAACATGGAACGGGATATATTAAATTTTATGGCACGGTTTTAGTCAGAGATCGGGTTATTATTTTTAATGAAACTTATAACCGTCCTGTAAAGATTTTTATCATTGTTGTACCATGTTTCTCATTTTTGTATGCTGCTCTGTTTTATAACACTATATGTCATTGTTATATATGGAAGTTTAGTAGTTTTGGAAAAACATGACGCCAATTTTCAAGGTATTTGTGCACAGTTAGTTTTCGATTATTTAATTCCATCTTTAGTAACTTTTTACTACTGCAGCCGATTTTAACTTTGCAAAGAAAGAACACCGTAGTTTATTAATAATTTACAAGATCTTGTCTACATTGTCCATGGGTTGTCGACACGCCGACGTAGAAAATAATTGATGACTCGTTAACCTATCAATGAGTGTGATTGTAGCGTTTTAATAGCAGCCAGACTGTCGTAAAAGTGCGAATATACCTTGTAGATATTACATTACACATCAACTACATTACACATCATTATCGCGATAAGTGCAGCTTGAAAGACACTGCAAAACAGTGCCTCACAGAATACCCTACACCCGATCCCATCCATTCCTCCTATCATTCTTTGAGCCATCCGTGAAAAAGCTCAGCGACTATTATCCATAACCGCCTCACTCACCCAGACTTTAACTGGCCGAAAAATGAATTGAATGGCTGAGCGATAAATTATAAGATTTTATGCTACAACTTAAAATCCCAAATATTGATCTAGATTCAACAACACAAATATTTCTGCTTATAAATAAAATACAAAACGTTATCACTGTTAATTGCAGATCACCCACCAAGAACTGTATTTTTCAAACATTTAATAATGAATTAATTCAAGAACACTTAAAAAAGGACGAGTTAGATTTAATTTTGGATACAAAAACACGCAGGAACAATTTGTTAGATATGTTGGAACGATTTCAATTACTAAAAAACTGTTCAAAAACACCTTATTGACCTGAAAATTCCAAGAGGCTTTACCGATGAAAATTTGAAACTGCTATTTAGTGTAACATTAGCCCTACTTCCAATTAACTTTGTTGAGAAGATACTAATCTCTTTCTTATGGTTCTGTAATTTATGTTTGATGAGTGGTTTTTGCGGTTGGCGACACCGCTTAAAGAATAATTAATTATCCGAATGAGGCGATCTCGAACACATTATTCAGGTATATTTATGATCTCACATTTTTTATCGACCAAAGTATGACCATGAAGATTATAATTATTTTAACCAAACCAATATCAATTATCGCTCTTTATTCGCCGTAAGAACGCAAAGTGCTCTCTACCGACAGAGTATGTACTCACACCGCAAATACGCGGTTGAGCCCCTCACCCAGGTAATATTATTTTGAATAAAATGCAAATATAGACTACTTCTAATGATTTTGAAATTAACAGGTTCAGCTAATCTTTTTGAATTAGAAGTTGAATCATTCTAACAAAAAATACTCCGTTAGCATTGTTTTTTTTCAACTTGATGAATTATTTTTGTAGTACTGTTCGTAAGATATAGAAATTTGTTTACCAGTGTTGCCGGGCTGTCACTGATAACAGTTGCCGGCAACCACAATATACGCATATAGATTTTGCAATTAACGCAATCCTGTTATACTAGATTTTGCCACTCACATTTAATCAATCGCCTTATTTATCTTAGCCTAATTTGTATAAATAATAGCGTGAATTTTTTGATATACAGATAAGATAACAACAACAGACATATATTATAAACAAACCATTATCATGCCTGTTTTATACCGAGCAGAATTAAATATAAAACAATTTTCCTATTTTTTTTTTTTTTTGTTATATTTTGGTTCAAAGAACAACAGAAATTAATGATTATAATTTTTAATTCATTAGAAGTTCATGAAAAAAACTAATACCAGTATGTAATAACAATACAAAGAAAAAAGGAAAATCATTTGACGTTGTGTATTAAATGTAATTTTTACATCGATCCAAACACACTATGTGGTTAGTTTTTGTATTATTATGGTTTTTAACTTTTTTTTTCCATCATAATATTATAACTGAAATGTGGTATAGTGATCACGCAATTTGATAATAAATTACGCGACTTGGGAAGAACATGTATGCCATAAAGCAAAATGCTTAAACCCAACCATTATAATATATTTTGATCAAAAATGTTGTACAGTGGGTTTATTTTATATGTTACTTTAGGGTTGAGAATATAATCTTGCATCAAGAAATCTCGCATACCAAATTCGATACACATACATATGTATAAAAAATCGATACTCATATGTATAAATAATAATTGTGTAGAAAACTATAAATAGCTAGTTGTTCGAGAAAGTGCATAAATCGCGCGAATTATATTCTACAGTCGTATAGTATAAATAAAAAAAAACAATATATTTTTATTTATTTGAATATAATAAATTAATTATGATTTATAATAATTTTGAGGTTTGGGGTTCGAGTGATCAACTAATTCTGCTCATTATTATTATTATTATTATTAAAATTGGCTGGAACCCACGAGGATTCCGCACTCAATGACAACTGCTCACGAAGTGAAGGCTTCGTAAATAACATCATGAGATAAACACATACGATGTAGATGATCTTTAAAACGGCCATGTCTCGTAAGAATCACTACCAAGATTCTTAGCTGGTTCTTTTTTAAAGATAAAGCATACTTCGTGGACCTCAAATTGGGCTCCTTAATGAAGTACTTCGCCTTACCACAACTAAAAGTCGTAAGCCACTGAGATCTTAGATCATTCAAAGCCTAATCCTTTATAACTTTCTTCCCGTAGTTGAAAGCTACAGGAGCCGCTGGTTCAGGAGCAATTAAAGTTAATTGAGAGCCAGCTTTGGCTAAACAATCCGCAATCTCATTGCCTACGATGTCACAATGAGCTGGTACCCACATAACCGTAACTTGTAGCAGCTCGAATATTCGACTCACCGATATTCGATTCTGCCACAAACAAAACAATTAGTGAAATTCAAATATAATCCAACTTATTTGAATTAAGCGTTCACTAACCCCATCACATATCAATCTATCCAACCAACACTATCTAATAACCGAACCATTACTATAAAACATTTATAGTAAAACCATCGCCATCCAACCAACATCACCACGAACTAACAATGTTCGGTGATGCAATAAAAATCCACTGCACTACATAAGTGCAATGTTGACCGTCGCCGGCGCATGTGTTCCCGCTTCACAAAACGAAGACGAAGGCGACGTCAATATACCAAAACAAACAAGCAAGAAAGCAACTCGTTCGCTATATATATATAATATAAAAAAATTCTCAGTGTGCAAGACGGCAGCCATTGCCTAAATAAAAAAAATTACATTTTTTTGGTGAAACAAAATGTGGTGGTGAAATAAATAAATAAATAAATAAATTAATTAATTAAAATACAATAAAACAAACTAAAATTTATAACAAATAAATTTGTGAAAATTAATAATAAATCATTAATTATAAATAAACAAATAAATCATTGTATGTGTATTTTATTTGAGAAGTCAATTTTTAATTAGGAGCAACCTCCTAAAGTGGTGACCATCGACGGCGGTTTTTATCGCCAAATAATAACAAAAAAAAATAAAAAACACGCGGGCAAATAATAAAAAAACGTGGAGTAGTCGACGTCCCACCCACGCACCGAGGGATACAAAAATTTAAGCGGAGACGTGCGTAGGGCCATCCCACGCAACAACGAGGGACACCGTGGGACAAGCAAACGGTGAAGCGATCCACCCTCACCGCAACGGATGACCATCAACAGCAGCAGACCCATCAACAGCAGCAGAAACAACAATAAAAACCGGTACCAAAGTTTTTTTTATATAAATTTTTTTTCTTTGCACATTAAATTTTTTTATTTTTTTTTATTAACGTAGAATCATTTTTTTCAATAAGACAAATTAACGTAGAATCATTTTTATTTTTTCAACTTAACGTAAAATCATTTTTTAAATTGTAAATTTTTTTTATATATATTTTTCACCACCACAATCGTTACCCATCCATTTTCACACACACTGGTCGGTTTCTCGCAGCACGCCCTCCCGCCATCACCGTTGTGGGTTAATATAAAAAAAAGAATAATAAAAGGTTTTTCTCAAAACCGCAACCACATCGGTGACAACACACAATCCGTCGCAAACATTTTTCTTGCATTTCTTTTTTTTTTAATTTTTTTGTTGCATTCAAACTTCAACGAGCCCCCCCCCAATATAAGGTAGGACGAAAGGAACTCCATATTCGGGGGTTTTCTCGTCACACATACACAAACACTGGCTAACAACAATTTAACGAAAACATCATCAAATCACTTCAGATTCGAAAGATGCCGGAGTTGATTCGCATAGCGCTGGTGGCACAGCCCGAATCCTCCACGACACAAATGTTAGCCAGAATTGCCGACAAAAGGTATGATGTCATTAACATTCATCAACCAAGCGTCAGTCAAATCAATGTACCATACCGGCGACGACGACAAAATGAACGCAGCGGAGACAGAACTCCCCGTTCAACAAATCAAGCACCATTATCTCTCGAAGCAAGACTCGCACGCATCGAGTCAAGACTAGAAGGGCTAATACGAGGTCGAAGCAGGTCACGCGACCGACGAGCTCCCTCACAATGTAGACCCCGCAGTCCCAGCAACAACAAATACCAACGAGGTATTTGCTGGTATCACGAGAAGCATGGTCAAGCCGCACGAAAATGCACGCCACCGTGCAATTTCAAATCGTCGAAACAATCGACATCCGCGGCAAGCAACATGGACATTGATCAGCATTCAAAAAACTAGCAAAGCAACGGGTAGAGATACAAACATCTCAAGTTACACCCTATACGTCCCGTTTGTTCGTGTACGACCGAACGAACAAACTCACCTACCTAGTCGACACTGGCGCTGACCTTTCGGTTATTCCAGCAATGAATTTCAGAATGAAATACTCATTAGCCAATCGAAATTCAGATCTAGTCTTATCGGCTGCCAATGGTTCAATCATCCACACGTACGGCACAAAATTGCTTAACGTGGATATCGGTCTCAAACGAACTTTCACGCACGCTTTCATACTAGCTGCAGTGAATCGTCCGATCATTGGCGCCGATTTTCTAAGCAAATTCGGACTTCTTGTCGATGTCAAACGCAAACGGCTGATTGACCCAGCTACAAAGCTGTCAATAAACGCCACAATGGTTCGTGTTAACACACCAACACCGATCCATTTTAACATCGACAACGGTTACGGCACTCTGCTCAAAAAGTACCCACTACTTACAGCAGAGCCGAACTACAAAATGCCAGTCCGACACAACGTGGTTCATCACATCGTCACGGAAGGCCATCTTCCCGTGTCGAGACCACGCAGACTAGATTCGGTGCGTCACAAAGCTGCACAAGCAGAATTTCAACACATGGTGGAATTAGGGATTTGTCGAACATCGACATCTTCCGTCTCTTGTCCATTACACATGGTCAAGAAGAAAGATCAAGACTGGAGGCCATGTGGGGACTATCGGCGTTTAAACACGGTTACGATACCGGATCGCTACCCGATACCCCACATTCAAAACTTCACCATGCACTTGCATGGCTGCAAAGTTTTCTCCAAACTTGATCTCATCAGAGGTTATCACCACATTCCCGTGGCACCTGAAGACGTTTTCAAAACGGCAATCACCACACCATTTGGCCTCTTCGAATACACCCGAATGCCATTTGGATTACGCAATGCCGCACAAACGTTTCAGCGCTTCATGAACGAAGTCGTTCGAGATCTCGACTTCGTTTTCGTCTACATAGACGACATTCTTGTGGCATCACAAACTGAGGAACAACACAAACTCCATCTGGAAACACTTTTCCAACGACTTGTCGAGTTTGATGTTCACATCAAGAGCTCAAAATGCGTCTTCGGCGCATCCACTCTTGATTTCCTCAGCCACAAGATTACCGCTAATGGCATCCTTCCGTCACAAGACCGAATCAATGCCATTAAAGAATTCCCAGCTCCAACCTCAATCAAAAGTATTCAGCGATTCATCGGCATGGTCAACTACTACCACCGATTTATACCAAAGCTCGCTGAAATACTCAACCCAATTCACAGCCACCTGGCAGTACTACTGCGTAAGCCCAAAACCGCCAAGAACTTCTCTTGGCCTGACGAATGTCAACACGCATTCACGTCACTCAAGGCTGAATTGGCACGCACAACACTCTTGTCTCATCCACTGAGCGACTCAAAGCTCAGCATTACTACTGATGCATCAAACACTGCTGTCGGAGCAGTCATGCAACAGTACAACGACAAGTGTTGGGAGCCCCTGGGATTCTTCTCAAAGAAGCTCTCGGATGCCGAAAAGAAATACTCTGCATTCGATCGGGAATTACTCGCAATATATCTAGCAATCAAACACTTCAGATATTTTGTCGAGGGTCGGGACTTCACAATTTACACCGACCACAAGCCTCTCACTCGAGCAATTCAGTCTAAAACTGAACGCAATCCAAGGCAAGCACGCCACTTGGATTATATTAGTCAATTTACCACGGACATCCAGCATGTTCAAGGTACCGACAACGTTGTCGCGGATACACTTTCGCGCCCAACAACAAATGAAACGGCCACAGTCGAGACTCACTTCGACTGCAACAAGATCGCACAAGCGCAAAAAGCAGACTTGGAACTTCAGAATTTACTTTCTGGTTCCGCTTGTCACGCCAGTTCATCACTGCAACTGGAGCTTTTCAAACTACCTGGCCTCGAACTCTACTGCGAAACATCTACGGGTGCAAATCGCCCGTACATCGCAGAGCAACTACGTCGAACCATCTTCGACACACTACACGGTATCTCACATCCTGGTGTCCGCGCAACTCGTAAATTGATTACTGCTCGATACTTTTGGCCCAGCATAAACAAAGACGTGACCCATTGGGCACAATCCTGTTTATCCTGCCAAAAATCGAAAGTCCAGCGACACACAAAATCGCCTCTTGGACAATTCGCAATTCCACCTGGTCGATTCGAGCATATTCATTTGGATGTCGTAGGACCACTTCCTCCATCCAATGGATACTCATATCTACTCACCTGTGTCGATCGTTTCACTCGATGGCCAGAAGCGTACTGCATGAGCGACATGTCTGCAGCAACCATTGCCACCACATTCGTACAAAACTACGTATCACGATTTGGCGTTCCACTTGACATCACCACTGATCAAGGAACCCAATTCGAGTCGAAGCTTTTCACGGAGTTAACGAAACTCCTCGGCTCGCATCGTATACGTACAACGGCTTACCATCCGCAAGCCAATGGCATGGTCGAACGTTTCCACCGCCAGCTCAAAGCTGCTCTCAAGGCCCGAGGCAACACAATTCACTGGAGCTCCGAAGTACCAATCGTTCTACTTGGTATTCGAGCAACGGTCAAAGAAGATTTGAAGTGCTCACCAGCTGAAATGGTTTACGGTCAAACCATCAAGCTACCCGGTGAGTTCTTCGTCGAACATCCTCTACCGTCTCCATCCACAACCGACACAGTCATCGACCAACTCCGCACCACCATGCAAAATCTTATCCCCACGACAACAAGACCAACGAATGAAAGCAACATATTCGTTCCCAAATCGCTCAACAATTGCGATTACGTCTTTGTCCGGGTTGATAAGGTTCGTACTGGATTACAATCTCCATACGATGGGCCATACAAAGTTATACGCCGCTTACGCAAGCAATTCATTGTCTCAATCAAAGACAAACACCACTCAATCTCCATAGACAGATTGAAACCGGCCTACGGTATTCTCAACACAGCTGATCAAATATCAGCCAGCAAACGATATAAAACCGTCCGGTTCAACGTATAACGTCTCAAATCCAATGGTTTCTCATCTGGAGAGGGGGTACTGTAGCAGCTCGAATATTCGACTCACCGATATTCGATTCTGCCACAAACAAAACAATTAGTGAAATTCAAATATAATCCAACTTATTTGAATTAAGCGTTCACTAACCCCATCACATATCAATCTATCCAACCAACACTATCTAATAACCGAACCATTACTATAAAACATTTATAGTAAAACCATCGCCATCCAACCAACATCACCACGAACTAACAATGTTCGGTGATGCAATAAAAATCCACTGCACTACATAAGTGCAATGTTGACCGTCGCCGGCGCATGTGTTCCCGCTTCACAAAACGAAGACGAAGGCGACGTCAATATACCAAAACAAACAAGCAAGAAAGCAACTCGTTCGCTATATATATAATATAAAAAAATTCTCAGTGTGCAAGACGGCAGCCATTGCCTAAATAAAAAAAATTACATTTTTTTGGTGAAACAAAATGTGGTGGTGAAATAAATAAATAAATAAATAAATTAATTAATTAAAATACAATAAAACAAACTAAAATTTATAACAAATAAATTTGTGAAAATTAATAATAAATCATTAATTATAAATAAACAAATAAATCATTGTATGTGTATTTTATTTGAGAAGTCAATTTTTAATTAGGAGCAACCTCCTAAAAACTTCAAAGAAGGTTCATGAATTGTTTGCATTCCTTGACGAGTTTAGAAACAGTCAAGGGATTTCTGAAAGAGTTAAATACAGCTTTACTATCTATACACAGTAGAATTCTTTTGTTTTTAACAGCAAAATTCAAAGCCTCAATAACATTACGTGTCAGCCCTATTAGTTCCGCCTGAAAAACAGTACAATGCGAACCAAGACTACTGAAAAGTGTCAGATCCGTCCAAGGACAGTAGATTCCAAAGCCTGCGCTGAGGTTAGAATGAGTGCCATCAGAATAAAAGACTATGGACTCATCTAATTTGTTAAGAAAAACCTGCGAATTCCATAAATCTCTCGAAGGATAAGCCACCGAGAATAGATATGAGAAATGAAATTCGGGTAATAGTCTGTCATTAACCATATCGATTTCTGGTAAACATGAAGAATAATTTTTAAAAATTTGCCGATGTCCCACGATAGAACCGAAAACATTCCACAGCCCAATTCACCTCAGACGATAAGCTGCAGAACAGGCTGTTCCTAAAATAAAGGTCCGTAACTGAGGTAAGGAAAGAATGGATTCCATAGCAAGAAGTTGAGTCGAGGACATAGCTCCAATTATGGCTCTGCAATCAGGATTTTGTAAACCATTAAGCTTGGCTATAGAAGCCTTCAGGTTAACACTGGCCACCACACACACAATAGAGGCGTACGATAGTAACGGTAAGACCGGTGATTTATAAGTGAAAGAAAGCATCCTAGGGCTTAAGCTCCAGGTTTCCCAAAAGCTCTTCTACATTGCCAAAAAATGACAGTAGCTTTTTGAAGCAACACCAAGTAACTTGACGTGGTCACATTTAGTGATCGTTCTCCCAAAAAGGGAGGGAAGTAAAGACAATTAAATCAGTTTTAGAAGGGTTGACGGGAAGACCCTTCTCAATACACCATGCCTCCACAATAGTTAAAGCATGCTGAGTTAGGTCGGATAAGACACTGAGATGTTTACCTGAGACTGTCAAAACAAGATCATCAGCGTAGCTCTTCGCAATGTAGCCAGATTGCTGCAGCTTTACAAATAACTCGTTAATGACCAAAAGCCACAGCAGAGGTGAGAGCACGCCTCCCTGAGGACAGCCTTTGATAACCTTTTCATAAACTAACACCCCATCCAGCTCCGCCTCCACAGTGCCAGACTTGAGCATGGATTCAATCCATAAGATGGTGCGACCAATACCAAAGTTGGTACAGGCACTAGTAATCGTAGCAAACGAAGTGCTATCGAAAGCTCCCGCAATATCCAGGAAAGTACTCACAAGAAACTCCTTATTATTAAGGGATTTTTCAATCATCATCCGAGTTGACGATAACACAACCAGGAAAATGAGCCGAAAGGAGCAGCTCGCCAATTTCCTTGTTGGGGGAAGTAAGCTGTCCGTCCGGTAGACAAATCAAGTTACACGTACTGTTCTTAGCTAAAGTTTTATTGAGTCCAGCGACAACAGATAGACTGTTGATTTCCTCGCAGAAGTTTTGAAGAAGAGGCTTTTTGAGCGGATCTTCATCTTCTTTTATATTCCTTTTATGTTAACAAGAAGTGATCCCAATCAATCTGTTGCTTAAATTTTGCTTTGATCTTCAGTTTCCTAGTAGATGTCCTTAATTTTTTATGGTCAGAGTTCCAGAAAGGTTTGTTCCGAATCTTTTGATTAGTGATAAGAGGACAAGACTTTTCAAAGGCTATCGTAATTGCCAATGCAAGTGACGATGCTTGATCTTCAATGTCCTTCCTCGACCGAACAACTTTCGGTGGCGCAAGTAAAGAACCTTGCTCGAGAGAGAAAAGACACCAATCGGTTAATTTCCGATTGCGGTAAGGTTTAAGAGGCGGTCGTTTAAGGTTGATATTAGACTGGTTGAAGTATAATGTAATATCTACGAGGGATATTCACATTTTTACGGACAGCCTGGCTGCTATTAAAACGCTACAATCATACTCCCTGATATCGAAGGTAGCCCAGAACTGTCTGGCATCTTTAAATGAGATGGCTGATCAGTTCAACATCCGCTTGACGTGGGTGCCAAGGCATTTCAATATCGCAGGGAATTTAAAGGCAGATGACTTGGCCCGTAAGGGTACAGCATGCCTAATAACCCAAAGCATGCGTGATATAAAGGTACCGCTTGCTTCATGTAAACTGCTGCTTCAGGAAGAAGCTATAAAAGAAACGAACGTCAGATAGCCTAACGCCAGTTCGTGTGTAATAACCAGGCAGATCCGGCCTGGACTTGACCGGTCCAGATCAGGCCAACTGATATCGCTTCGACGGCACCCTATTGGTATGGTCGTGGATGCTATAACGGGACATTGTCTCATTGGGATACATGCGAGCAGACTGGGTGTCCCAGCCCACGATTTCTGCCACAGCTATGGTGATGAGGAGGAGGAGGAAAATGTGCTCCATCTGCTCTGCACCTGTCCTAGTCTAGCGTACAGCAGAACAAAATTTATGGGAACTTCCCCTTTGAACGACCTCAAGGATCTTAGTAAGATCGAGATCCGGGACTTGGAAACGCTTTTTGGTAAGCTCAGGATGGTTTAGCGAGTGAAGAAGAGGAAACTCGAATGTGGTACAGCTACGGACCAATTTTGTGTCTATGTTAGTCCTTTAGGACAACCACCCTTACCTAACCTAACCTAAGGTTGATATTAAACGATATACACCTGTGATCAGAGGTGAGGATGTTATCCGCCACTCCCCAGTCTAAAATTAAATCAATAATGGACATGGACCTCCTGCTGGACAGAATTGACAAAAGTAGGCTCGCTTCCAGTATTGAGGATTTTAAGCTCAGAGGAGCTTATATAGTTAAGCAGAGAAGAACCCTTGTGGTTAATGTTCGTTCTACCCCAGATCGAGTGATCAGCATTAGCGTCACAGCCTATCACCAAAGGGGTTCTGTGCTCGTTCTTACACCATGTCTAAAGATTAGTGAGTTCCTCAGAGGAAGGAGGTGAAGAAAAGTCATACGGCAAATAAATTGAGGCGATGACCCGTTAGTGCAGGAATTAGCGGATACCAGAGTAATGATAACAGCCGTAACATCGGCCGAGCTACACTCGTGAATAAGAACTGCATTGATATTGCCAATAAAAAGGGTTTAGAGCTCGAGTTTTATTGACAGAATTCTTACAGAAGATTCTGCCATTAAATAAGTTCAATCCAGAGACAGCATTATCAAGAAGATATGGTTCCTGGATTAGACAAATATCTGTATGCGTTACAGAAAGCAACTTCCTCAATTTCAAAGAAGCAGACTTACTGTGTTGCAAGTTGACCTGTTTTATTCTAATCATGGACGACATTGTACAGTCAGGCAAAAAGGATAATAAAAGTTGTCTACGGACTAGAGATAATCTTGAACGAGATCCTCTCCAGAATGTACTGCAACAACAAACCGGAACCAGTTATACTATCGAAGGATTTCTGGTCAACCTGGAAAACAATCGATTGGCGATTTGCCTCACGTTTGCAACGGACAACCTTCCATCCCTCAATTGCAATAGCTGGATTCATCAGCTTGATGTTGGTGGTTACTACACATGGATCCTCAGGTGAACCGATAGTTGACAACCACTCCAAACATCTTTCATTTTGGCGATTACCTCACAAAACCTCTTGTAGGTCTCGTCAGTATTGCACCTCCAAATGAAGACACCATTCGAAAGATAGCACCCAAGCATCTGCGGTACAAACCCTGACGATTTAGCCGAGTCAAAACTCGACTACTAAGTTCGAGCCGGAAAAGACCCAATTTCTCCTCAAGAGAGATATCTGGATTGTTCTCCCGAACACAAAACTTTCTAATCGCAGATTGCATACAAGCGTGGCATTTTCATCGCCATTTCCGGAGTGGTACCAGTTATGGTTCACACTCGTTTGGGAGTGCCAGCGGAACTGCTAGGCTGCTCCATGATCGTGCCTAGTGCAATCCCAGACAGTCTATTTTGTAGACGCTGGCGACGACGTTTGCCTAGACGTCTAGATCCAGTGTGATGGTTCAGCTCCGCTAAGAGACTGTTGCCATCCGAGTTCAGGAACAAACTTTCTGTACCCGACGGTAAGTCCGAGTTGCAACCAACATTATCGTGGTCAGCAAACTCGAAGTCGGTTGCCAGTTCACTCGAATCCATGAACTCTTAACACTATATAAAGATGATGGATCTGACACACATCATAAATCAAAAAAAAGAAGAGAGAAAAAGAAACAAAAAAGCGTTAAAAAACAAACTAATAATAATAATATTATAAACGGCGAGAGAAAATAACAAGAAAGTAAGAAAAGAAGTGGGTAGTACCGAGCTCGACCCACTGGGTACAACTTTGAGCGAGAAATCGCACGGCAATCGGAAATAAAATTGTTAAAATATAGAAAGCAGGTTAAAATAAAATAAAATTACGGTATTAGTCGTATATTGAATGCTGGATAAAAAAAAAATATAAATTGAGTAAAAACTCGATGTGGTCAAAATACGCGGAGTTCCGTTATAATTTGTTTTTGTCGGAAACTCAAACGTTCACATCTTTAAATTCGTGTATCTTAAGTATTCCTTGTCCGATTTTCACGTGTTAAATAGCTCGTTGGAAAGATAATTGTACATACTTTTAAGTAACAGTTTTCAACTTTGGTGTTAATGTACAATATATCGTTTAAATTTCAGTTTTAAATAGTCTTTTGCTGAAAAATCGAACTGCTCCGCCTTTCATTTTTATTTGTTTTATTTTATCGTTAAGCACTTGACAATACAAACTACGAAATTTATGTTTTGGTTCTTATTTTTATAGTTTTATCCAATAAAGTTAATTTATTTACGAATTATTTTAATTTAAAATTATAAAATATATCAGAATTGGAAAATCGATGCGCTGTGATGTGGTTATTACCATTGCGAACAAAGCAAAAATAATCGTGGGGTCTTCTGATGGCTTTTACTGAATCAAATTTTTTTGCTAGTGATCGTGCCACCCTTCTGTACTCTTGTTTTGTACAAAATCTAAAAGTAATGTTTGATTCATTTGTTGTAGCCCAATCGAAAAGTTGCTGTGCTATCGTTATTTGATCAGCGTATGGTCGCTGAAGGCTGGCTTTCGTGGCATTCCGTTTGAAGGCACCCCAATTCCGTCGTGTATGTATAATTTGAATTTTATGTATTGGTAACGCCGATGTTTAATTCTGTTCTTGGTAATGATGTATAAAATATCGCCGATGTTGGTTCTGCCAAATTTAATTGACAGGCTGCCTTGGACTGGGATCTTGTAATACGACGTTTCTCTTAAGGCAGAAGAGCTGGTGGAATGGCTCGGATGGCACTCATCAGACTAACTTCGGTCTGGTTACTTTTTCCAACTTCGGTAGCTGAATTAGATATACCATGAATTGATTCATTCGAGTTAATTCTGCAGCGCTCAACCCATTTTGGAATAGGCATCCATCATACCAGTCCTTGATTCTGGCCAATATAAACGTAGTCCAGGTACACTATCCATAATTATTTTGATGGCTCTCTTAACATCATTTACCAGCACTCTTTAGCACTTTTGATTAAATAATTTTTCGTTTGTGTTTGGTATTGTTTTTGATTTAAATAAATTATAGGAAAGAAATTAAAATAAGCAAATAAAATTAATTATAGGATTAATATAGAGTCGATTGGTAACAATCGTAAAAAAGAGTGAAGAAGCGTATATGTAACAGTTTTCCGAGAACTCAAAAAACTCGTCACAGACTTTCCAGTGACTTTTTCCAGACAGCATTATTTCGGCCGGCTAGGTTGCAGTGGTTGGAGGGGTTATTTCCTGGATCACTGGTAAAGCTTGAAAATGCTGTTATAATATAAAAGGATGTTGTTCGTAAAGGTCAAGGAATTACAGCTTCATAGAAATAATTATACATATATTTATATCTCGTTCTATTTTAGTACAATAATTTATTTATTTTTATAAGTGGCACTTGCCACAAATCGTGGGGCAGACCCAACACCCATGAGATAGTTTCACAGCCGAGCATTCAATTACAAGTATAAATATTTTACCAATAACGCGCTACCAAAAGTAGGAAGACAATAAATATAAATACACATATCATTATACACATATAGATAATAATCTAAATACAAATTAATTAAATTTGTGTCTTTAAAAAAAAAAAAAAAAAAAATCGGAAGTCCGTGTTAGTTCATCTTATGTCTTTTGCATGATATACACCTAAGATCTTTCCATTCGTTCCACGAAGCTCGTACGAGACATTGCCAATTTTCCGTATTACGGTAGCTTTAACAAACTTTGAGGCCAATTTACCACAAAAATTACTTCCAGCGTGACTTTGTACGAAGTTTCGAACAAAAACTTGTTGCCCGGGTAAAAAGGTGCGCGATTTACTTCTAAGATTGTAATTAGTAACATTTCGATTATAAGCGTGTCTCAGGTGGGATAAAACTAGTTCCTGCGCATTAGACAACCGATTAACATTATCATTTGTGGTGAAGTGGCGATCATTCAATAAATTAAGTTCCCTCATTAAACGATAAGAGGACCCATGGCTCAGAGAGGGTAAATCGTACTGCGGAGAGTATTTTGGGGTAAATTGCTGCCTGACGCCGTACGATTTGAGAAAATCGCCTAATAAATTAGAATGGAACTGTTTCCCATTATCGGATACTATGTATTCTGGAATCCCAAATATATTAAAACCTCGTTTCTTTAAAAAGGAAACCACATCCTTCGCAGTGGCATTCCTAAGGGGTTCTAAAAGAACAAATTTAGTGTAATGATCTAAAAGAATAAATAGATATGTATTCCCATTTGTACTTCGGGGATATGGACCTAAAAAGTCAATAAAGAGTCTTTGAAACGGACGATGCACTTCTCGATAGTTTCCCATTTCAGGCTGCGTACTATAGTTTGTTGGTTTTATTTTCTTGCAGGTTTCGCAGTTTTTTACATAATTACGAACATCACGTGCCATGGAAGGCCAATAAAACTGACGCTGTAGTACCTCTAACGTTTTTTCATATCCATGATGAGCACTAGTTGGCGCATTATGTGCTTGCTGTAAGAGACTTAGCACTAATGCATCTGGAATCACCAGTTTCCAAGGTGAAAGATCGGAAAATTCGTCTCGGTTACCATTAAGTAAAATATATAATTTACCATTGACCTCTCGATAATTGGTCTTCTCTGTTGAATTTTCTTGTAAGGCCTTCACCCTACCAGCATAAGCATTTTCATTAAATGCCTCGTCATCTAAATCCACATGCAAAGGGGATAAGCTAGCGCCACCATCATTGGCGACATCTAGTTTAGCGAGAGGTTCAAGATGAATTCTAGACAAAGTGTCGGGGACGACATTTAGAGATCCTTTTCGATACTCGATATTAAAATTAAAACCCTGTAGCTTAAGGCTCCATCTTGCAAGCCGCCCTGATAGATCTCGTTGGTCCATTAACCAACGGAGGCTTGAATGATCAGTTATTATGGTGAAGGAATACCCCTCCACATATGGTCTAAATTTTTTTATGCTCATTACAGCGGATAAGCACTCCAGCTCAGTAACGCTGTATTTGCGTTGAGCTGAATTCAATTTATGCGAATAATACGCTATTGGATATTCAGTACCATCATCGTTACGCTGGAACAAAACACTCCCAATTCCACAATTACTGGCATCACATTGGATGTAAAAATGTCTTGTAAAGTCAGCATTCCGAAGTACAGGTGCCGTTGTTAAGGATCTCTTAAGGCTTTCAAACGCCTGTTGAGCTAGTTCATTCCACATTAATTTTTGATTACGTTTAAGTAAATCAGTGAGTGGAGAACATATCGAGGCGAAATTGGAAATAAAACGGTGATACCACCCTGCCAATCCAAGGAATCGTCGTAGCTGCCGGATAGTTTTAGGAGTTGGATAGTCCGTTATCTGATTACACCGTTACCAATCACATGCCCGAGGTATTTCGTTTCTTTCAAGACAAACTTACTTTTCTCCACGTTTATAGTTAAATTGGGCGCTTTAAGCAAACGGGCAACTTCTGACAAAAGAGAGAAGTGTTCCTCAAGATCTGCTGAGACTATAAGTAAGTCGTCCAGGTAAACGAAAACCCTGTCATGCAAATGATACGGGATAACTCGATGCATCAATCGACACATCGTCTGCGGTGCATTGCACAGACCGAAGGGCATCACGGTAAATTGGTATAGAGGTCGGCCAGAAACAGTGAATGCGGTTTTATCCTTTGATTGGGAGTCCTACGGAATTTGCCAAAAGGCGTCCTTTAGATCTATAGACGAGATGTACTTTGTATGATCTAATCTGCTTAACAATCCGGCTATTAAGGCAAGGGATAGGCATCTTTCACAGTGACCGCATTCACTTTTCGGGCATCAAGACATAGCCTCGCCTTACCAGTACTCCTCCGAACAGTGGTTATAGGTGAGCACCATGCACTTTGACATTCTTCTATAACCCCCAACTCCAACATTCTATCTAATTCCTTATCTATATCGGCTTGAACTGCCGGTGACACTTGGTAGTAACGCTGCTTTATAGGCACATCGCCTTGGATATCTATAACATGAGAAACGAGATTCGTTCTTCCTAACCCATTTTTAGTTGAACAGGGAAACAATTCTATAATTTTTCTAAGTTGATTTTCTTGAGCAGGTGACAGTATATGGCGGTTACTTGGCATAGCTACATATTCTGGTATGTCTAATGAATTTACCATAATAGGCAGAAGTCCAAAGGAATCCCAGAAATCTATTCCAAGATACAAAGGTTGTACCAAACTAGGAGCTATATGTAAGCGTATACGCTTTACTGTACCATTGTAAGATACGGGAAGTACGACATGACCAATTATTAGTTGTTTTTCGCCACTTGCCGTTTGCAAGAAAGATGATAGTCGATGAATTTTGATTTTTGTTTGGTCTAAAAATTGTTCCGATCCGGCTCCTAGAACGCTGACATTAGCCCCACTATCTAACAAACCAATATAGGGCGTGCCATCGATTAGAACTTGAGCGTAAGGTCTTTTATCTACCTGTACATTAAAGACCGACTCGGAAATCATACTTTTGATTTGTTTCCTTAATAACCAATAACGAATAGAGCGATGCGATTTCTGTTTAGTTTTTCCGAAAGTCGTTATAGTTTGAGTTGACTCATGATTAAAATTATGTTTTGGACGAGGGTTAGTTTTTTGAACGGAATGGGTATCTAAGCATGGTAAACGGTTAGGCGAGATATTATAAGATTCTAGCGGGGTAAATATGTGATTATCAAGACCTGCAATATTTAAGTCCGTTTGCGATAAAGCTCCGGGCACGTATTGGAGGCTTTTTCCTCGGAAGTGTTCCTGGGTGTTTGCGTTTCTTGGGGAAAATGAACTCCAGGATGATTCATTTCCCTCTGTCGGTTTTCCGTATTTGCTGAATTACAGTTTTGACATTGAGGTTTCAATACATTGGGTGCACCACAACCATAACAGTATTTTCCTGGACCTAAAGGAACAACATTTCCAGGTCGGATTGACGAGTACCCATACCGAGAGGGTAAAGTGGAACTTAGATTTGGTGGTGGTGTTCTATACATAGATGAAATTGACTGACCGGCATTTTGATCATTAGTTATGGCACTGACTATAGGAGGCATTTTGTTTTCATCCAATGTGTAATATGGATTTTGCTGGTTAGTGAACACCGGAGCTACCGTTTTCAAATTTAAAGGCGGATTTACCCAGTTTGAGGACGCCGATGGCATGGAAATATCGGATACCTCATGCACGAATTTACGGTGTGCTTCATGGTGTTGGTGTACTCGTATCCAAGTGTCCTCAATATCGACACATTGGTTAACGAGATCGGGAACCGATGATATTTTCCGTCCGGCTAACTTCAATTGTAACTCGAAGCTCATGTTTTGGCGTAAAATAAAAAAAAATTCGGATTCTGGTAACGGCTGATTGAGAGATAGTGTTGAATCTAGCAACTCGGAATAAAAATCCATAAAATTTTCTCGCGGCTTCTGTTTTCTAGCAACAATGGATTGTCGAATTTCAAAATCTGTTCGTCTGTCTTGGAATCGACTTCGCATATCTTTAGTTAACTCTTCCCATTGTGTAAATCCATTTCGCTCTAAATAGGACCAATACCACTCCAACGCGTTTTTCCTTAATAACATATGTAAATCGTTTACCAATTTAGTAAACGGAATTTTATTGGACCTGGCTAGATGTTCTACCCGGTATAAAAATCGTTCTATAGGTGGACCACTGGGTGATCCGTCGAATGTTATATTCCATTTATGGATTGGAAGAAGCGCTGAGTGGAAATCATAATGGGGATTGGATTGTGCAGATCTTAGATTCTGCTGGTTTTGAAAGTTACCTTCAGGCTCAAATGGAGGTAGAATTTGATTATTATGTATAGAATACTTTGTCTCGGAAGTACTACCCTTAATTGGATTTACTTGATTTGAAATGCCCGTGAAGGGTGAATTGTGATTAATCAAGGTAACCTTCCGAGCCAATTCTACAAAATGAGCAAGCTCTTCCGCGGACACGGGATTTACAACCGGTTTGGGTATGGCCATTGGTATTGTATCAGTTTTAGCAGCAGCAGCATTTTGACCAATATTTTGAATTTTATTTATGTTAGTCGACGAACTAGGCTGGGTTAGATTCCAATGATTGGTAAGGATTATTTTGCACTTCCCTCGACTCTTTTCTTATAACAGAATCTGCTGTACCTGGCTTAACCGTTCTGGACGGTCCTTCGTCAGACCCTGAATCGGTCATTTCTGAACTTGAAACCTTTTGCATATCGGAATGTGGCGGAGAATTCTCTAACGCCTCTGACACAGATTTTTCGAAAGCGTCTATCGATAACTTTGATTCCAACAACGAATTAATGGCTTCTAACACCTTGTCACATGCAGATACCATGTGAATGGATTGCTTACGGCAACTAGGCGATGTAAAACCGAGCCGAAGAAAACGCCCGGTAATATGTAAAATTTTTGAATGAAGAACTTTTAATTTATCGTTACGTTGGTTAAGCTCGGTTTCTGCAATAGCAGCTACCTGAGGCTTTAGTTCTTTTAACTTATTGGAACATAAATCGAGCTCTCTTTGAGGAGATTTACGAGCGGCGTTGTGGGTTTTTTCAGGTGCACTTTTTAAATTTGTCGATTCCTGTTGTAATGACTCTTGGAGCAGTCTTACTTGATCCATCAATGATCCCGAAATGTTTCGTACGACACACTCGATGTCTATTTCATCGACACTTAAGCAATTTGGATCCATTGTGGTAGAACGGTAATTAAATTGGAAAATTGACTTAGGGTATAACAAGCTAATTATTAATTAAATTCTTAATTGTAGTTCAAAAGAAAGTTATAAGAATTGAAACATAAAAAAAAATATTTTGACAAAAAAAAACAATTTGCTAATAACAAAAAGTATATGTGTTTATATGTAGATATAGGTTATATATATGCATATATATCTAAAGTACATATGTGTATGAATATCTAAAATATAAACTAATTGGTGATGAATGCAGCAATCCCAGGACCTTAACGTTGAATATTTATTTGAAGATAGTTATAGTAAAAAAAAATTAAAATTTAAAAAAAACGAAAGGAGAAGAAATTTAACCTACGTTATTATTTCAATAAACAAATATGTCTTAATTCAAACAGACAATAAGTAGCTGGTATAAATGTTCATTTAAGAAATAAGATGAGGCTAAAATTTCAGTAATATAAATATAATACCAAACAAGTAATTCAAATATAAAAAATTATGTTTGATTAATGCTTAAAGCAGAAAACTTGTTCGATTATCACTGCTGACTAAATTAATAAAAATAAATTTAAGCTACCTAATATATTGAATCAAGAAAAAAAATTCAGAACACATGTTCCTGTTTTTTTTATAACATTGTTACAATGGAATCAATATATTATAATAAGCTTTGAACTCTAAAACCGCATTTGAAAATTAACAAAAAAAAATTGATTTTAATATTTAAAAGGTATACATTATCTAACATTGTAATCAAAATATCCGTAAGGACAGAAAAAAAATGCGCGATACCCGTTAATATATTAACCATACAAAAAAAATTCACTAAACCATCTTAAAATTTAAGTCTTCAAAATATTATTTAAATATACCGTATTTGTTTGGGCGCCACTGTAACAGTTTTCCGAGAACTCAAAAAACTCGTCACAGACTTTCCAGTGATTTTTTCCAGACAGCATTATTTCGGCCGGCTAGGTTGCAGTAGTTGGGGGGGTTATTTCCTGGATCACTGGTAAAGCTTGAAAATGCTGTTATAATATAAAAGGATGTTGTTCGTAAAGGTCAAGGAATTACAGCTTCATAGAAATAATTATACATATATATATTTATATCTCGTTCTATTTTAGTACAATAATTAATTTATTTTTATAAGTGAACCATACTCTACGTAATTTAAAGCTGTTAACAATCGTATACATTAAAGAGTTTGTCGATAAAGTTTGATTATACATAAAATGGCGTCCTTCCGCTATTTTATTAATAAACTATTTATTAATTAACTTTTAATAATTAATACATTACTCACCGTACCTTTTTGGTATGATTATATATTTGTATACATTTCTAATCATTTCTATATCAGAGGAAGTTTAAAATAGAAACGAAATGCCACGAAAGCCAGCCTTTAGTGATCATATGCTGATCAAATAACGACAGCACAGCAACTTTTCGATTGGGCTACAAAAAATGAATCAAACATTACTTTTAGATTTTGTACAAATCAAGAGTACAGAAGGGTGGCACGATCACTAGCAAAAAAATTTGATTCAGTAAAAGCCATCAGAAGAACTCACGATTATCATTTCTTTGTTCGCAATGGTAACAACCACATCACAGCGCGTCGATTTTGCAATTCTGATAATTTTTATAATTTTAAATTAAAATAATTCGTAAATAAATTAACTTTATTGAATAAAACTGTAAAAGTAAGAACCAAAACATGAATTTCGTAGTTAGTTATAATTTCGTAGAATTAATAATTGTACTGAAATGTTAAATTCCACCCTAACTTGTTATGACGTTTTGTTCTATAAAACTAGAACGCGTTGAGTCTCTATCGTGAAAGATGGCTTATTGGAAAGGTGTTGTCAAGTGATTTACGATCAAAATAAAAAAATTAAAATGAACAGTTCGATTTTTCAGCAAAATCCTATCTAAAACTGAAATTTAAACGATATATTGTACATTAACACCAAAGTTGAAAACGGTTTCTTGAAAGTATATACCAAAAAAGCGGACCACGAATTCCGCAGAAATAAAAAGACCGTTAATGAGCGGCTTCACGCACAAAATCAGCACACACACACAGAAAAAAAAATCACTACCGACAGACAAAATTAAATTAAAACACTATAATAATTAATATAGTTATTAACAATTATGGATCACTTTAATCCACTTTTAACAATTGTTGAGCTATAAATTTAGCCATACTATTTTGAACTCTTTTTCTTTTTAATGTCTTTAAAATTTATTTTATTTTTATTTTTAATAGTCCACAGGTAGATGGGTCACATCAAAGGTTCACGATAGAATTCTGCTCATAGTTGTTGAAGATAATTACTTATATGATTTTACAATTTACGATAAGAATTGATATGTATTCTCGTATTAAATGCCGATTGCTTATATTATTGCATTGTACCATATTGTGTGGTATGTGGATACGTCATAACGTGGGACGTGCGACGTAACTCTTGATAACGTGGAACGTAACTCACTCGATTTCCAAGGAAAACCACCAAGGAAACTACCACAGTATCCTTTGCTTGTCGTAGGAGGCGACAAACCGGTGGCAACGCTGGGACGACCCGCATCCGTAGTAAATAACCTGTTTATAAAGTCAACAAAAAGCTAAATGAATACCGCCAATAAAACACCGGAACCCCGCTAAAGTACGAGATTTAGGACCGGCATGTGGAAGGTGCTGTTATTTAGAAAACCAGGAGCGTTGGAGTGTCTAATCACGTGCATAAAGGACTAGAACTCGTTGCTCTTCAAGAAACTCGCTGGCCCAAAAGTAGTGACCATGTGTCCCACGGCTATACGTTGCTCTACAGTGGAGATGACCTCGAAATTCTTGTAGCTGGATTTCTTTTTAGGTCGCGTAAAGAGGGTTGTTTTTGATTTTTGAGCATAGTCAATAACCGATTGTGTAAACGTCGGTTGTGCATGAACTTAGCCAATCTGTCGAAATTTTGTGTACATGCCCCACAGAAGTAAGCCAGCTCCAGATAAAGACTCATATACAATGTTTAGACGATCTGATGGGATCTATACCCGAACACGATGTTAGAATGGTAATTGGAGAATTTAATGCTATAGCTGGCAGAAATCAGGCCGACTTGTGTGAGAACATAGGTCTGTACTCCAGAGTCCGAACTTAGAGTACTGACTGACAAACAGGTAAATCTAGAGACATATAGACCCATCCTCACGGAACTTCCCGCATCAAAATTGATCACGTGTTAGCTTCTAAAGGGCGGGCTCGGTTTGTGCAGGATGTGAGAACTTATCGGTCAGCAATCAAATACATAGGCAGTGATCATCATTTGGTCGCTACAAAGCTACGATGGGAGTTTTCGTACACGTCTGGGAACACAGCGAAACGCATGGGACGATTCGCCTGTGAACGTCTAATAATTGAAGATGGAATTGGGTAATATTGGATAATTGAAAAACTAGGCTGCTCTTGCTAGAAGGGCAGCTAAGCCGATTTGTAGATCGAAGAAGTGAGAATGGTGAAAGGCCTAGGTTCTGAAAGTACAACAATTCAGGAATGAGCGCATTTCGCGTAATTTTATAAAGGAATTACTGGATTGCTCCACAACTTTCAACCTGCGTGAACCGCCAGTCGGGACCGGGATGGAAACCTCTGTGACAACATCGTCGCAGTACTCGACGCTTGGAGTGGACACTTTATGAATCTCCTTGGCATTCATCAGTTTTACGAAAGACGTACTCCAACATGAGAATAAAGAGTTTTGGGGACAGAGCAAAACATGAGCCTACTGGTTGCGTGATGGGATTACTGCTTAATTCAAAATAATGATTTATATTTTGAATCTGATTGATTTATTTTGTTGCAGTTTCGAGTATTGGTGAATCGAGATATTCCGTTGCTACAGTACAATAGGTACAAAAACTCACTACACTCAAACGCATTCAATGTTCCAATGAGATTTCAAATAACTATTACATAAGTACGTATAATGACATCTTTTAATTTAAATAAAATTCATTTTACAATTACTAAAATTTGTTAAACCAAACTAAAATAAATTTTGCAATCCCACAAACAACAATAAAAATTTAGCTTCAAAATATTTTAGCTATAAGTACATGAATATACATACTTATGTATTATGTATATTTCAATTGAAGAAAATTAATATAAGCGGTAAAATAACCAACTAACAGTGGATTACGGTAACATTACTTTTGGTATTATTAAATTTGTTCATTTACCCAACCAATCATATACTGTTATAACGTTTATAATGCATTTTTGCGTTATTGTTATTTATTTACACGGTGTGGTTTTTAATTAAATTCAGAACCATTAAATATTGTGTACCTAATAACTATATATACACTGAGAATATAATTCGTTGATTTTATTTTATTTTAGAAAAAAATGAATATTATCAACCCAAAACGAATCCAATATATTTGTTTCATAAAATCCAGGTTTTGCTGATTTCCGTAACGCATTTTTATTTTTATTTCTTCATAAAATTTTATTGTGGTTACAAAATATGAACTAAATTTGTAATGTTTGCTCAGTGAGAAATATGTACCAATATTTATTCAAATCATGCCATTCTAAAATTTAGGTAATGTTATAGTCATAGAATATATAAATTATCATAATTTCAGTTAATGTTATTTTTAAAATAATATTGATTACACCTAAAATAACTATGAGGAAGCTAATGTAAAACAAAAATTTACAAGATTGCATTAGAGACACGACGTGTGTTACAGTAAACAGCACATGTTACATTAACGGTTAAAAAATGGCCTAGTTCCCTTCCTGTTATGTTTTAGAAAGTTACAAGTAGGTCATATGAGTATGATACAGCAGTCTACAGTCTATGAACTTCCAATTATGTATCTATTCTTATACAATACCTTAAAAACCACCAACAATTCTTTGATGCGTGCGATCTTAACATCCATTTTGTTACCAATTTATGAAGATTGTGTAGTCGAGGTTACTTTTCTGTTACGTCAGTGATATAATTGGCAGTATGAGTTAATAAATATAAATAAAGCTTTTATTTCCAAAACAACCCGTGAGGCGTAAAGACGTTTTAACAACTGGCAGAAATCTTATTGCTGACGACGCCCAGACAATTTATCAAAAGCCAATAGACTAGTTGCCATAAATCATAACATAATCATATTGCAAATGCTGAACAATGTCTTTATTCAAACGGGCAGTTACGCATGTTAGAGAAATAATAACAATAATTAATGAGTATTTTTGACTTTGTACTTTCACAACTTTTACTTTCACAAATACATTTATTAGCAATTGTTATCAAGAATATAGAAATACTCAATTATATAGAAATACTTGTTTCTTGTACTTTCCGTTTTTGGTTAGATACTCGTAACATTAATTAGTAGTTTGTAGTTATACATATTAAACAGAGGCTGGCTTAACAGATAAGCTTCAATACCCAAACCATCTTAGTTCAACCTAAATACATACACACATACATAAGCATACTTTTTTCAAATATGTATAACATTTTAGAGTAGTTTTCATATTTTTTATATGGAAAATCAATAAAAGCATAACAACAAGAAAATTTGTGATATCAAGTTCCATAGTTACGTACCTACATGAAAACGTTTTTTGTAATTAATATAATACTGAACCGAGAAAATATGGAAATTGAAATTTTTCATATATCTTCTTTTATTTTTAAATCAATAAATCCTTTGAAAATAATGATTTATTATTAAGATAAAAAAGGAAAAATATTGTATACTAATCAATATTAACTTGAAGGTAAAAGGCATTCTTACCATTTTTGCTTTGGTGTAAATATTAACAGATATTAAATGTATATTTACCTTTAAGGAACTTTTTATGACTCATAAATTAGAATGCAAATCATAAATACAAAAGTATAGTACCTACATATCTATAATGTATACTATGTACTATATGTTTTTGATTTTTTGTAATATTGATCCCAAAAATATTCTCTGTGGTCGTTTACATAACAGTACGAGGAGGTTATGTAAATGTCAAATAAATCAATAATTTAAAGACGAATGAAATTTAATCTGAATATAAATCAAAAAATAAGCTTTTAAGTCTATATAAAGCTGTTTTTATGATTTTACCACTGAAATTGATGTTGGAATAAACGGAATGTAGCACATTCATATACTACACGTTGTACTTACATATTTCCTATAGGTATTATGTAAGTCGCTTACTCGCTTATGAAAGTACTTATTATATTAAGTGTAAGTGCTCCTAAATAATACATATTTGAGTGACATTATAGAATAATCATATGTAAATACAAACTATGCATAGTTAGGCTTTTCATTAATATCTATTCAATTTGGTCAAAATTATTAAGTCATTTTTGTAGTTTCTTTAAATCATTTCTCATTTTTCCTAATCATCAACTTATTATTTAAAGTATTTTAAATCCCATAAACGGATAAGGAAGATCTGAGAAAATAAAAGGAATTTAATAAACGTAATAATTGTAATTTATATTGCCCCTGTAAACAATATTTTCCCTGTTGGGACCTTCAAGCAAAAGAAAATTATCTCTAAAGAAATAGTGAGTATAAAACTATAAAGAAGAGAGAAAAAAAATAACTGAAATTAGTCAGAATTTAGTACGAAATTCGCATTTTTCTCGTTCTTTTGACGTAGGACTACGCCTTTGTTTAGTTGCAGAACTAGATGACATTTTCAAATTTTTACTTGTAAATACCAGTTTATATGCCGATTTGTGTAGTTTTGTAAACTATACAAATCAAATAAAATTCAACCAAATGTCGGAGTTAAACAAAAATAATAAACAATAAAGTTAAACTATAAAAATTTATTACATGAAGTTAGATCTCAGCGAGTACGCTGGCTCGGTCACGTTCTGCGTGCTGATCCGGAACGAATTGTGCAGCGATCTCTGAAAGGAGAGCCACCATATGGTAGGCGCAGAGGTCGTTGCAGGCGACGATGGCTCCACGATGTAGAGAACGACTTGGCCTCTTCAGATTGTCTAAGACAGTATGAAGACCAAGCTCAGGATCGAAACCGTTGGAGCCAGATTGTTGATTCAGTAAGGGGCCAGTAATGGCCTTTAACACTGTTATTATTATAAAAATTTATTTGGAAAAAATCTGTGCAACTGTGCGCCATTTGTCGTAAAATAATTTAAAAAAATGTAATAAAACTAAAAATTAAGAATGTTCACATCTAGAATATTGTGTCCATTTATAATTGAATGCTTTCCCATTCTAAAAAAGTTCATTACCGAAAAGATCAGTTTGAAAATGACCGCGTTTGTGGATTATAGAATTTCAAAGTCTGGGACTAACCGGTTGTGACAAACTCAGTTTGTCACTGGTAATGAGCGCATCAAGTTTTAAACTCACCACAAAATCCATAAAACACATCCATATTATTAAAACAATATTGATCCTATTACTTGCCATTATTAAAACCTTTCTATGTATAGCGTGAATGCAATTATGTATGTCACCATGAAGTTATCCCAGGCTTTCATCACAGGAAAATTTAAAATTATCTCTAACACAAGCGTAAAAAATCTATACCAGATTTTTTTTTAAATAAATAAGTAATAAAGTTATTTAAGCTTTTACACTTATACCATTTGACCTGATCACAGACTTTTTCGCCATGACAAAAGTATACCATTGTTACAAAAACACTCATCCCAGACTGTCTTGATATATAATATTAATTCTATAGAAAAAAATCTTTTGGCCAATCTTTTTTCTTAGCGATTGAGTACGAAACTTTATTGGCCACCACTATGCCAGTGCTGATTTTAGATCGTCAATTGTCACTACATAAATAAATGTCCGATGGCTATTTCCTTAAAACGATTAATTTTGGAACCAGGTTGACCACTACTAAGCCAGCGTTGATATATTTTTAATCGTTAGAATTGCCGCTACACAAATAAATGTGCTGCGTTGGCAAATTTTTCAAATTCGTAATGCAGTATAACCCCGCCAAATGCATTGGAATGCTCGAGTAGCTCGCAGCTTTAAAAAGGTTAGACATTACTGGTATAAAATATTTAAAAAAATTTAATTACGGTAAAGTATTTTTTTCTAAAAATTTAATTTCATAAAAATTTCATACTGTTTCGTTAGTCATTATTTAGAAGATTTCTGTATACTACAAAAATATTCTAATATGGTTATATATTGTGAAACCGTTCATAATTAGATATTTCTAAACTACATTTTTCAAAACAAAATGTGACAAAATAGAATCCGAAACGAAATATTTCAAAACGAGACAAAGTAAAAAACAATGGAACGGAACGGGGCTATTGCTTAATCGAGAAAATAGGATAATGCTCCAAGAACCAAAATGAGCAAGACCTTAAAATTATTTTGATTATTTTGATCGAAGTAGTTTTTTTACATATATCATCTAGTAATTTGTCTATCTTTCTTATGTTCATTTTGCAGAGATATAACCCACATTAGTTAGTCTCTAAAAATTTGGCCGCCCTATTGTGGTCTTCCCAATTCTAGCGGTTTCTTTCTTTGGACCATACCACGTAACTCAACGTTTTGATGTTAACTAATCCGTTGTATGTGTTTCTTTGTATGAATTGTTATCTCTTCGATGACGTATTCCATCCGGAGGCCCCTATGTAGGTTATCGTTTCTTATGTACCAAGGAGCGTTCACTATTCCATGTAACACTTTATTTAGAAAAGCTTGTATTATTTTAATATTGATTTTTTTAGTACAGCCCCAAAGCTAAATACCATAAGTCCAAATAGGTTTTAAAATTTGTTGGTATAGTAGCAACCTATTAGGTATTGACAGCTCTGAATATCTTCCAATTAGCCAAAACATATTTCTATATTTAATGTTAAGTTCCTCCTTTTTCTTTTTAATGTGCCCTTTCCATTTTAACTTAGCATCGAAAGTCATGCCAACATATTTGGCGGTGCTAGCATGAGGAACTTGTTTGGAATTTAGTTCTATTGATAGGCAGTTAACTATTTGATTGGTAAAGTTAACGTGCGTTGATTTTTCTTCATTTAGCTTAATGCGCCATTTTTTGGTCCAGTTACTTAGTTGGTGCGTAGCCTGTTGCAGTTTTCTGGTTGATTCGTCTACTTTATAACCAGTAGCTAAAATTGCAGTATCGTCCGCGAATGTTGCTATTGTTGTCCCGCTTGTGTTTGGTAAGCCGCTTGTGAAAAGTAAATACAAGACTGGCCCCAGCATGCTACCTTTGGGAAAATATTTCCCTTGCAGATACCCTCTTTAGCTCGGGAAATTCTTCTTCACATCTAACGCGAAAATATCTGTTAGCAATATAAGATTTCAATATCTGAAAGTATTCTTTTGGCAAATCTCGATGTAGTTTATATTCCAATCTAGGGTGTTATACTTTATCGAAGGCCTGTGCTACATCCAGAAAAATTGTTCAGCATATTTTCTTATTTTCAAGTGTATCTTCAATAATACTTGTAGTCCTGTGAACTTGCTCTAATGTTGGAGTGGCTTTCTCTAAATCCGAACTAATGTGGAGGTATTTTCTTTCTCTCAAGTATTATATGTTTCATCCTTTTGTATAACAGTTTGTCAACAATTTTCGAAAATACTGGAAGCAGAAAAATTGGCCTATAGATTCTTTATGATTAGAGTGTTTGTTCGGCTTTGGTATCATAATTATTTCTGCTACTTTCCATTGCATATTTAGATATTTCAGTCGAAATGAAGCGTTGATTATATGTAGAAGTTTTCGCAGCCCTTTCTCAGGAAGTGCTTTCACCTGTAGTTAAATCATATTCAACTCTCGTAGAGTTACAGGTGGTATTTACCTACAATCCTCCTTGTGCACTGGTATTATATTTTCATCCGCTGATTATCTAGCATATGGTTGGAAAGTTTCTTCAAGATGAGATGCGAAAAGGTTTGCTTTCTATTAGGCACTTGTTACCCAATTTCCCTCAACATTTTTTATTGGCGATATTTAATAATTTGGTCTTTTTAATGCTTGTATAGCTTTCCATAGAGAATACTCAGTTTCTTTATCGCCTGTAAGACTACGAAGATAATGGGTGACCGATTCATTTTTTAGTTCTCTAATTCTTTGCTTAAGGTTATTGCAGCGGTAATAAAAAATTATTTTGGTTTGTGGTGCTCGGTTTCTCTGCCATGTTTTCCTGGCTTTCCGTTTTTCATTAACCAACATCCTGATCTCGACTGAATAAGTGAAATTATTACGCCCCTTGTTTTGGATTACAGGGGTGTTATTCCATGCTGCTTGTTATATATTATTGATTAATTGTTCCACTTCATTTTCTAATTTAACCGGATGCGTGATTGGTACAAGAAGATTGGTGTTGTCTTGAACCAATTTCCTAAATAATTCCCAATTGGATTTGTTATTTGTTAGTCTAGGTGAATTTTCCTTTTTAACAATCGTGTAAATAACAGTCAGAATGACGGGCGAGTGGTCCGATGAGAGACTTTCACTATTTTCTAGAAAAATGTGGCTTTCGGATATACCTCTTGTAATGTAAAAATCAATTAGATCCGGAGTTCCTGAACCTAGCTGATTCATTAACTTTTTATAATCCTCTTTATTTAAATTATGTCTTGGAGGACAATAAATTGAACAGACATTGAATATTTTATTGTTGTTAAGTTGAATGCTGATAGTAGCTACTCGCAAACTTTCTTTTTCAATTTTTATTCGCTCATGATGTTGAATATTTTCTTTCACAAATATTGTTGATCCTCCTCTTGCTGTTTCTGCTGAATGTAAAGCGTGGTGAGAGACGTAACCACGTATTTTGGTATATGATGTTTTAGTAAGATGGCTTTCTGATATTAAACATATATCAATTTTTTCAGTATTTAAAAAGATTTCTAACTCTGGAATATGTTGGATTATTCCATTTGCATTCCAGATTACAATTATTAATGTTTTATTTATCATATTAGTTTAGTATAATATGAATGTTATTTCATTCACTGTTTCTCGGCTATCTCGTCGCCTGTTTAAAGCATCTATGGATCTCTCTTTTTTATAAGCCTTGTATTTAGCGCTTGGATGCTTTTAAATATTTTTCCAAGCATAAATGTATCTTTTTGAGTCTTTGAAATTTACTAATTTGTGAGGGGTCGTACTTTGTAGCTCGTATGCCACAACTTGTGAAAACGACTTGCGATCAGTTACTTTACTCGATATAGATATGGAAAAGTTTTCTAGGTAGGTGTTTACGCTATTGGCTATCGGCGTTTTATAATAAAATGGACCTTGCCGTGATTTGTCTCTAATTTTTTGTGGTTCTTTAGCTACTATGCAGCCTCTGTAATTTGAAGGATGTTGCTCGTTGCAGTTCGCACATGTTGGAGGGGAATTTCTATTTATAGTGATCACGCCTGACCAAGGAGCCTTCCAAGGCACTTCACACATCTGTAACAAAGCAATTACTTGCCTCGTCACAATGACCCAATTGGAATTGTTGTTCTAATAGCAAAAATCCCTGAAAGAAGGTTAATATTGGTACTAAATTATGATAATCGATCATTTATATCTATAATTGGTTATTTTGTGATGGTCAGTAATCGATAACGCGAACTGTTAACGATAAGCGTAAGAGATTCCTAGAAAAGGAGACCGAATAAGTAGAATATAGTATTTTAAAATAATGTAGTGATGTGGTGTAATATACTTGGGTATATACACTATAAGTATAATAAATAAATTGTGGACGATAATGATGAAAAGTGACATTATTAAATGAAATACTGTATTATGCTAAATGAAGAAATGATATTAAAAAAAAAAAAAAAATTAAAAAAAAATAAAAAAATTGAATTAAATTAAAATATATACAAGATATATATATACACATTTGGTTCTTTTGAAAGTGATCATAAATTTTTTTGTCGGTGTACAAAATAGTGAACATTTTTCAATCTTGAACCCATTTTTTTGTGTTATAGTGTAAAATTTCTTTATATGTATATACATATAGTATATGTACTATGTACTCGTATATGTATATAAAACTCTCTTTTAATAAAAATGATTAAATAATAAAACCAAAATAAAATTTGGGTGAATAAAAATAGCTTATAATAATAAACCTATATGAATGGTTGCTGCAAAATACGTCATCAACAGTATCAACCATCAGCACATACGTCATCACCCTATTCAACACGCAACATATTATTACCAGCTGAGTTAAAAAAAAATTGTTAGCTATCTGTTTTTTTTATACAACTTCTTATTTTTTTGTCATAATTAATACTAGATTATAGTTTTTATTAAATATGTATTATAATTTATGCAACTTAGAATAAGTTAGCCATAATAGGGGTGTAGGATTATAGGTCAGAGAAATTGAATTTTTAATGTGAATATTTGTCTTATTATTTTTTATTTTATTTTATAATATTTAAAATTCTCATTTTCATTTTTTTTTTGGTTGTTAATAAATTAGTAAATGAAACTCTATGTTGTTCTTATTTAAACAAAAAGAACAAACGATGAGATAATTCGCGCGCATTTGAGGATGAGTTAGGGTGAGTATAGGTGTCGTAAATGTGTCCGAAGGTTAGTAATTAGCATCAATCCCGTTAGCGGTTACAACACGGATTCACATAAACTCTAAAAGCCCACGTCATCCCTGATGCTTAGCCAGCAATGACCGCTAGACTCCCTGTGTGAATCAAAATTCTACAACATGGAATCTGAGTTGGAGGAGTTATTTAATTTCACTTTTTTAGTTGTGATTTATTTTGGTCCTCCAGCTCAGACAAAGTGTTACACATCTTAGCTTTCTATTGAAGTATGTTTGCGTATAATTAAAACCTTGGCACTTCCTGCATTGCACTATAAGCCCAGTGAATTTGCAGTGCTAAAATGTTAACCATCATGTTTAAAATAGCTCTTATATTAAAAATGGCTTCTATCTTTTTTTGTTATTGAAAGTTAACTTAAATAACAGGAGACCTGTTTTAGTAACTTTAAATTCGGACCCTTCTTTGACCTTCTCTCTTTTTATTATATTTGCTGTATATTATATGTGTAGATTATCCATACATCGTTGTTTAAGGATATTACTCACATAAGCGTATTCTTTATCTGTAATGGATTTCAAAATATTTTGCACAGCTCCATATTGAGTTATACCAATAATATTAATTGGTGGTGGTGTTGCTTCTTTTAGTGCTTTGCTTTCACTTTTATCTCGTTGATCCGTCTGGAGCGTTCCCGTTGTCTCCTTCCTATTAGTAGATTCTGTCTGCGAGCTACTATAGCTACTTCCGGAGAGTATTCCGTTCCCATTGCTTACGTTTTTTCCGTTTAACAATCCATTCAGTCGCTTTTGTTAACTTCATCTCATCAGTATAAAACTCTGTAGTCTCGTTACTAATCATTGACTTTGGTTAAAAATCCTTTTCTTAATTTTTGATTTTCCTTCGTCAGCACCATAATTTTGCTACTAAGCTGATGCTGGCACCACTGGCATTAGAAGCATCGGCTTGATCAACTAACGAGTTGCTATTTTCTTCTTTTGTAGGTGATCTTCGTATATTTGGTCTTCTTTGGAACGGATTTGATGTTCCGTGGTTATGCACTAGATGGCCCTCCTCAGAATCCATAGAGGCCAGTCTCTATAGAGCGTGGATTTACCAATGTTAATATTGGTGTACCACCTTAATTTAAATTAACACAAGAAAAACTCATCGACCCAATAATTTTGGCCGGGAGTGTATATAAAATAACTAAAAAGAATCTATCACTGCACTTTTTGACTATTTTACTTTTGTTTTACCGCTTACTTCACCGATTTCACGTCCAAACCCCGCAACGATTTGAAAGAGAATGATCGAAGTAGAGTTTATTCGAATTAATCTAAAATTAAAACGGTGTTTGGTAGGAGTTGTCTTGTCCATTTACAATTGGTGCGTAATTAATTGTGACGCCGGTAAAGAAATTTTTCAAATTTTAGTTTTGGTAAAATTCAATTTTTTTATTAAATTTTTCACTTAACTGCAAAACTAGTTAAGTATCATTTTAAGTTTATATAAACTTTGGGTCATTAACCGTTTTTTATATCTGTACTCGACTTCTCCATCGACAGTTTCTCTTTATCTATTAATGTAATTAATTGGATTTTTATTTCTGTTTTTTGTCTGAACTGAACTCTATTAAACCATTGTTTACGGGGAAGTCAAAACAATTACGTGAAATTTGCTTGTTTGCTAGACGATCGAGCTCCTTCTTCACAATACTTATAATCTCTAAATAAAATTAATAACGCAAAAATAAATTAAATTACCTAGTTTTATTTAAAAGTTTATAATTATAAACGACCATAAATTTATATTTATGGTGAAGTGTTGAAATATGAAATCACAACACAAGTCTCTCACATTTTAGTTGATTATCTATAAAATTAATAATAACTTAAGGCATCATTTTTCTTCGTATTTTAAAAACAAACAAATAAAAGTTTCCTGTATTTTTCTTATGTTTATACCGGAAATGAAAAACAACGAGAACAATTTCCTTTAGCTTATATTTTTTCATGGGTTTTTTATTGTTTCAATAACATCAGCGGGCGTTTTTAACAGATAAATTCTGACATTGGCATAATAAAATTTTCAAATTCTCGTACATGTGACTCGTATGTGTACATTTCCATTATATCAAACAAAAAATATTATTGCGTATTATTCTCTAAAGGAATGAATATCTATAAAAAACAAGGATCCTTTTTTTGTTTTTCAACTTTATGATTTAATAAACTTAAATTGTCTCAAATATCACCTTGAAGATAATACTTTAGTGGTTTTCAATAAAAATTGGAAGACCAAAAATGGTCCCTAAAACTAAAATACGATAGTTTTGCGAAAATTGAAAATTCAATTTTCGGATCCATATTAAGTTATACATTATTCTAAATTATATTCAAAATTGGATTATTGGTTAGATAACATTATTTAACAAGAATCACCTATCAATAATTACAAATTTTTACGTGAAAATTAGAATTTATTATTTTTAATTGGCCCTGTGGTCGGGAAGCAGTTACATGTCTGGTAAACCTATAAATTGCACGAACATATTTTTCAAGACTACAACAACAGTATATCCTTTGCTTGTCATAGGAGGCGACCAAACGGTTGTACCGCAATCTGTTAATTATGTTAACAAAAGGAAAAAATTAGGATCAGCAAGAAACTCGCTGGGCTAAAAGTGGAGACCATGTGTCCCAGGTCTATACGTTGCTCTACGGTGGAGATGACCTCGAAAATTTTGGAGCTGGATTTTCTCTTGGAACGCAGATAAAGAAGGCTGTTTTTCATTTCCAAGCAGTTAATAAGCGATTGTGTAAGCTTCGCTTGCCCATGAAGTTAGCCAACCTATCGATATTTTGTGTACAGGAGCTCACTGAAGTAAACCAACCCCAAGATAAAGACTCATTTTACTATGACTTGGACGATCTGATGGGATCTATACCCGAACACGATGTTAGAATGGTAATCGGGTAGTTTAATGCTAGAGTTGGAAGAAATCATGCCGACCTGTGAGAAAGCATAGGTACGTACTCCCGACACGATATTGCGACCGATAATGGTGAGAGAATGATATACTTTGCAATTGCTCACGATCTTAGAGTAGCAAACACGTTCTCCCCTCACAAACAAATACATTTATAACATGGATTCATCATCGCAAAAGACTAATTGACCACATGTTAATTTCAAAAGGGCGAGCTTGAGTTGTAAAGGATGTGAGAACCAAATACATAGGCATTCAAATACATAACACAGCGAAACGCACGGGATGTTTCTACGGTGAAGGGCTGATAAATAAAGAAAAAAAAACGATATCAGGATATTGTGACCGACAACATTGATGAAGTTAATCAATCAGTCAGACCCAAAAGGATTGGTTTGATGACGAGTGTCGTCTTCGGGTCGAACAAAAAATATGCTAAGCTTATTTGTAGACGAAGGAAGCGAGAATGGTGGAAGGCTTAATTTCTGAAAGTACAACAACTCAGAAATGAGCGCAGTTCGCGTAATTTCTTTAAAGGAATTACCGGATTGCACCATATTCTCAGGCCTGAGTCAACCGCCATTTGGGCGGGATTCGGATCGGGATGAAAACCTGTGTGTCAACATCGACGCAGTTCTCGATGCATGGAGTGAACACTTTACTGACCTGCTTGGTGTTCATCATACGTCACTGTTGTTGAGTCACCTATATAATATAAACTGCGGAGATTTGCATTAAGGATCAATCCCATGAGCAAATTACTAAGGCCATGCAGAAATTGAAACGAAACCGCTCACCTGGGGTGGACTGAATTAATTCGGAGCTCGTGATATTCGGAGGTGATACTTTGTGGAACTGTCTTTTCAACCTAATTCGATTCGTATATGATGAACCGAAGTTATTACTAACGAATGGAAAGTGGCCGCGATAGATTTTAGTAGTAGATGAGTACGAGACATGGCTCCTTACATTTGAGAGAAGAATCATGCGTGTGATTTACTATCTAAAACGCGAATTAGATTGTATATACCGAGCTCTGTACAGTATCGAGATCAGAGATCTGATGAAAATATGTAGATCTCCGATATTGTACATGAAGCAAGATCTCTGCGAATACGTTGGCTCGAAACGAATTATGCAGCGATCTCTGAAAGGAGAGCCACTATTTGGTTAGCGCAGAAGTCGTGACAGGCGACGATGGATCCACGATGTAGAGGAAGATTTGGCTTCTTCAGATTGTCCAAGATAGCTTGAAGACCAAGTTCAAAATCGAAACGACTGGAGCCATATTGTTGATACAGTATGGAGCCAGTAATGGCCTTAAAAATCTGTTAATTATTATTATTTTTAATTTACTCATGCTAATATCTATTGTATTATGTTCCTGTTCTTAGGACATTTTAAAATGTTTTACATATTATTCGAAGTATAGTGGAACCAAGTTCAACTAATATTGGTTCTAACAAATTAAATATTAGCATGAGTTTATTAAAAATAAGTAAATCTCAATTACATTTCGTTTATAAGTAAATATTTGTAATTTAATCTTATATAATAAAAGGATGAAAATTGTAAGAGAAATTTGGTGGATTAGCTAAAGCGCTAATCCAACAAACAATGTATTTTCTATGTATCGATAGAGCAAGGATTCTTAACATGGAGTACGCGCCCCAAAATTGGATCGCGGATCATAATTGTAAACGTTTACTTTCCTAATTGGAATTTTATATCTGTACGCGATTGTCATCAGCTATAGAAAATAGTTTGAATATCAGATAATTCTAAATTGAATTGATAAAGAAAAGTTTAATTAATAAATTAAATCCTGTCATCTACAAAATATGTATGTCAGTTTGGGTATATGTATGGTTTGATAATATTGTTGTTTTTTGTAGTTGAGTCATTGAGTGTTGACTGTTGACTGTTCGTAGTTTCGAATATATACGATCGACATAGCGAAATAATACGAATCAATGTATGTACGGATAATATAAATACTTGATGTCTGTGCTGGTACGTGTCTGTACCGAAATGAACGAATAGTATAAACCTATACCTTAATAGTTTATTCAATTAACTACGGAGAAATATTTTAAGTATGAGTGGGATAATACAAATCCAACGGCTAAATCACTGGCAGCACACGTTAGGATAAATGGTTTTGAAAAATTTAGCATTTGAAGTATTGGAGGTTTTATAATTGCTTTCTTAAGTCAAATGCATTTTGGGATCGAGCTGTCCATCTAAACTTTTGATTTTGTTTAGTAATGATGTGACAGGACAGGTTTAGGAATACCGGAGATTCAATTTTCGAAAACGTTCGAAAGCTTCGACAACTCTTTTATTGTGTTCCAAAAGGTTTGTTCCGAAAATCTCGATGTCATCAGGTAAACTAAACATTTAATATTATTGACCACTGGAGTACGTTGTTGATCATACGCTGGAACGTTGAGGGAACACTCTTTAACCAAAAGGAATTCTGATAAAGTGGTAGTGCCCATCATCTGTACTAAATGCTGTTTTGATTCTTTCAGATGTTTCAAGATTTACTTGTTATAACTACTGTAGAAATCTAAGGACAAAAAATATTGTGCGTACCAATTTTGTCAAGAATATCTGAGATATTTGGCAATGGAAGAATATCGTCAGCTGTTATCTATTTTAATTCTCGGTAGTAAATTACCACTCCCCATTTCTTTTCATTTGTACTGGATATTTTTTTTGTACTACGATAAGCGGAAAAATCCACGAACTTGCGCTTTCTTCCACGATTCTATCTTTCAACATCTGGTTGATTTGTGATTTTATTTCTATGTTGGTTGAATGTGGTTGTCTATAATCGTGTTTTTTTATTCAAAAATTTTCGAGTTCGAATATACTTCTACTTGGATAAGCATTTTCTCGTTTTTTCAGTAAAATTAACATGAATTAATTTTTTATCAATAAATATGATACATTTAATATTAAACCACATATTTTAATTTAATATTATCAACATAAAATTAACTTTATTTTTCAATGTTCTCGATAAAATAATGTTTTTTCAAGTTCTCGATAAAATCATCAGTTACACTAATTCTACTCATTCGATATTTTGTTAATATTTCTAGTATGTTCATAATTATTCTCTGTACTCTAGTACTCCTTACGTACAATTTATAAACATAATTATGAGCAAACTACAGCTTAATTTATTAGCGCATTGCTTCACATGAGCTATATTCAACATACCATTTTACTACAACGAATTATCGAAAATCCCAACCACGGTTACAGATAGGATATATAATAACATAAATGTTTTGTCTAAATTGATGGCCGCTGTCAGAATCCAAAATTTATTAAAATCATTTTTTGACACATTTTTTCAACACCCTGTAGTTCAACAAATATTGAACATTTTATTTTCTCTATTGTTGTCCTTTAATCCTTACCACTCTATTCACATTCCAGATTTTAAAGGGAAATATAATAAAGGGAAGACCGTTTTACATTTTATGTACGGATGTGATACTTTAAAAGCTGGGATGTGATATTTCATCATTTATGTACACATTCATGAACAATTTCTTATTCGTTATAAAAAAAACTGTGATGATATGGAATAGCGCTGCTTAATGTACAATTTTAGGTTTTTGTGGGATGTAAACTGGGCTAACTTCACTTGCTTCGTATACACACATTTCGGTCGAAACTTATTATATATTAATATGGAAAACCAAAATATGGCAATACAAGTGAATCCTTGCAAAAAACAAATAATAAAATTACTTAACACGTTCAAGAATTGGCTCACCAAATTTAATAATAGTCGAATTTTTTATACAAAAATTTTCGAGTTCGAATATTAAAATTAAAATTGGATGGATTACTCCAGCACTCAATACCACTACTAACGGGCCCAGGGAGCAATACCCAGATAAACACATACACTTACACATTAAAAACACCCAACCGCGATTTTTGGTCACCACACCTAAGAGCAAGCACACTACTTACTGTGCTAACGAGGGCGGTATAGTTCTGGATAAGAATTTTCTCGTTTTCAATAAGATCCAAATGTATTTAATTTTTTATCAATAAATACATATATATATATATAAATATATATATATATATAAATATATTTTAATTCAATATTAACAACATAAAATTAAATTTAACTTTATTTTTTACTGTGCTCGATAAAATCATTGTACACGAACTCGAAAAAAAGGGAAATTTTAAAAGGAAATATTTTAAACAAATAATTCATTGTAATTCGATTAATACCTGTATTGTATTGTTAAAAATATGTTGTTAGAAGTTGAAATTTATTCAAATAAATAGAACTTAAATAAAATACAGTCCGCCACAATTGTTTGTACCTCACATAAATTTCATATTGATCTAATTAAAAACTAAACATTTTGTTGAAGAGTACTATTTAATCCAAAAACTTTATTTGCCATTTTTTTGTTATTTAATAATAATTTGTATAAAAAAATAAAAATTTATAAAACGAATTCAGTTAATTAGATAAAAATGAAAATTAAAATGCCAAAATTGATTGTACCTACTGTTTTTGCTTCACAATTGTTTGTACCTGACAAAAATAGGAACGAAAAACAAGAGGGATCTCATTTTAATCTAAAAATCGTTCTACTCAGTATGAAGTATTCCCTCCTTTATTGGAAATAACTTCTTCAGGCGGCTCGGAATTGAATTCACTATAGATTTTGGAGGATTTCTTTTGGAATTTGATCCCAAATAGTTTTTATTTCGGCAAAAGTCTCACTGGGTTGTATCCCAATAGCAATTGTCATTTTTTGCTTTATGTAATGCCATAGTTTCTCCAACGGATTTAATCTAGGCTTTGAGGAGGCCAACAAATGGTTTCTTAATTCAAATCTAGTAAAACTTTCATGATCATTCTGCTCTTATGAATTGGTGCATTATCTTGCTGCAAAATAAAGTGGGGCCCAATCCCTTTATCCCCGGAAATAAGAGCATTATCATTGAGTACGTGTTACTTTTCCATACCATCACTTTTCCTCCTCCACTATGGCGAGTTGACATGATAACCCTGCGTGCATCCTTTTCTTTTGCAGTAGAATAGTAATATTTTTTGCCGTAGGTTCCGTCTAAACTGAAGCTGAACTCATCAGTCCATAATACGTTCCGCCAAAACTCCACGGGCTTACTTAAATAACTACTACAGGCGCTTATAAAAGGCTTCTTTTTGATTACGTACGATTATTATTAGCTTCATGAAGCCGTCTTCGAACAGTCGTTAGGCTGATTTTGGATTTTCGGAGGTTATTTATGTTACTTTGAACAGACTTGAGGCTTTCCTGAGGATTTCGCTTTAATATTGTAACTATTCTATTATCCTCTTTAGTAGTTGTGGCTCGTTTTCTACCCCTTCCTTCAACATATTTCAAACTATGTTGGCACTTTGATTTTTTTATTTGGTAGAGTACCGAATTCTTATGGCAGTTGTGCATTTTGGCCAGTTCTATAATTGGTACTCCAGCGGAATACCCAGCAACAATCGCTGCACGCACTTCCAATGAAATTTCTGTTTTTTTTACCAATTGTTTAAAATATGGACTGTACTATTGTAGATGAAAATTATAAGTAAATACGTATGTACGAGTATGTGCAATATTCAAGAAAAAACAAGTGAAAAAATCTAGTATTCCTGTTGCGATAGCCGTTGTTTCGCGTAGGTACAAACAATTGTGGAGCAAAAACAGTAGGTACAAACAATTTTGGCATTTTAATTTTCGTTTTTATGGCAAATAAAGTTTTGGATTAAATAGTACTTTTCATCAAAATTTTTAGTTTTTAATTAGATCAATATGAAATTTATGTGAGGTACAAACCATTGTGGCGGGGATTGTATATTGGACATTGGTTAAATTAAATTAAATTTCCCAGTATTATTTCCGATATATAGGACTTGAAGTTCTGTTAATAAAAAAAATAAATAAAAAATATTTAAATAAATATTGATTTAAACATTTTATAAACACAATAAATTTAATTTACATGCAGATTCAAATTTTTTCTTTATTCTTGATAGAGATTAAATATTTTCTGTCAAAGATACGAAAATGGTAATAGATAGTACATACATAAATATTTGTGTTATTTTATTGCTGTGTGGTGTTTGAATTTGTATTCTCGTATTATAACTCTAAACAGTAAAATTAAATTTCAAATACATTCCATAATATAATCAATTTTTGTTCTATTTTAAAATTAAACTCACAATCAAATTGAACATACATATGGTAAGATACATATTATTAAGAGAAGCATAAAATAGTATGTATATCTTAAATCTTTTCATATTAAACTTTAACATTTTTAGAAAACAAAAACGCTTGAGTGGCCAACAAACAAATCAACAGAAGAATGTGTTTAAAACACATTATCCAAAACATTATCTCGATTCACCATTATTCGAAACTGCTACAAAATAAATTAGTGAACACTATAACGAACATCACGCCATCATACTGGTACAACTTGCATATACACCTCGAACACGAAATCACGCGAACTGCGCTCAATACTGAATTGTTGTGCTTTCAGAACCTTGGTCTTCCACCATACTCGCTTCTTTTTACAAATCCGCTTAGCTGCAGTTAAATGTATATTTCAATATAACTTACTATTTTGTCTAATTGTCTATGGGTTAGTATAGAATTTAGTGTTTCATTGCATTTGAAGGAACAGTAAGAATTTTTTATTTTTGTACAATATATTTCGTCGGCCCCTGTGGTCGGGGGGCACTCACATGTCTCGTAAATCTAAATTGCACGAACATGTTTCCTAAGAATACCACCACAGTATCCTTTGCTTGTCGTAGGAGGCGACTAAACGGTTGGATCGCTGGGCTGACGACCCGCATCCGTAAAAAAATCAACTGTTTATAAAATCAACAAAAAGAAAAATGGATACCGCCAAAACAACACCGGACCCCCGCTCAAGTACCCGGATACGAGATTTAGGATCGGCACGTGGAACGTGCAATCACTTAGAAAACCAGGAGCGTTGGAGGGTCTAATCACGTGCATGAAAGAGTATCGGCTGGAACTCGTTGCTCTTCAAGAAACTCGCTGGCCTCAAAGTGGAGACCATGTGTCCCAGGGCTATACGTTGTTCTACAGTGGAGATGACCTCGGAAATCTTGGAGCTGGATTTCTTCTTGGGCCGCAGGTAAAGAAGGCTGTTTTGGATTTTCAAGCAGTCAATAACCGATTGTGTATGCTTCGCCTGCGCATGAAGTTAGCCAACCTGTCGATAATTTGTGTACATGCGCCCACAGAAGTCAGCCAGCCCCAAGATAAAGACTCATTTTACAATGACTTGGACGATCTGATGGGATCTATACCCGAACACGATGTTAGAATGGTAATTGGGGACTTTAATGCTAGAGCTGGCAGAAATCAGGCCGACTTGTGTGAAAACATAGGTCCGTACTCCCGACACGAAACTGCGACCGATAATGGTGAGAGAATGATGTACTTTGCAATTGCTCATGATCTTAGAGTAGCAAGCACATTCTTCCCTCACAAACAGATACACCTAGAGACATGGACACATCCTCGCAAAACATCCCGGAGCCAAATTGACCACGTGTTAATTTCAAAAGGGCGAGCTCGGGTTGTGCAGGATGTGAGAACTTATCGGTCAGCAACCAAATACGTTGGCAGCGATCATTATTTGGTCGCTGCAAAGCTACGGTGGAAGTTTTCGTACAGGTCGGGGAACACAGCGAAACGGATGGAACGTTTCGACTGTGAAGGTCTGATAAATGAAGATCAAAAGAAACGATACCAGGATCTTGTCAGCGACAACATTGAAGGAGCTAATTACCAGTCTGACTGCGTGAACTCTGTCTGGGAGGTACTGAAAACTTCGGTTGTCAGTGCTGCTCAACAGACTTTAGGTATAGTGAAAGTCAGACCCAAGAATGATTGGTTTGATGACGAGTGTCGTCTTGCAGTTGAGCAACAAAATATAGCCCATAATGAAGTGCAACAACGTCTCACAATCGCAAGGAAAAACAAGGCAGCTCTTGCAAGAAGGGCAGCTAAGCGGATTTGTAGACGGAAGAAGCGAGAATGGTGGAAGGCCGAGGTTCTGAAAGTACAACAACTCAGCAATGAGCGTAGTTCACGTAATTTCTTTAAAGGAATTACTGGATTGCACCATACTTTCAGGCCTTCGTCAACCGCCATTCGGGACCGGGATGGAAACCTCTGTGTCAACATCGACGCAGTACTTGACGCATGGAGTGGACACTTTACTGAGCTGCTTGATGTTCATCATGCATCACAGACTGTTGTTGAGCCACCTCTAGAACAGTCTGCGGAGATTTGCACTGAGGAGCCATCCCATGAGGAATTCACTAAGGCCATGCAGAGAATGAAACGAAACCGCTCACCTGGAGTGGACTGCATTAATTCGGAGCTCTTGATATTCGGAGGGGATACTTTGTGGAACTGTCTTTTCGACCTTATTCGATTAGTATGGCGAACCGAAGTTATGCCTGATGAATGGAAAGTGGCCGCGATATGCCCCATCTTCAAGAAGGGAGACCGCTTGAAGTGTGAGAATTATCGCGGTATAGCTCTCCTTTGCACAGCATACAAGTTACTGTCATACATTTTATTGGATAGAATCACTCCTCTGGCGGAGGGCTTGGTTGGTGACTATCAGGGAGGATTTCGTCCGAATCGATCAGTCACTGATCAGGTCTTTTCGCTGCGGATGATTCTATCTAAATATTATGAGACATCCATCTCCGTACATCAGGTTTTCCTGGATTTCCGGCAGGCCTACGACTCGATCAATCGAGAGAGTTTGTGGTCTGCCCTGGAATACCTAGGAATACCAACAAAATTGGTACGACTGTGTAGGATGACAGTGACGCAGTCTCAATGCTGTGTTAAAGTTGAGAACAGGCTATCGACAATTTTTGCAGTTAACTCGGGTGTTCGGCAGGGAGATGCTCTGTCCCCGATACTCTTTAATCTCATGTTGGAGTACATCTTTCGTAAAACTGAAACACCTCAGCGTAACATCTTATATCGCCAGTCCAATCAAGTGCTTGCATATGCAGATGACATATGCGTGATTGGACTGAATAACAACGGAGTGAAAGAAATACTTGATCCGCTTGTAGAGTTTTCAGCTTCTGTTGGACTCCAGATCAATGAGTCCAAAACGAAATACCTGATCTCTGGTTTTAGAGACAATGGCACACCAGATTTTAGTAGTGGCCACCACACGTTTGAGGGAGTGAGGAGGTTCAAATATTTGGGCTCTCTTATCACTCACGATAACAGTGTGGGTGAGGATATTAAAGTGCGGCTGGCAGCTGGCAGTCGTTCTTTGTATCCTCTAAGGCCACTGCTAAAATCTAAACACTTATCAAGTGCCGTGAAGCTGAAGCTTTACAAAGCGTTGATCAGGCCCGTTGTTATGTTTGGATGTGAAAGTTGGGCGCTGACGGATGAGTACGAGAGATGGCTCCTTACATTTGAGAGAAGAATCATGCGTGTGATTTACGGCCCTAAACGCGAAATAGATGGTACATACCGAGCTCTGTACAATTTCGAGATCAGAGATCTGATGAAGATTCCCGATATTGTACATGAAGTTAGATCTCAGCGAGTACGCTGGCTCGGTCACGTTCTGCGTGCTGATCCGGAACGAATTGTGCAGCGATCTCTGAAAGGAGAGCCACCATATGGTAGGCGCAGAGGTCGTTGCAGGCGACGATGGCTCCACGATGTAGAGAACGACTTGGCCTCTTCAGATTGTCTAAGACAGTATGAAGACCAAGCTCAGGATCGAAACCGTTGGAGCCAGATTGTTGATTCAGTAAGGGGCCAGTAATGGCCTTTAACACTGTTATTATTATATTTCGTTATTTGTGTATTCGTTGTATTTTTGTGTATTTAAAACTGTTTTTTTAGTTCATCGCCCCAACAATTTCAATTTATATAATAAAATATAAATAATGAACAGTTTTAAAGGCCATTACTGGCCCCTTACTGAGTCAACTATTAGGCTCCCACGGTTTCGATCCTGAGCATGCACTTCATACTGTCTAAGACAATCTGGAGAGGCCAAGTCGTTCTCCGCATCGTGGAGCCAGCGTACTCGCTGAGATCTTACTTCATGCACAATATCGGGGATCTTCATTAGACCTCTGATCTCGAAATTGTACAGAGCTCGGTATGTATACCATCTATTTCGCGTTTTGGGCCGTAAATCACACGCATCATTCTTCTCTCAAATGTAAGGAGCCATCTTTCACATCCAAACATAACAACGGGCCTGAACAACGCTTTGTAAGGCTTCAGCTTCGCGGCACTTGATAAGTGTTTTGATTTTAGCAGTGGCCTTAGAGGATAAAATATATAATGAAATATTTTATTATGTAAATTGAAATTGTTGGGGCGATGTAATAAACAAACAGTTTTAAATGCACAAAAATACAACGAATACACAAATAACGAAATATAAAAAAATAAAAAATTCTTTCTGTTCCTTCAAATGCAATGAAACACCAAATTCTATATTAACCCAATTCAAAAATTCTATACTAACAATTCAAAAATATACAAATTTACGTAAAATTTTCTGACAACGCTGTTGAGGAATGTACCCCAGTGACGAGTGTTATTTTACACTTGGCTATACTGTTTCTTCATATTTTATTTATAATTAAAAGAATCTCCTGTGAAGTGGAAAATAACCAGAGTGACACCAATAGTCAAAACTGGAGCAATCATATTTCATGTTATAGAGGCATAACGTCAATTAAACTAATCCCCAAATTATTTGAACTGGTACTATGTAGTTCATTCGAAGCGGCACTCCCTAGAAATAAATCACTGTGCAAACATTAATTTATGTCAAAACGCTCTACTATAACCAAACATATTGAGTTCACCAGCAACACTATTAAAGAGATTGAAAATCACAGACTTGGTCAACGCCTTTCAGTCATTTTAAAACAGTACAGTTTTTATATAAATTTGGCTTTTCCAGCGTTTTAGTGGACTGGTTTAAATCTTACCTGAGCAACCGTACTCAATATGTTGAAATCGGAAATAAAAGAACCAAATAAATTAAATTCCTTCTGGCGTACGACAAAGTTCCCATATTAGTCCTTGGATCCTCATCTAATCTAAATCATCAATAGAGTTGGTGATGTTCTACAGAATTCCATGGTTATAATGTTCGCAGACGATCTTAAAATCTACTAAACCGTCAACTTGCAAGAAGACATCAACAATCTGGTAACCTGGTGTGAATCCAACCTGCTCTATCTGAATATCAATAAATTAAAAACCACCATATCACTTCATCGAAAAGCAAATCCTGTTGAACAGTATGTACCATATGAATGGTAACATTTACAAAAAGTATTCCGAACTAAAAATCTAGTGTTTAATTTTGTTGTTATCATGTACTTAACCAATTATCCATATTCAATATTAGGTTTTATTAATCAGTGTACCTCTGATATTATTGCTATAGAAACAATTAAAATTCTGTATTTTGTCTATGTCAGATCTCAAGTGGAATATGCAATGTTAGGAGTTTCACTTATGACATATATTCACCAACTTGAAAACGTCCAGAAGAAATGTATTCGAAATATAACTTGGAAAGACGATTTGCCGTAAGACCATGAGATACCCTATTTTACTGACCCAGTAAAAGATGGTCAAAAGATTTAACAAAACCGATCACCTTTTTTGACTTTTATATGAGTAGAGATAGCATCCAGTACCTTGAAGCTGCACCAGCCAAATCAGCCCAATACAACGAAACCTAGCCCATAATTTATTACAATTTAATTACAATTTATTACACTACGTCCCGATTTTATTACACTTGCCTTTCGCGAGAAAACCGTGGGCGGTGTAACTTCAAATTGAACCTACACCGCCACTTTGCAACTTTTGATGTAATTTTGATATCAAGATGAGACTTGGGCCACAATTTATTACAAATTTATTACACCAGGTCCCAATTTTATTTCACTTGCCGTTCGCGAGAAAAGCGTGGGTGGAGTAACATCAAATTGAACCTACACCGCCACTTTGTAATTTTTTCATGTAATTGTGATATCAAGATAAAACTAGGGCCATAATTTATTACAAACTAATTACAATTCACTGGTAAGACGCCGAAAAATAAAATGTAATTATTTTGTGTAAAAATTAACTTATTTTAATAGAAAGTATACTACTTAAATTCAAAGAAAAATAACAAAATGTCGATTAAAATCACCTGTAATAATTTATTACACCAGACCGCCACCATGTTTGGGATATGACTAACCACTGTTGACACTATACGGTATATACGGTATATACACCTTGTCAATTGGTGTAATTTAACTATGTTCGGTAAAAATCAACTTAGTTTAATAGAAACCTACTGAAATTCATAGGAAAAGAGGAAAATATCGATTAAAAATACCTGTAATAATTTACTACACCCAGTCCAGCATACGGTACATATATACACTTTGTAAAGTGATATAACTTAATTCTTTTGGGTAAAATCTATTTCAAGTTAACGAAAAATACCAAAAAAATCATAATAATTGTTTTGTAATTGTAATTACACCTGTATGCATACCGTGTGGTGTAAACAATAGCCAGATTTATCCAAAATGTGATGGCGGTCTGGTGTAATAAATTATTACATGTGACAAAATCGAGATTTTGGTATTTTTCTTGGATTTGAAATGGATTTTACTCCAAATAATTAAATTACACCGCTTTACAAGGTATACCTATAGTGTAAACAATATCTAGTTCTATCCAAAATATGGTGGCGGTCTGGTGTAATAAATTATTAAAGGTGATTTTAATCGACATTTTGGTATTTTTCTTTGAATTTCAGTTTACATTTTATTTTTGGACGTCTTACCAGTGAACCGTAATTAATTTGTGATAAATTACGGTTCAAGTTTTATCTCACTGAGCACAATACAACTCACATTTCACTGAGCACAATATTGACATAATGTTAATATCTGAAACACACTTCACCAAAAATAACTATTTCGAAATTAATGGGTACTCTGTTTATGACACAAACCACCCAGATGGGAAAGCACATGGAGGCACAGCTATGCTGGGATGTTCTAACATCACTTCGATTCGCTTCGATAGACATTTGTGTCTCTTTTTTCACGAACAATATTGTATTCTATTTCGCAATTTTTATTGTGATCATAGCCTACTCGATTCTATTTCTATAAATTCATTCGATCAAATATCACCAATATTTTTATTTTCGATGGCAAGTGAAAAGAGGAAAAAGAGATAGTTTGCAAATTTATTCTAACAGGCTGAGATCGCAATAGACAAAACGTAATTCAAAAATCGCAACGGAGCACAATTTTGTTCGTAAAAAAAGAGACACAAATGTCTATCGAAGCGAATCGAAGTGATGTTATAACATCCCAGCACTGTACTGATAAAAACAAGATTAAAACACAATGAATTAATAAAATATGAGAAGGAACATATTCAATCAACGAGCATCTGTCTGCAGAAGTGGTCTGGAAACTGTGTTATATCAGCAGTGTACTGTCCTCCAAAACATGCTATAAAAAAACTGCCATGGATTATATCAGCCAGGTAGGTAATAAATTTCTTGCGGGTCAGAACAGTCCCTGGATTAAGGCGCTGTTAAATTCATGATTAAAAGAAGCAAGGTGACCTCGACAGTTCAAGCCATGTGAGCTGACGTAATCACGATCTCGTATTTTTTTAGTTTTCGTTTATTTCCTTGTTTTAATATTCCGATTAGTAAAAAATAGTGCCTACGTCACACACAAAAAATTGGCAATTTGTTGACGTATCCTTGTTTCTATTCTTGAGCATTTTACTTCAACCTGATTTTATTAATTTTGGTTTTATATTTATAATATTCTTATTCTTAATATGTGTATGTAACTAAAGTCATATTTGTAGACTTATCTTCTTATTAATAAACAAATACATCCACCATACAAACTAGTAGTAAAAGCGAAATTATTTTTGACGGTACCGCATTTTCGCCGTTCTACAGAAAGATAATAATAAGAGATATTCTAGAATATAAGAGATATTCTCCCCAGTTGGTCTTTTCTTTATTCCAAAACTTTGGATCCACGTTTAAGTGGTTATTATATCGAAAGGCAAGCCCTTTCTAAACTACCTGGCATTTAATACAATTAAGGCTCAGCCATTTTATACGATATCAGAGGATATATAATCAATATTTAATTAATTTAGCTGAACAATTGTTTACAGCCAAAAACAGAATACCTTACATTAACTTTCTTCTAGTATTAATCTTAACTTAAAATTATTTTAATCTCAACCGAACCATTCATTTCTGTAATTGAAAACGAAAACCACAAAGGATACATTTATTATTCTCATACTATTTTTTTAATTTGCTGAAAGAAAATACATGCAGTTTAGAAAGTCCCTTGTTTAATCAAAAACAAGACGTTTTGCCATTCTTGGATAAGCCAGGCTACCAAAAATAAAATCGAATCAAAAGGAATATTCCCAAAATATTAATTTAAATAATTTTAAAATGAACAACGCAAAAAAAGCGGAAAATTCTTGTGAAATTCAAATTCAAAATTTATTTATGCATGTAAGTATATTTGTAGGTACAGACATACATATTATACATATCTATGTATGTACATATATGTTTTTTTTGCTACCGATTAAGCAAATATAAGTATTTTGAATGAATCGATTAACGTGATTTTCAGGTAGTTATGATGGGTATATCTTTAATTGAAATTTGGAACCTTGTTCATACATAGTCTCCAGCGGGAAAACAAAGCAAATAAATCATGCCAGTATTATCTTGGTCTTGTTCACAATTCCCGCTTTTCGAGAGAATTGCTTTGAGTTTGAAATCAAAATTTTGATTTGAGTGCACTTGTCTAAGAATTTATAGTGATTTCGAAACATATTTTACTAAATAATGTTCATCTGCATCTATCTACATAAAAATTCCCGCAAAATGCTTTTAACAACGCTCGAAAATTGACAAACCTATTTCTATTTCAATGCATTCATAATATTTATGTTTTATTCCTGATTTCGATGTGTGAATTAAATTTATAGAGATAATTTTTTATGTATATTTCACATGAAAACTATCTCTCTAAATTATTCCCAATTCAACCCATTCATTTTGCGAACATGATGGACATTTGATAATTTAAGTGAACCAGAATTTTTTACAAAATAAGTTGAGCAAAATAAATTGGGAAAAATCAAGTTTAAAATGGTTAATTTGATAATGAATATCATTGTGCTAAATTTAAAATAAACTATATAATAACAATTTATTTTATATTGTGAAATAATAAAATCGAAATATTCCATAATTCTCTCCGTTAAAATCTAAAATGAAACAAACTAAATAAATAATAATTAATTACTAAAATAAATAAACATTCTCTTTAAGTTACTCAATTAATTCTAATTGTGGTACATGAAACGCGAGTTACGTATCCAGGATAACCTTCCGCTGGAAACCAACCGTCAGTTTTTTTAATTAAAGTTGGGCGGATTTTACTCCAGCACTCAATGCCACTAATGGGCCCACGGTGCAATACCCACATTCACACTAATTCATTCAATCCATTCATCCCATTCACACATGTACAGTATACCATCTGCGCATTGCATAGCTCCATGTCACCCTGTACAGTTATTAACCGTCAGGTTATAATTAAACCAATTGTATTCTTCAACATAAAACCAATAATCTTTATTATTATATTAATTTAAGATAAGCAAATAATCGAAACCATATTATAAATAGTTTAAATGTGAAGTATATTTTTATATCAACCTCTTTTTAGTTTATTTTAATAAATATAATATATTAATTAATAAATATTAATATATACACCTAATCCTTTTTTTACACGGTAGATGCGTTCCAGACTTGGTCGTGCAAAAAAAAAATCGTGTAAAAAAAGACAGGAAATGTGGTAAAATAATTGATGTGTTCAAAAACTGTTTTTTGAGTAGAAAATAAAGTAAATATGTATATCTTGTTTTTGGGAAATTAAACGAAATGTTTTAGTTGGTGTATTCCCCTAAATATAACAAACAAACTACAGAAAATAATAAAAACACGAATTTACGGGAAAAAAAAGAACTTTTTTGCCGTGTAAAAAAATTCGATCGTGTAAAAAAAGGTTTAGTTTATTTTTTTCTATCGTGTTATTTCAAAACCGTGTAAAAAAAGACCGTGTAAAAACAGGATTAGGTTAATAGCATTCCACTATAAATTGGGAATGCATAAAAGAATTATATAAATTATATTAAACTAAATAAAATATACTTATATGGGAGCAGAGGATATTAAAGAAAGTTGTACTGTCTATCCAGATATATAAATATTGTGTTTAAGAAAGTTTGTAATAAAAGCTAAATTAATAAAGTGACGACTGCAATTTAAATAGTTTTATTAAACAACTGTACAGCTCTTAACTCACTATTAAAAAAGTGATCCACATTTTCCAATTTTAATATTTTCCCCAAAAAAAAACTGCCATGGATTATATCAGCCAGGTAGGTAATAAATTTCTTGCGGGTCAGAACAGTCCCTGGATTAAGGCGCTGTTAAATTCATGATTAAAAGAAGCAAGGTGACCTCGACAGTTCAAGCCATGTGAGCTGACGTAATCACGATCTCGTATTTTTTTAGTTTTCGTTTATTTCCTTGTTTTAATATTCCGATTAGTAAAAAGTAGTGCCTACGTCACACACATAAAATTGGCAATTTGTTGACGTATCCTTGTTTCTATTCTTGAGCATTTTACTTCAACCTGATTTTATTAATTTTGGTTTTATATTTATAATATTCTTATTCTTAATATGTATGTAACTAAAGTCATATTTGTAGACTTATCTTCTTATTAATAAACAAATACATCCACCATTTATTTATCCAGATATATAAATATTGTGTCTAAGAAAGTTTGTAATAAAAGCTAAATTAATAAAGTGACGACTGCAATTTAAATAGTTTTATTAAACAACTGTACAGCTCTTAACTCACTATTAAAAAAGTGATCCACATTTTCCAATTTTAATATTTTCCCACGTCATCAGATTTTTTCCTACAGCGCTATGACGTCACAATTTCGAGGTAATATTAAGGTAAAGTGCCATTTCTCTACATTTTTTTCTGCAAAATAGGCTAAATTAAGGAACAACTTGATAAAATCGAGGTAATATGTTGAAGTGAAATTTGATACTGCGGGAATAAAAATATTGAAATTCCATGAAAGTCAATGACCTTGAAATTTGATACTGTTCGAATTTCAGGGTCATTGACTTTCATGGAATTTATCAAATTTCAATTTTTTTTTTTTTCCCACGGGTATCAAATTACAAATTTTCGCACGGGTGTCAAATTACAAATTTTGCCACGCCAAAGCGCCTCCATACCTACTTGTTTGAGTGAGAGTCGTTTCAACTTACAAAACAATTAAAATTTAAAATCATGCACATTAAAATTAAATACGCATGTTTAATGGCGATCTCCTACAATCAACTTATTCTGCAATCAACATGGCGCATCAGCAAGTGACTTTTCTATGTTCTATTACAGCTTTAACATATATTTTAAATAAACAAATTTTTTTTGCAAGTTATTCCCCCAAATAAATAGTATTTTCTTCATTCATTACAATGTGTGGCTATATATACGTTAAGTTAAATAGGGTTTAGTAGGGTTATAATTAAGTTGAAAAATACTAAAGTTTATGTATTTGTGTTATTGTTATTCTTGAAACCGAAGCGATTATACAACATGGAGAGAAACAACCTTTTGTTATTGAGTGTTTTGTACTGCTTCTTTCCCTCCGTATGGTAAAGCTTCATTTTCTTCTATGGTATTCCTGCTTGTAGGTATCACTTAAGCTAAGGTTTGATATAGGTTAGATCTCGGGAACATCTCTGAGAGTTCATCAATCTTCAAATCTGTAAATCATTAAATTCCATTACAATTTTCAATAGAATTTCAAAATTTGACTCTCAATAACAAAAGCGTTGCTCTCTGTATGCCCTGGCACCCACGTCAAGCGGATATTGAACTGATCAGCCATCTCATTTAAAGATGCCAGACAGTTCTGGGCTATCTTCGACATCAGGAAGTGTGATTGTAGCATTTAAATGGCAGCCTGGCTGTTCGTAAAAATGCGGATATCCCTCGTAGATATTACATTATACATCAACCAGTCCATGACTTCCATTATTGCGGAAAGTTCAGCTTGAAAAACACTGCAAAAGTCGGGAAGACGAAAACAGATGTTCTCCCCTAGAGCCTCAAAGAATACCCCACGGCCAACCTCTCCATCCTTTTTTGAGGCATCCGTGTTCTTCACGGCTTAGCGCCTCATTGTTCATAACCATCTCATTCACCCAGTCCTCTTTGGTGGGAAACTCAGCACGGAATCTCACCTCAATAGATGGCGAAGGGATCGCGTATTCTGTAGTTTCAGGAATACCCCTGTTGCACATAGTAAATGAGTGCCCTATGTTGTTCAAGTCCCATTACATATAGATTTGTGCAAGAATGGGTTTGCAAGATGCAAATTGCTTGGGCGCAACATCCAAAGGCGTGAGTCGAAAGAGAACCTCCAGACTTCGGTAGGTATGTTCCTGAGGTCTCCACTTATACACAAGCAGGCGGACATTCTTTGGACTATCATCAATAGTTTCAGGTTAGCTATAATTTTTAACGCTGGCCAACTATATAGTAGTATAGGTTTAACCAATGAGACGGAGAGCCAGTGTACTATGTGGGGCTCCTTACCTCATCACTTTCCAATGGCATTTTTGCAGGAGTAGAGCGCTACAGTAGCTTTCTTTACACTCTTATTATTATTAAAATTGGCTGGAACCCACGAGGATGCCGCATTCAATGCCACAATTCTTTATACCTTCTAAGATGTTTAGTTCTCATCTTATCCATAAAGATCAAAGTCATGTAGACTCTTTTTCGTCTTTGAGCATCCGTTATTGCACTGCTCAACCTACTATATTTTTCTCCTCGTACGGTGGTTAGGCCGATATTTAAGATTTTGCCCATCAATCTTGATGCTAGCGCCTACCAACTACCTCAGCGTTGGTGTAATTTAGTAGTATAAAGATATTCAAATTATTTTTAGCGAGAATGCTGGAAAGAATCTTACCTGCATTTTTCGTATGTAGTATTTTATAGTTGGGAATTTTGAGCCCCAGTACCCGGTCACCGCTGACCCAAGGTTCCTGGACCTGAACCACATCAATAGACTCAGATTCCATTTTAAGCAGAGCTGCCGCCTAAAATCCCGAATATTTCTCTTGTACTTGCAAAATCGCGTTATGTCGCAATTGCAATAACTATAGCAACTCGTAATACGAGAAATATATCATAATCATCTCTATTTTTTGTCATTCCCTCCGCAGAATGACAATGTCAGCGCGTTAAATAAATGTCTCGACTGAAGCCCAAACAGTATATTAGGACAGTTGTAGCGATAAAACAAAGCATACATGTATCTTCTTAGTACCCATAAATTATAATTACGACATGATATGAAATTATTAAACGTAATTACAACATAAATAAGATTTTCTAAGATATTGTCAAAATTAAATTGTCAAATACGAGTATAGACACCTTATAAATATATTATTATATAACAAAACAAAAGCGTACCTAACACAAAAAATATAATAATAATGCCAGATATAATAATAAGCAAAGCCGCACGATTCCTGTAACACAAACAGGGTAGCTAATCTTGCTTTAAACTTAAACATAATTTTGAACGTCATGTACGATATTAATCGATCTTATCATATTCACGATTTAATTTTCACTATTCAATCTTTTTTCTAGAGTAAATTAGAAATTCATTATGTACACAAATGAATTATATAAGTACATATAAGATAAACAAAAGCCGTAAAGAGGCGGAAAAAAATTCAACAAACAGCCAGCCGTCTTTTTGATTTGTTATGCTTTCAACACGGTTTTAATGTAAAATATTTTTACATTATAACAAAAACATAAATATTTATCTCATATGTATATCTATATGAATTATTTATTATATCTCAAAGAAATAATTCTGTGTAGAGTGTGACATATAAGAAGTTTAATCGTTCTTATTTTTGTTTCAGGCTACTTATGAAATTGCGAATTAATCTGGTGTGTTCATTATGTGTATGCAATGATTAAAAGATCATTGCATCACTACATATTTTTGTTATACAGATTAAGTATATACAGATTAAGTCGAATGTAAAAAATTGTGGCTATAATCGGAAACTGAAGATTTGCTTGGTATCAAGGGGTTCCTCTCGATTATCGAATTTTTACTTTACCAATCACTTCTCCAAGAGTTTAGCCACCACTGGTAATAATGAAATTGGCCTGTAAGATGACATTTTGTATAGCGTTTACCCTGGTTTTATCAGTTAGAAGTTATTACTAAACCTTTTTACAAATCAAGTATGTATTAGCATGTAAAATGATTTTATGATCAGCAGTTCGGTGTTTTAAGGCAGAAAGGTGCTCTGTCCCTGATACGCTTCAATCTCATATTGGAAAGAGTAACATCTTATATCGCCACTCCAATCTTATGCTTACATATGCAGATTACATATGCGTGATTGTAAAGTTATCAGCTTCTGTTGGACTCCAGATAATTGAGTCCAAAACAAAATACTTAATCTCTGGTTAGAGGGATAATCGCACAACCGATATTAATTAATATAATTACTATTTAATTTCTTAACGAATTAATAATTCTTAGTTTAGGTGAAGTTTTTAAATATGGCCATTTTGAGTATGTAGAATAAGATTATTTCTTTATGAATTTATAATGAAATTCGGTTTGTATGATGGGAAAGTGATTCTAAAATGTTTTTTGGGTGAAGTGCAGGAATAGTATAGTAATGTAACTGTTTATGATGAAACTCGACATGTTCGATAGTAATGCAATCCTCAATTGTTTATTGGATAAATTTCTGGAGTATTGCCAACTTTAGCATTTCTGAACTGATTATGATGAAGACATTTTTGATGGAAATCAGTTTTGAAATTATTACTAAATAAACTTCTTGTTTATGGAAAACTGGAACAATCCTAGATTGTTGTTCAGAACTTCAGAATAAGCTTGTTATAATTACTGATCCGACACATGTAACACAAAACGCTTTGTCACAAAACAACAATAGATGGAACATTCAGAAACGTCATTCAACTGATCAAGTTATCGAGCATATTCTAATTGTAGTAAAATCCGGTCACTATCAAATTGTTAATGCTTTTATTACGTCATTTATACATACTATTTATCCAATCAAAATGTTAAAGACGGTTTAACAGTTATATTATAAATATTTTATTTTGTATTTTATATTATTCCTGAGGATCCCCACCTATTTTCATTCCATTTGTTTTCATATAAATTATATTTTTCTCTGTCACTTACACCAAGCGATTTTTGTTAGCTCGCTCATTTCGAATGTGAAAGAGATGCAGTTTACTATGTGTAATAAGAGACACGAATAGCAAAAATTGTTAATTTCTCAAATTTTCCGCTAAACGAAACCTGAAAATCCTGACTGTGAATTGTTGAAATCCATGAATGAAAAGTGTGGAAATTGAATAATTTTTTATCTTAGAATGAACGAAAACATATTGTTATTTGTACTCAGGTACATGAAAAAGTGCCTTTTGGCCTAATTTATAAGTTTTTTCATATCTAAAACCAAAAAATGCAAAAAAAAAGTATTTTCCATATGATTTGTATGGAGCGATTTTTGTGTGTTATTACTCGACCACTACTAATGCAATTTCAAATTAGATATGGAAAATCAGACTGTTGTATATTGGTATTGGTTTTAGTCATGATTTGAAATCCATCAGAATAGGATATGCTGCGCGTGAATTCCAAACAAAAATGTACTTGGTATAATTATCACCACAGAATTTCTACAAGACGATATAATTTATAATTTTATATATTTAATAAATCAACTAAAACATATGTATAATAATAATAATAACAGTGTTAAAGGCCATTACTGGCCCCTTACTGAATCAACAATCTGGCTCCAACGGTTTCGATCCTGAGCTTGGTCTTCATACTGTCTTAGACAATCTGAAGAGGCCAAGTCGTTCTCTACATCGTGGAGCCATCGTCGCCTGCAACGACCTCTGCGCCTACCATATGGTGGCTCTCCTTTCAGAGATCGCTGCACAATTCGTTCCGGATCAGCACGCAGAACGTGACCGAGCCAGCGTACTCGCTGAAATCTAACTTCATGTACAATATCGGGGATCTTCATCAGATCTCTGATCTCGAAATTGTACAGAGCTCGGTATGTACCATCTATTTCGCGTTTAGGGCCGTAAATCACACGCATGATTCTTCTCTCAAATGTAAGGAGCCATCTCTCGTACTCATCCGTCAGCGCCCAACTTTCACATCCAAACATAACAACGGGCCTGATCAACGCTTTGTAACGCTTCAGCTTCACGGCACTTGATAAGTGTTTAGATTTTAGCAGTGGCCTTAGAGGATACAAAGAACGACTGCCAGCTGCCAGCCGCACTTTAATATCCTCACCCACACTGTTATCGTGAGTGATAAGAGAGCCCAAATATTTGAACCTCCTCACTCCCTCAAACGTGTGGTGGCCACTACTAAAATCTGGTGTGCCATTGTCTCTAAAACCAGAGATCAGGTATTTCGTTTTGGACTCATTGATCTGGAGTCCAACAGAAGCTGAAAACTCTACAAGCGGATCAAGTATTTCTTTCACTCCGTTGCTATTCAGTCCAATCACGCATATGTCATCTGCATATGCAAGCACTTGATTGGACTGGCGATATAAGATGTTGCGCTGAGGTGTTTCAGTTTTACGAAAGATGTACTCCAACATGAGATTAAAGAGTATCGGGGACAGAGCATCTCCCTGCCGAACACCCGAGTTAACTGCAAAAATTGTCGATAGCCTGTTCTCAACTTTAACACAGCATTGAGACTGCGTCACTGTCATCCTACACAGTCGTACCAATTTTGTTGGCATTCCTAGGTATTCCAGGGCAGACCACAAACTGTCTCGATTGATCGAGTCGTAGGCCTGCCGGAAATCCAGGAAAACCTGATGTACGAAGATGGATGTCTCATAATATTTAGATAGAATCATCCGCAGCGAAAAGACCTGATCAGTGACTGATCGATTCGGACGAAATCCTCCCTGATAGTCACCAACCAAGCCCTCCGCCAGAGGAGTGATTCTATCCAATAAAATGTATGACAGTAACTTGTATGCTGTGCAAAGGAGAGCTATACCGCGATAATTCTCACACTTCAAGCGGTCTCCCTTCTTGAAGATGGGGCATATCGCGGCCACTTTCCATTCATCAGGCATAACTTCGGTTCGCCATACTAATCGAATAAGGTCGAAAAGACAGTTCCACAAAGTATCCCCCCCGAATATCAAGAGCTCCGAATTAATGCAGTCCACTCCAGGTGAGCGGTTTCGTTTCATTCTCTGCATGGCCTTAGTGAATAAAACATATGTATAGTATATATATATTGAGTGTATGCATTAACAACTGGAATTTTTTAATGAAATTTGAGCCTTTATTGTGGAAAAATGTTACAAGATTTTTTATTCAAAATATTGCCTATCGCTACCCACTACTTTTTCCCATCATTCTGGCAATTTATCTCGATTCCATCCCAGAAAAACTTCGCCGGCTTGGCGGCCAAAAAAGAATCGAGCCAATTATCGATACCTTGAACTGAAGTGAAGCGTATTCCTGATAGGGCATTCTGCATGGATCGAAATAGGTAGTAGTCGGAAGGAGCAAGGTCTGGGCTATAAGGCGGGTGAGGCAGAATCTCCCATCCGTTATTCTCCAGGTAATTTTTGACCGGCGCCGCAATATGTGGCCGAGCGTTATCGTGGTGGAAAATGATTAACTCGTGTCTGGTCGCATACGTTGGCCGCTCTGCCTGAATTGTCTGCTTCAATCGGATCAATTGTTGACGATAGAGTTGGGCATTGATGGTTTGGCCTCTTGGCAACAGCTCATAGTGGATCACACCTAGCTGGTCCCACCAAATGCATAGCATGACCTTAGCCCCATGAATATTCGGCTTTGGTGTCGATGGGCCGGCCTCGCCTTTCTTAACATACGCTTTGGAAAATCGTAATGGATCCATTTTTCTTCGCCAGTGACAATACGATGCAAAAACGACTTCTTTTTGTGGCGCTCGAGCAGCATTTCGGACATGCAAAATCGTCTTTCCACGTCTCTTGGCTTCAACTCGTATGGGACCCAATTTCCCATATTTTGGATGAATCCCAAGGTTTTCAAACGTCTGGAAATTGTTGCTTTATCAACTTCCAATTATTCTGTAAGTTCTTCTTCCGTTTGACATGAATCTTGATCGAGTAATGCCTCCAATTCTTCATCCTCAAACTTTTTCGGCTGATCAGGACGCTCTTTGACAGTAATGACATCTAGTATCAAATTCCGGTTTTTAATACATCCACCCAATACAAAAAATTCATTATATTTAAAAAAAATAAATACATAAAAAAAATTTTCAAAAATCATCAGATGATCAGGAAAAACGAGAGAGTACGAGAAGGTAGAGCAATAACAGAGAGATAGAGCAATAACAAAAATATAATCGACACACCAACGTGTTTCGTTTACTCGTAATGACTACATTTAAAAAATCTTCCACTTCTTTCCAGTTGAACTTATCTAATACGAAGAAATTTGTTGGCCTGCAAATAAAGTAAATTATATACATATTATGTATTTAGAAACAATAGCTGTTGTCAAATACACTTTGTTATTTGGACTCACTAATTTTTTGTCGGCACTTTCGGTCATTTTTTTTTTTTTTTTAAATAAATACCAACACATACAACATTATTTAGAGACTGTTCGGCTAAAAGCTGAACAGTATCCCTATTTGTACACGGCTACAGGTCCGTCTTTTAATTGCCCATCTGCACACTGCATAGCTTCATGCCAGCCTGTACTAACATGAACGATGGGTCGGCCCATGAGTTCTACATTCCAACAGAGGAATCATTCACATTTGAGTTAAAAATAAAAATAAAAAATAAATATATAATGTATTTTGACAAAAATTTCACTCATTTAAATGTATTTTATTCTAATGTTTCCATCACACATGCCATTTAAAATATCAGTTATTTATAAAGGACTTTATGTCACTTTATGGTTGTTTGTAATTCCTTACTCACTCATCGTTACAAATCGTCTGGAGGGCAGATGCCCTAGCACAATAAATCAATCTATGTATTTTCTTCTCAATTCTATTTTTACATTTTTCAATGTTTGGTAAGATGGGCTTTTAAGGGGAAGATGGTAAGATGGGCTTATATGGGAACTCGCTTATAAGGGGAAAATGCTGTTTTTTCTTTTTTGGTCATTGACTTTGTAATGTTTTTGCCAGCTATTTCGATTATTAATAATAATAATATTCACTAAAACGTATATTTCGTTAATATTATTAGTTACATTTAGGGTTTATTTGATTTAAAATATTAATACTAATATAGGGCTAGCCTTGCGTATCACTTAACATTTAACGCGACTTTTGTGAAAATTTTAATAACTATTAAATAGCGTCATTTTTTTTAAAGTGATTATTAATTTAACTAGAAAATACAAAAATGTATTAATTAAATAATGCCAGCTCTCAGATATTTTTTCAAACATTTCAAACAAGCATTATTTATGTAATGCATTATTATTGTTGTATGTAACATGTATGATAATGTGCGACAAAATATTTTTAATTTTTAGATTTATTTAGAGAAAATTTACTTAAATGAGTTATATACATATTTATATTATTTATATATTTATAATATTTATCGAAAAATACAATAAATTACAAACAAATAAAATAAAAAAATTCGTTTTATTCAAAACATTTATTTTCCTTTCTATTTTCTAAAATATTCCGGTAATTTTATCATTCAAGTCCCGACTTTTGGCTGATCCCGGCCCCTACACCCGCCGAAATCGTTTGTTTCATTAGGTCCCGTAGCGGTGGGGGCACAGCGACCCTACAATAATTATGAATGTAATAATTATGAATGTAATTTAACCGTCGACCATGTTACGAGATCTTACCGTTGAATGTTTTTCAATGGACTTTGTTATAACACTGATAACACAAACGAAAAAATTATTTCACATTCATTAAATTATTGCATCGAATAGCGGATTTTTTAAAGAACTAATTTATGGGTTGTGTATTGGCTAAAATAGCTTATCAGTGCATTATTTGGTCTTCGCTAAATAAAATTTAAAATAGTCGTTTGCGTATAATATTTGTTTGAGTCTTCGCTAAATAAAGCCACCTCTTATATTGTTAATGAAATATTTTTTTATACGTCAAATTCAAATCTATTTTATTCACATTCATACTAAAATTGGGAAATTATTGAATTATTCATTATAATAATAAGATAATATCATATATCATTTTTTAAAGTAAATATGGTGCTACTTTATTTAAAGTGATGCATTAAAATTAATGCAGTATATATTTTTGCTGTATTGCTTAATAATAATAATAAATTTAAAGCTAAGCGGCTTTGAGGAGTTCCCTATTTTAGTATGCGTTTAAATGGTAATAATATTTTAACATCAACCAAAAACTTAATATAAACTGAAAAATTTGGTACATACGTGTACATTTTGGGCAGAAGGGTGCAATGCTAAGCGGCTTTGAAGAGTTCCCAATTTTAGTATGAGTTTGAATGTTAATAATATTTTGATACCAACGGAAAATTTTACTATTTACTAAAATATTTAAAATAAACCGAAAATGTTGATATTCCATATATAAGCGGGGGTTTGAGGAGTTCCCTATTTCAGTATTCGTTTGAAGGGTAATAATATTTGAATATTAACCGAAAATTTAAATATAAATCACGCTAGGTTTGATTTGTTTATTTGTTTACCCAGTAAATGTCACAATACAAATATTTTTATAAAAATAGAATTACAATAAATCGAAAGTTTAATCGTAATATTTGTAATTATCTACAACGAATTAAATTATAAATAAAAATCAAATGTTTCAATCTCACATTTTAGATTTGACAGATGCAACTATCTACATTTCGTCGAAAAATGACGGTGACAATAATTGCAATCTATTGCAATAATATTATATGAATAATATTAGTTATATAAATATGATATTTCACTAAAGTTTATCAATTTGTTGATTGAGGTTATGTTATGTTATGTATCTCAGCTCTCCCAAGTGAATAAATTAAAGTTGGATACAATATCGTTAGTCGATGTTAATAAAAAATCGGCACTTGATTAACCATTTCGTGATGAAATTGAAGGGTTTATTTGATCCCAATCCATTCGTCCCGCCTCGATATGATAATAGACTTCAACTTCGGCCAGAGCTTAGCGCATTATGCGGGTATGTGAATATCAAAATTTATCAACATTGCGATCGACTCCGCCAAAGACCCACTGCCCAGAAGGGCAGTTCTATTTACTTCTACGTGGTGCCCCCGATTGTGTTGGCTTGTCTCAAACTTACTTTCATCGACTTCCACGATGAAAAGCCTAGCTTAGATTTACTAAACCAGGAGTTATGGCGTCGTACGCCATTTACTTGTTTGCCGCAACGCCACTGGTAGTTCTCTAAGCTAGACGTTTTTAAAATCCGCATTGGATAGTGACATTTCAGACACCTTAATTCAGTTAAAACTAATCTACTTTCACAAACAAACTTAAATAATAATTTATGATGCACGAGTTGATGCAGATAATTCCGATTGATTTTCCCGGGTACCATATACAATCCAGCACAGCCCGGTCGTGCTTTAATTTCTAATTTGATCCTGAATGAAAAGCGATCGAATGTTTGAGAATGTTAAAATTAACTGAATATCGAACGGGAATAAAAATTTTAAAATTTTTGTGTAAAACGTATTTTTTATTTTTTTTACATGTAATTTATTTATTTGTCGCCTATTTTAAAAACGGGAAAGTGAAATAAAATTTTTGAATAAAACGATTTTTTTATTTTATATATTTGTAATTTATTTTATTTTTTGATAAATATTATAAATATTTACATAATATAAATATATAAATCATTTAAATAAGTTTTCTAAAAATAAACCCAAAACTAAAAAATATTTTGTCGCTCATTATTATGCATATTAAAAAAATAATAATGCTTATTATTTTGAAAAAATATCTTAGAGATGGCATTACATATTTAATTAATAGGTACATTTTTCTATTTTCTAGTTAAATTAATAATCACTTTAAACAAATTGGCGCTATTTAATAGTTATTAAAACTTCTACTGTATACAAAAATGTCGCGACAGTCAAGTGTTGAATAAAAAAAAATAAAATGCAGAATCATCATTTTTAGCAGCTGCATATCTTTTGTACTATTTTGGTTATCCCATAGAATAGAAACAAACCACCTTCATTTAATATAGAAGAATGTATAACAGAGTCATCTAGTATAAATATTAAATAAATATGTACATACATATATGTATATACAAAAGACAAAATATATACAAAATATTGAACTGGTGCATACATAGGTACCTATACATACGAATATTATTGTATGTGTATATATATATTATATAGAGTTTATACAATATTTTTCTTGAATTTTCTATTCGAATTAAACTTGTTCTTGTGTACCAAATTTTGTAATCAATACCAACAATATTACAATGATTCGTTAATGATTTTGAAATAAATTGAAAAATGAGGATTTCAGTGAAAAAAATATTTTCTGTATGTACCATTTATTTCAGTTTATTTTTTGTAAATACACCCAAATAAAATAAATTTTGTTAAGATCTTTATAGTAATAAATGTATACCAGCATAGGCCAAATTCTACAGTGAATATTTAAGTAGTTTTTTTGGTAGCTAATTCTGCTAGAAATATTAGTTTTATTCTGGCGGTTGTTAAGATAATTCAGGTCTTATAACCCATACTAAATATTTTTACAAAACAAATTCAAAAATATAGAAATAGATTTCTGACTAATCTAAGTTCATAAAGTTTTACCAAATCTCAATTTTTTGATAGTAATCAGTGGTATTATCGTATTTTTTAACTCCAAAAAACGGATAATACTTCAAAACAATTCCAACATAAATTTCCAGTCAAACGAGTTACAGAATAGTCAATTAAATTGAAATGTAATTTTTTTCCAATGGAATAGACATAATTGAGAGTTATGCAATATTCAAACCAAAAATAATATTTTATATTAAACGATTAATTTTGGATATGTGTAATTTATGACAAATTCATACCAATTACTTTTAAAATGTGATTTTGTACATTTTAATTTTTAATTATAATTTTATACAAAAAATAAATTTTGATTAATTAAAAAAACATATAAATTACCCGCCAAACTTTCATTTCTACATGAATGTACCAAATTGTTCCCGCCATTTTATTTTTGAATTTTTATACACACACAGGTTTATATTGAATTTCGTCCAGTTTCGAATTTTTGCGACGAATTTCATACAGCTTCTTAGCATAATTCGAAATTTAAACTAAGAAAATTCGAAACTAGGTGTAGAATTTAAGTTTGTAAAAGAGGATATAATCAAAATAAAAATACTTAGGAAATAAGTCAAAAAAGTCCGAGGCGACTTATTGTTTCCTTATAAATAATAGTCATGCTACACAAAATATGCCTTGGACTATGATGATAAAATTAAAATGTATTATTTAATTATATCTGTATAGGACCAATACAAAAAAATTGTAACAAACTGTCAATAAATAATTTTACATTTTGTTTTATTTTATAAACTCACACATTTTCCCAAGTTATTTTATTTATAAAAGGATTTAACCTAAAAAAATAGAAAAGTTCATGTAATTCGTATAAAATTCCATCCTAACTATTAGTATAAATGACCCTAGATGAAACTTTTAGCTTTATGATACAAAAATAGGCTATATGGCATTATTTGAAGGAATGTAGCTATTTTCAAAGACCACAGCCCCCGTAGGGATTATTTCTAGGATGTCCCCTATAAAATTAAAAAAATTGAGGATAATTCGTACACGTACTATGGTTTCATTGACTCTAAATGAAATCTTTAGCTTCATGGTACAGATTAGGCTGTTTGAATTATTTGTAGGATGAAACTGACTATATCTTATATAAATAAAAAATATATAAAAAATTATAACTATTGGAGATGATCCTAAAATATTGTACATACGTATATATAGACATGGATATTGTTTTTAAAATTTCGATCATTTTCCTGACTGATTTTAGTTTATCTATTCAACTTTTTACTAAAAAATGTACACCACTTAAAAATTTAGGGATCATATGAGTTTCCCTAACAATCATTCGTATATTTTTTCCGGATGGTCTAAAATTTAGCATAGAAACATACCAAAATTGAAAAAGTTTTTTTCGTGGTGGTTTTTGGTGCTAACTTCACATTCATGTAGTCAAAACAGCTAGATTAATTGTTTCATCAGAACAAACATCAATATAGGAAAATTAGTTTTAACGATAAATCCTGAGATACCCATTAATAAATCAAATAACTTTTGAATATAAGAAAATTATAAGTTTTTCTAGAAAATTAGAAGTAATTATTTTGAATTTTTTTATCACTAAAATTTATGCTTGATTAGTATCCTGTATTGTGTTATAAGTATGTTGCTTACTTTTATGTACCAAAAGTAGTTTTGTTTCAATATAACAACAACACCTTTAGATTTCGTCCACTTGTGACATAATCCTAGAGGGTACAAAAAAGCCGAGTGTAGGCAAAATCGAGAATCTAACTCAAAGCTGCGCTCTCTAGAATAAAAATGAAATCTAAGAAAGCAATAATATAGGCTAAATTAGTGATGAAGGAACTCTTTTAAGTTTAGGCTACTTTAAAAAAAATTGTAACACCGATTAAAAATGTGTATTCAAAAATTGGCGCAACTACGAAAATGCATTAAATTTTCAAATTTAATCAAATTTTTGAAAAGAAAAATTAAAATTTGTTTAATCGCTTCAATACCAGTTTTTTAAAATAATTAATAATTCTTTATACTAGCGAATCATTATGAACGTCCATTATACACAAATTTGAAAACTATTATTTAAAATTGATTTAACGTAATTAAAGTATGTATTCAGATTGAAACGTACCAATATTTGCAATGAATGGGTAATCCCATATTGAGCATCGTATTAAAAATAAATTACTGAGCGTTACGTTTGAAGCAATTTTCACAATTTTGAACTAAAATTATTGTAAAATGAACATTACAAATATATCTTGTACTTATTTCGTCAAAATAAGGTATTCACTGTAGTAATTGTTAAGCTTTGATAAAGCTGTACATTTATTAATAATCATGAACAAATGAAAATGTATGTACATATTAATTTATTCACTTGTAATATTTAAAAAATTTATTTTATAATGATTTTTTAATCCTTTACGTTTCAGACTGAATTACTAAATATGTATAGCATTATTGTCCATTTGGCAAACGAAATAGAACAAACCATAACTAAAAAAATAGAGATATTCAAATTCAAAAACTTTTGAGTTGAAGTACAAATACCATAAATTAAAGCAAATCTTTATTTCAAACAAATATAATTAACAAAATCTGAAGTATCAACTAATTAGAATTAGGCCACAATTAGAGCCAATTACAGAGCCTTGATTCCCCATCACTGGGCTAAATAGACCTGGGGCCCTACTATGACTTTCGACAATGATTCTCGACAACGGTCGTTTTCCTATAGTAGGCAAAGAAAGAAAAGGAAAACAATATTATAAATTTACTATTGTTTACCTTTTTCTTCCTTTGCCTACTATAGGAAAACGACCGCCGGCGAAAATCGTTGTCTGAAGTCATAGTAGGGCCCCTGATATAGTTTCGATAAGAAATATAAAAATAAATATAGCAAGAAAAAGTCTATAAAAACCATCATCCTATACTGTTGACGACAATTAATGCAAATAATTTTCACTATTAAATAGTGATTTTTATACAGCTTCATAAATTATAATGTGACAGAAACTGATCTAAGAGCTTCTTTATTTAGATATAATCAAAATAGCAAATGTATATATGTATGTACATATAAATGATTTTGATCTAAATTGAAAAAATTTGTATGGTTGCAGAAAATTAACATTTTAATTTCTTCTTCATTACATTTCAAATATCATTTTTGCTTTCGCTAGATTACTATTTCTTCATAAAATACATAATATACACATAACATATTCATATATGTATTTTTAATTTGGTACTTGGAAACATGGTGTGTATATGGAGGTATCTGTTAACAGAAATCATAGCTAAAATTCGGATGATGAATTAAATAATTCCAATTTATTATGAAAATATTAAATTCTGCTGTCGAATTATTTACTACAATTATTCTTGTTAAAATACAACTTTTACCCAAATCAGTGCTTGTAGGTAATATTCTAAAGGATTGATGTAATCTTATTAACATTTAGAATGATAAAAAAAATTTTTCTTTAAAAGTGATTATATTACCAAAATAAATCTTAAAAGCCTCCATTCTATCATTCACATTATTTTATTCATATTGATTACTTGTCGACATTTTTTGTGCAACTATCTATCTGGTTTTCTTTCATTTTGTACTGTATATGTATGTATAAAAATTTTCTTGAGCTGAGACTGCGACCTTGCAACTAAAACTATATGTAATTAAAGCGGATTTAATAAATCAATAATATGAAAAAGTTTATTTTCTTAATTATTTATGTATGTATAAGCAAACTTTTTTAGAATATGTATTAGAGTAAATGTATATATGTATATGTAATATGTACACGAATTTGAATTATGTAATCGGAACAAAAATTTCTGTTTGAATGAATTTAAAAACTCATTACTCACAAAAATGAAGAGAAAGTTAAGCAAATTTATAAATCGAATGCTATTGCTATATAAATAATAATGATCAATATCAAGGTTAATATTGACAAATACATTAAGATCGAATGCGATTTTGCACATTTATTAATGATATATTAGAAATGCTTACATAAGAAAATGGCATGTAATTTTTTTACAGTTGATAGAAAATACTAAAAAACAAACAAAATAATTGTGTACATCCGTAAATTAAACAATAAGAATGTCAACACATATGTATAGATACGAGTAAGCAACCCACCGAATTTTATTAGAATTTCCTCCAGAAATTAATTTTAAATAAATTAAACTTGAATAACAAGGCTGCATACATACTCAATGAAAAAATTCAGCAACAGTTACAGAGTAATCTACATACTCGTATATAGTATTATTACTAACATAAAAAATTAAAACCTTATTTCTCAGCTAGATCTGTCGATTAAACAAGGTTCGATTAAGTATACATCCAAACACAGGGTGGTCCAAGATTAATAATACAACTTTGACAAATGATAATGTTTAATTTTTTATAGAAGTTATAATCAATTAATTGTTACTATTCGACGAAATTAGTTCAGATGTAAAGAAATCAGAAATTATAGTTTAAAAGACTTAACATGCCGTACCCCTCGCTTTAAAATTATAAATTTCTACCTAAAGGAAGTTTTGATATGCAGAAAATATATAGAAAATGTGTCACCTCGTCCGATTACCTGTTTGAATAAATTAACATCCATAAATAAGAATTCGTTTCGAAAACAGTCTGAGTTAGTTTAAAATAAAACAAAAACACAAATCAAACAAAACTCCTTAAAATTGGCTTTCACCTTAGTATATGTAAATGGTTTAGCCGAGCATTGGTACCCTGTATCCAAAACTGTTCGTCAAATTTACAAAAAATAGAATATTGTTAGTCACTCTTTGAAACTCCGCTATTATTAAAACTGGAGAATAGTTTTTTGTTTCAAACATTTTTTATAAAGTAATCGCTGATCGTGAAAATTTAGATCGCGGTTCTGCTATTGGTTTTATTTTCATTATATAACTAATAACTATTATGTTGCCTTTCAAACTTGTGACAATTCATTGGGTTTTAAAATAAGATACGCAAATAACACAAAGTATAATTTAAATAAATAAAATAAAATAATGATTGATTGGTATATTTTTAAAGCCAATTGTTAACCTTCAATAGTTAAACAGGAATTTTAGAAACTTTTGCGGTGTTTTCGATTTTTTTTTATTTGGTGGCAATAACCTTAATATCCGTATGATTTTATGACATACATACGAGTTATTGCAAAGCTACTGTTTCAATTTGGTTTATAATAGATCACCTTGATATTAACTTTCGGCACACAGATACGTAAAATGATAATAATGGTAAAATGGTAATATTGCAAATTGATTAAATTTCAAGGATACTATGTGCCTTATATTTATTGTCAAGTGTATTTCTGTCACTGATTTGAATATACGAACAATTTGATCATAATTTGTAATGTAGAGCAGTAATGTCTAACCTTTTTGAAGCTGAAGCGATAGTAGTGGCCAGCAGAGTCCTAAATTCAATAGGTATAACAAAAATAGCGTCCATACAAAATCAGACGATTTGTTCTTCGATTTTAATTTGCTTTGAAAAATTCGAAAAGGCGGCACATTTATTTAAATAGCGGCGCCTTACTCAACAATATGGCCACACCGATTTCGATGCTGAGAATGGTCTTAAACAATGTGAAGAAACCAAATCGTTCTGTACACCGTCGCCCGCGCCTACCATATACATGCTGGATCTCATTTTAGACATCGCCGTCAAATTGATATTGCAAATGGAAATTTTTTGGCTATTTTACGTAACTTTCGGTATTTACAATGAAATTAAATTTGTAAATCAGAAAATTGTTGTAAGTCGATAATTATTATTATTAAAATTGCAAAGTGTTGTTAATATTAACCATAGCAGACATGGTAGCGTAATGGTTTGGGGAACCGTTTTGAAGTATACAGAACAAATGGCTTTGTTTTTTCTAGCACGAGTATGACTCCACTTTATACTGTTGGTATTAACAAAGCCATCTTAATAAATATAACAAAGATAATAAATGTTATCAAAGCCATCTTAATATATATGTAGATTAAGATGGCTTTGGTATTATTCTTCATTACCTAGCATAATAAAATTTTGAAAATCATCAACGAAAAAAATCTATGAAGAAAATTTTAAAGAGAAGATTATACAATTCCCTGAAGTTGACGATAAGGGAAATAAATTTTATTTAGATTATAAAAATTTGAACCAGTTCTTCTTGGTGGGCAAAATATATTTGCATGCTTCCCATCTTCTTGTTTAATAATGGGTATGGCTGCTACATATTTCGTTCTGTGAAAAAAAAACGAAACGAAACGAAACCGATGTGACTTGATTTAAACAAAAACGAAACACAACCTATGTGCATTTAGCTTAAATCCGCACAATGCATTTTTTAAATAAATTAATTTTATCTTATTTTTGTACTTTACAAATTTTATTAATTTACATTTAGTTTCCATCTCATAATTTTGATTTCTATTGAGAATATGTTTCCGTTTCATTTACAGGCATAAACAATGAACATCAATATACAATGAAAACAAAGACGTAGTCCTCCTACGTCAAAACTCTTAAATATTCTAATAAATCACCTGGACTGGGATTTAACACAAAAGGCGACCCCTATGTTAGGTTAGGTTAAAGTGGCTGTTACGGCACACTTAGACCAGTGACGATCAATTGTGATACCACAGGATCTTACTTCCCTATTACCTTTATTGGAACCAGTTAGAGCTACTTATGTAGCGTGATGTATCTCGCACTTTACAGTTTTTGAGACCACAGAGAATTTAAGAACCTACCCATATATTAATGTTCTATGTGCTAAAGGCGGACATGATCATAGGTCGTGGCATAAGCCTCTTCCACCCCCTCATCCATACAGCTTCTGCATAAATCATTTGCTGCTAGACCCAGCATGTTCTCCAAACAAGCAGTGTCTTGTGAGTATTCACGATCGTTTTTAATTCAGGGCTACGTAGGGAGATTAGTGTATTTGAGCGTTTCAAGTTCAGCTATGGCCAGAATTGTCTTGCTACACTACATGTGAGAGTCTTAGTCCACCTTTCGTTCGCTGAGGCTACTGCCTCTTTTGTAAGCGCTGTTTTGAGCGCAGTAATAGGCCTCCCCAAATTTGCTCTTTCCAGTAGCAGTTGGAGGGTAGCACCATGCCTAGCTAGTTCGTCCGCCTTGCAGTTCCCTATGACGTACGAGTGGCCGGGGACCCAGACTATCCGAGTGTTGAAATGCTCACTCATCTCAATTAGAGACTAGTGGCAACCCAATATTACTCTTGATATCAGAGAAACTGATACAGCGACATGATTGACGCCTGACTTTCCACACTATATTAGCCTTGTTTAGTCTTTCCAAGATGTTAGGCTTCCAACTAAGCTTACTAAGCGTTCAAGATTACGCCCCAAAATCTTGCCTCATCAGCAACAGTCCTATGCCGTTTAAGGTAGGTGGGTCTACTACGGGAATTTTATATTTCCTGGTAAGAAGTACCAGTTCAGTTTTGGACGAGCTGATTGCCAGTGCACATCTGATGGCCCACCACGTAATGATTTGGACGGCATTTTGGATTACCTCCTTAACCGTATTTAAATACTTTCCAGAGACAGCTATCGCTACTTCTCTCTCCAGTTCCAACAGCCAACCCATTAATTGCTATGTTCCAAAGAAAAGCGGATAGGATACCTCCCTATGGGTTCCCTTAACCACCCGCATCCTAATGGTGGATTCCCCCAGCTCCGAATTAATCATCCTGCTCACTAGTATATGATTGATTAACCCAGTTACAGGGTAGTCCACCCCAAGGAGCTGTGGCGTAACTACAAATATTGGGCCCCCGCAAAATATAATGTGGGCCCCTAGACCATCTTCCTTCCACCTTGCATATCTTTCCCTTCAAAGTAATAAAAAATGTTGGTCTTCGAAAATATATAACCAATTATAAATTTATAGATATTCATTTTTCCAAATATAATACAAAAGAAGATAAACACCGATCTGCACCGATGGAGTTGTGCAAATAATTTTTTATTATTTTCAATTTAGAAAACGATCGTCTCGCGAAACGATTATGGCTGATTTACATTCAATCTTTTTCTCTATTCCATAAAATGGACGTATGAGAAACAAGTACATTCATATGATTTGCATGAAAAAAAAAAAGTAGGCATAGCCAAATAAACATTGTCTTTTTCAAGAAAAACGATGAACGGGTTCGTCTTTTTTTCAATATTTTGTCATTTTTTGTAAAGTTCGCAACCAAATTGTGAATTTTTTTATATGACATAGTTGTCTTTTCCACACCTATTAATTTTTTCCATTTAGAAGCATATAGCTATCTTCTTTTATTGACATATTTGATTTAGGAATAGAATTGGGAAAAAAGATTAAAGATTGAATGTAAACCAGCCATTAATAATCGAAAATTTTAAAATTTGTTTTCACAAAGGAAGATACTTTTTTTGTTTCGTGTTGATGAAATTTTCGATTTATTTTGAGGATTGCAGTGAAAGCATAATTATGTATGTAAATGGCGAATTTTCAAATTAAGATAAGTATAATCTTATTTATATATTTACATATATATATATATATAGTTTGTGTATTATTTTAATTAAAATTTATTTTGTACATACAATTTTTACTTTTATTCGTAAAGAAATCGATTTCAATAATTTTTAATTAGATATTTTCCCGATGTAAATCCCGTGGCTCACCAGATAATCTGACGGCGAATCATCGATATGCCACATTTAATATACTCCCATAATACAACGGTCCACGGCTTTCTATACGGCTATAATTACAGAAGCGCATGATATACTTGAAAACTTTCCTATAACCACCTTGCGCAATTAAGTACAATATATTTTTATATCTGGCACTAGTTTGGAACGAAATAAGGGCGCTATTCTGGTTTTTAAGGTAAGGAAGTTATGAGTAATTCGCTTTATTTTAATTACTTACGACGTGGAGGACTATCTATTGCAGCCAATGAGACGAACTACAGCCTTTGCCACATATCTTCCATATTTCAGTGATTTTACTTAAGTAGTTCTAAAACTAAAATAAAAACCAAATGAAAAATTGCATTCAGTTACACTTAACACTCGATAGTCTAAGAAAGAAGAATGCAACAGTACTTAACTTAGTACATAAATCATGAATACGAATGTTGATCAATTGATTTTGACACATATTAAAATAATAAAGTATTTTATTCTTTGTTTAACAATTATGTAAGAATAAATGATAAAAACCAAATGAATAAATGTTAAAACTTATAAAAATAATGCATTAACTACAAGTTCATGTCCGACACAAAGGTCTTCGTTGTTTTGTTTGTGGCTTTTTTAAAACCCGAAGGAACTTTCGGATGTGGATCGTACGAACAGCGACTCAACCTATTCAATTGCCCCCAACGACAAGTACTGAAGGCTATGTTGTTATTCTAAGGATATGTGCTAGTGTAGTAATATTTTACGATACTATTTTTACGTACGATACTAACATTCAATTTACTAGCAATACTGTCGAAAACTAAACTAAAATATTTTTTTGTCAATAAAAACAGTATGTATTAGTGTTTAATTCATAATTTTCTAAAAACAGTACATAATGTAAACAGTTTATGTTTATGTATAGCATAGTAAAATTCATCGAAAAACCAGCTAAGATTTTAGGGCAGTTACGATGCCCTAATCAATATGCACTAAATACAAAGATCACTATGAGATCTGCACTATACGATGTGCAGTAAACAATGGGCACTAAACAATGTGCACTAAAAAGCACTAGACAATCTGCACTGAACAAGGAGTACTAAATCAAGTCACTAAACGTAGTGTAATATGACGAACTACGATGAAACCCGATATATTTGATCGAATTTTGGATGAAGTTCTGGGATATGGCCAATTGGAACGGTTCTAGGCCATTCCTTAACCGATTACGATTAAACTCGACATGTTGAATGGAAATTCCGATAATATAATATAATATAATATGTAGGTATATGTAATGTATTTGTTGTTAAAACTGAGAGAAATAGGAGATGTAATTAAGTTAACACTTGCGTACGAAATACTCTCTGCTTGTGCGAACATTCTTGTTGGTTTTGAATATATACTCGTATATAGGCATAACCAGCTAGTGGTAGTGCTAAGTCATGTACTCCTGTATTTATTATCAAGAGTCAATTACGGTATACCCATTATTGACTTTTAATAATAAATACAGGAGTACATGACACGACAAGCCCATGTATTTTCAACCTTTGAGATATGTTTAAATGTAGATTTGTCCTACTTGTAAAGTTCTACATGGGCTGAATGCAAAACTATTTACATTTCATTTGGTTTGTGTCCTAGATTTTATTTTGTTGTAAATAAAGCAGAAAAAATTAATTTATTTCAAATGATAATAACAAATTAAACGTCAATTAACACTAACGACTCAAATCAAATGATCTACCCAACTGTAGGGAAAATAAATTTGTCTCACTAAATAGTACATAACAGTAATAATACATTTTTTTAAGTGAGATTTTTGTATCTACCACATAATATGTGTCAGACCTACTTTTCTTAAAAAGACCCTTTCGAACTTTATGATGCTTTCTAGTGCTAAAGATATCTTCAGACATATGAGTGTTATTCGAATTATAAAAAACTTATATGTATATATATTAAGGGTGGTTAAGCACAAGCAAATACATAGATAGATTTATTGTGTTTTGAGTTTCGTGGAAAAGTACCAATTTGAGTAATTAAATTAGCATCACACTTATTTTATTTTTCTATATACATACATAGTGTGTATATGTACCAGTATACAGATTTCTATATCTTTTTATTAGTTTTAGGCTTGAAATTTGTAAGTGATTTTACATTTTACTGGGTATAGATTCCCGAGTTTAAATTTCTCATGCCATGCTAGTTGGGTATTTTCACATTCAATAACTATGTATGTATAAGAAATTCATCGTAGTTTTTTTGTCGAACTATTTTACTGTCGCAAAACGCATTTAACTTAAATTTTAATATAGGCCATATACCGAGAACAACGATTTTGCCAATATAAGTATACATATATATTGTGAATGTGAACCTCAATTTTTTAATATCATGCATGTATTATGTATATTTTTGGTAACTATTCATTTTTCTTAATTCTGAAGTATTCATTTTATTTATTATTAATTTATATCTTATTTTTTTAAAATTTTTCTTATTCGTATTTTAAGATACTATTTACCGAGCAAATAGTGCAGTGGCTAAAGCTGCGACGTTTGGATCGGGAGGTACTGGGTTCTCGAATCCCAACAGAGGCGGGGTATAAAAGGGATTTTTCATCTCCCGATTACGATTGGTGATTAAATTTTTTTTTTGTTTATTTATATTACGACTGAGTCTTGTACCCATTTAGTAATTTACATTGCATAATACAGTATTTTGAATAGTCGGCGTAATCAAGTGATTATCCCCAGTTTAGTGTAACTCCTCATTCAGATTTTTCGCCACAGTAAGTCTACTGACCTCCTGGTCGCAATAAGTCCAGTGGTCTGGTTCTTTGCAGTCTTCTTGTTGGAGATGTAGTCAGCATACAGCGTATGTCCAGATTTTGATGCTGGTGCAGACGTTGTAGGTGTTTTGTTGCATGATGGAGGTTGTCGTTTCGAATGTACCACGGTGCATTAACAATACATCGTAGGATTTTATTTTGAACTGTTTGTATGATTTTGATATTTGTCTTCTTGGCACATCCCCAGAGTTGGCTACCATATGTCCATACAGGTATGGATCGCTAGTTCAGATTGTCTCTCTAGGAGCCAATGCATTTTTCTAAATTTTATGTTTAGTTCTTCTCTCTTCTTTTTTATGTGTTCCTTCCATCTAAGCTTAGCATCTAAAGTCATACCAAGGTATTTGGCAGTGTTTGCATGGGGTACTACTATTGAGTTTATCATTATTGGTATATGGTTAACTTTTTGATTTGTAAAGTTCACTTGGATTGATTCATTTAATTTAATTCGCCATTTCTTTGTCCAATTACATATCAGATTAGTAGCCCTCTGTAATTTACTAGTGGAGTCATTGATGTTCTTTGCTGTTGCAAGTATTGCCGTGTCATCGGCAAAAGTCGCCATTGTTTCTTCTGTAGTTTGTATATCTCTAGTATATAGGAGATATAGGATTGGCCCAAGAACACTCCCTTGTGGTACTCCGGCTGTTATTCTTTTTAGTTGGGAGTACTCATTCTCATACTTTACTCGGAAGTGCCTCTCTGATATGTATGATTTTAAAATTTGAAAAAATTGCTCCGGAAGATCTCGATGAAGTTTGAATTCTAGCCAATGGTGCCATACTTTGTCAAATGCTTGCGCTACATCAAGGAATATAGTTAAGCATATTTGTTTTCTTTCTAGTGATTTCTCGATTACATCAGTAATTCGATGTACTTGTTCTATCGTAGAATGTTTTTCCCTAAATCCAAACTGATGTGAAGGGATAAGACTCCTTTCTTCGATAATTGGTTTTAGTCTTTTAAGAAGAACTTTTTCAAATAGTTTCGATAATGTTGGTAGCAGAGAAATTGGCCTATATGAAGCTTTATCATGCGGAGGTTTGTTCGGTTTAAGTATCATAATTACTTCTGCAACTTTCCATTGCCTTGGTACATATCTTAGTCGAAATGCTGCATTAATTATATGCACTAGTTTCTTCAACGCTTTCTCCGGAAACAGTTTTATTATCTGACCCGTTATAAGATCATATCCTGGAGCCTTATACGCATTCAGATTATTCTTGATTTCCCATTTTAGTTCTTTCAATGTTACAGGTGTAATATTTACTTCATCCTGTTTATTTATTGGTGTAATATTTTCCTCTTCCGTTTGTTTTGGATAAGGTTGGAATGTTTCTTCAAGGTGATTTGCAAACAAATCTGCTTTTTGTTTAGCATTTCGAGCCCAATTTTCATTATTTTTAATTGGAGGAATCTGAAGTTTAGGTCTTTTAATATTCTTAGTTGCTTTCCATAATGAATAATCAGTATCTTTTTCCCCAGTTAGAGTGCTGAGGTATTTATTAACTGATTGATTTTTAATGTCTTTTATAAGGTATTTTAATTTGTTACACAAATGGTTAAATACTCTTTTATTTTCAGGATTTCGATGTTTTTGCCAATTCTTCCGTGCTTTTCTTTTAATTTTAAGAAGTTCTCTCACTTCCTCTGGATAGCTAGCATTGCGCTTCATTTCCTTCCTATTATTTGGAGTGCTTTCCCACGCAGCATATTGGATATTATGGATGAGCTTATCTAATTCGTCTTCTATTTGGACTGGTCCCTGAATTGGGTTCTGCAGACTCATTCTTTCTGTTAACTGTGTTTGGAAGAGATCCCAATTGGTTTTGAAGCTCGTTAATTTCGGGTTGCTCTCTTTCAAAATAATTGTTTGGCTAAGTATCATAATAACTGGTGAAGGATCTGATGATAGACTTTCACTGTTCTCTATATGGATATAATTATCTGAAATCCCTTTTGTAATAAAGAAGTCTATAAGGTCTGGAATCTTACTGGTATCCGTAGGCCAATAGGTTGGTGTACCGCCTGAGTGAAACTCGCATTTTAGTTGTTTGCCTGCTGCGAACAGTTCTTTTCCTTTAGTGGTCGTTAACCGAGATCCCCAATATGTATTTTTTGCATTATAGTCACCTCCAACTAAAAAGACACTTCCTAGCGTTTTCAGAAGATTAGTATAATCTACTTGTTTGAGAGTGTATCTTGGAGGGCAATATATTGCTGAGATACTGCATGTTTTAATATTGCTTAATTGTATTTTGATTGTTGTGACTTGAATGGAAAGGTTCTCAACTTTTGGTTCTTCGTTATGTTTTATATACTCTTTTATGAGGATAGCTGATCCACCTCTTGCTTTGTTCTCAAGATGTAGTGCATAGCAGCAATTATATCCTTTTATTTTACAGAATGAAGTTTTGGTGAAATGGGTTTCTGATATAAGACTATCTATATTATGCATGTTTAAAAATATATCTAGTTCTTGAATGTGTTGCAATAGCCCATTTGCATTCCAGGTTACAATTCGTAATGTTTTATTCATTTCTTTTGTTTATAATTCGATTTTATATATGTAATTTATATTTTGATACACTTGACCAAGGTTTTCTTCTACTCTTTTATTGAAACTAGTTTGTGATTTCATTTCTTCTAGTGTTTTCTGCAGACTCATTTCCTGCGAAATAAGTCTTTTGTTAAGGTTCTCTAGATTTCTCAGTATGTCCTGTAGAACGAGATCCACTTTTAACTGTTTCTCCTCTGTTTGCTGAACTACACTTGTGCATAAGTAACGTTTTCGTTTACTCTCTGGCTTTGTATGTTATGATTAGCAGTTGACGATTTAGGCTCCGTGGTTCTTTTTATAGTTTGTACATTTATTGATGTACCTGGTTTACGTGATTTATCTCTCATTTTTTGTAGTTCTACTGCAACTTCACATCATCTGTAGTTGGCTGGATGCTGGCCATAACAGTTGATACACTTCGGTGTTGTATCTCGGGGGTCTGTGCAGTCATTTCCTGCGTGTTTTCCTGCACATTTAACACATCTTGCTTCACGGTGGCAGTACTTTTGTGTATGATTATAATCTTGGCACTTTTTACATTGTGGTATTAGTCGAGTGACCTTTCTCGGTGTTTCTATTTTAACTCTAAGGTTAAGGATAGCCTTAATATTATAAATATTTTCGATTTTTTCTTGGTTGTCGAAGGTTAGCATAAAAAGTGGGAGACCTCTTCTCATGATTTCAACATTTCCATCCCTGTTTTCTCTTCCCTCTTTTCTGATAATGTTGACTGCATCGATTATTTTCAGGCCTTTGTTTTGCAGGTCCTCAATAATTTCATCTTTTGAGAAAGTTGGATGGAGACCTCTTGCCATTACTTTAATTGATCGATCATTTTTGTCCTCGTAGGTATACCACTGGTGACCATCAGCATTTAGTTTGTTAGCTAGAGCTTTATAATCTTCAGGCTCTGTTGTATTTATTTTCCAAATATTATTGCTGAGCGATATTACTTTGTAGTCATTTCGTACTACTTCTTTCATCAGTTTCTGAATACTACCGTGGTTGGTTATTCCTAGAATACTGATCGGAGGTGGTACCTGTTTTTTCTTTTCTGTCTCATGCACTTTTGATCCAGAAAATGCTTTGCCAGTTTTAATGTGGGTTTGCATTGGCTCAACATCTTGTGATGATTCAGATTTCCTCTTGCTTGGGTTGGTTTCTTCTCTAGGTTTCTTATTTGCCCTCTTGGATTTCTGTAGTCTCCAATTTGTTTCTTTTTCAAGCTCATCTTCATCAGTTTGATATTCGGCTTGATCTGCGAGTACTTGAAATTGGTTGTTCATTATTGCTAAGTTTCCTGCGTTGTTATTTTTATTTACGGTTTCCTTTAGAATAAAGTTTTCTTTCTTTAGCACGGCAACTTCATTGTTCAGTTGCGCGATTAATTTCTCCATTTGCTCAAATTTATTTATTAATTCCGCGTTATGCATTATAACTGCTTGAGAGCTGGATGTGTTTTCGGCAGTTGGCTTGGAATTTTTATGCTTGATGGAAGAGGTATTTTCCTCCTCATTGTTTAGTTCACACAGCAGTGTGGTGTTCCCTGGCGGTGGGGTTGATGGTGGTGTTCTTTGGAGTGCCGTACTTCTTCCACCAAAAGGCCATTCATGTATCGCTTGTTCCTTGCTTCCAGTAGTACAAAAAGGATCAGCCTGGTTGCCTACCGACGATTTCCTTTGCAATGTCGTGTTGCTCCCTCCAGAATCCGTGGAGCAGCCCGATAAATCGGGGTGGGATTTAGAATCTAAGTTCTGACCCACCTGGAGTATATTTTTGTTTATACCCGACATTTCATCTTTTTGTTGACTATCTGCTATACTGTTTCTCTACTACGCTAGGATTGGATACCACAATCGTTCGATCTACAGTACATTACCCAGGGTGCGCCACGTGGAGGCTGTCAACTAGCACCCCTGATTAAATTGAAAACAACTATGACCCTCTGTTGGAATGTAGAACTCATATGGACCGACCCATCGTTCATGTTAGTACAGGCTAGCATGGAGCTATGCAGTGTGCAGATGGCCAATTAAAAGACGGACCTGTAGCCGTGTACAATTCAGCTTTCAAAGGACAATAAATTCACTAGCCGAACAGTCTCTAATTAATGTATGTATGTGTTGGTAATTATTAAAAAATATGATTTTTTTACTGACTCATTAATGATTTCGGAAACTTCTCATTCGTTATTATTACCACACCTAATATGTGCTATAAATCATACTTTTTTATATACTCGTAATATGTAATAATAGTGTTGATAATAATATTGGAAAATATTTTTTTCCGATGGGATTCATTGGTTTAGGTTTATTTTTTTCAGTTATCAACATTTCTATTAATCATATATTGGAACAATCCACTATATTCGTTTCAATTATTGAGATAATTCTTTACCTAGCAAATATATTCATCGTTTTGTTCTTTTTCTACATCGTCATATCGTTTTGCAATCACACTATAATTTTACTTTCGTCATTGCTTACACACAAGTATATCTAAGTATGGAAATTATTGATGTGTGTTAAATATTGTATGCACGCAAATGAATTAGGCGACATTACAACTTTGTAATGAAGCAATTCATTACAAAGTCAATGCCATGAAATTAATTAGGTGAAAAACACACATAACGAAATTGATATTTAGGTAGGTAAACACATGGGGCGAAATTAGGTTTTTAGTTTAAGTGTAGCTAAAAATAAAGTGTATTATGTCGTTGACTCGGCTGGGGAACGGACACACCAGTATAATATATATTTCCAGACCACCTGTTGCTGGTCAAATTAGAATGTTTGCAGACTTTACTGCCATTTTTATGAATTGAAAAGATTGCTCTCTAGCATTGTTAAAAAAGGGTGGTTTTTTAGAGGTTCACAACTTTGAGTTGGCAACACTGATTTATTTGACAACCCTTTTAACTGCTGTTAACATAAGTTGCTTTTTGTTTAGTTTGGTTTGACATTTCATTATGGATAAACTTACATCAGAGCAACGCTTGCAAATTGTTGAAATTTTTAATCCAAATAATGGTTCTGTTCGTGAAACTTATCGTGCATTTTATGGCGTACATAATCGTCCTTCAGTAGATCGTTTTCGGACCACGTTTACTCTTAATAATAATGAGACGCCGAACAGTGCGCACTGAAGAAGCTCTAGCCGCTGTACTGGAAAGTATTCAAGAAGATCCAAATCAATCAATTCGTCGCCGTTCTCAGCAACTGGGGTTGTGTCCTTCCACTTTATGGAAGATTTTACAAAAGGATCTTGGCTTAAAAGCTTTCAAGATTCAACTTGTGCAGGAATTAAAGCCAAACGAGCATCATATGCGCCGCCAATTCGGCGAATGGGCTGAAGCACAAATTGATATTGATGTTGAATTTCCATAATCCACAAACTTTTGTCAAAACACCATTTCATCCACAGAAAATTACTGTTTGGTTCGCTTTATGGGCAGACGGAGTCCATATGTCTTCAAAAATGATGATGGTAAAAATGTTACTGCCAATAGTGAGCGGTATAGGGACATGATTAGACATTTTTTCGTGCCTTGATTAGCTGGCATTAATCTTGCTGACATGTGATTCAAACAGGACGGACCCACATGCCACACAGCGCGCACTACAATTCATTTGCTCAAAGAAACTTCACACCAAATCGTGTGACTTAACCCCATTGGATTATTCTTCATCTTTGGGGTTATGTAAAGTCACTGGTCTACGTCGATAAACCAGATACAATTGAACATTTCATATAATTTATCGCTTTGATCGAAGAAGCTGTTCCCAGGAGGTCGTGCCTTTAACAACTCCAACGCGGACTTACAATTTTTGAAAATATAACTACTATATCGGTATGCTTAGCCAGATTGCCCTGATACCGTCCCTGCCATCGAGGAGGCGCATACTCGTCTACTTTTAACTAGCATTTAAAAATATAATTAACTTAAGATGAAAATCTTCTGTACAATTCTTTTGTCTATCTACCGCTCAATACGGTATCGCAAAACTTCTTAAAAGAGTTAAGGTTGATTGAGTCATTTATTAGTTGCTCTCTAGATCACAGTCATAGAGGATGTGTTCTATTGTATCCTCGCCCTGTCCACATTCAAAGGTGCTTGAGTCCGCTAGACTCAGTCGGTGCATATAGGAGGCCATTCTACCATGTCCCGTCAACATTTGGGTATGCATAAATAAATAAAAAGTAAATTCAGTTCTTTATTCCTTATTCCTGTAATCAGTTCTAATACCGTGCTGCGTATAAAAAGAGAAAGATTTATAGAGAATTGTATTTTGACCACAGGGTTGTATCATCTATTATAGTAGAGTGAATTCTTTTGTTAGAAAGATCGGTCGCCTCATAATATCGTACGAGAAAGTAATTAATGACGCGCTAGTCCAGTTATTGAGGATCTTTATATCAACGAATAAAATGTATTAATTCAAGAAGGTGCAGCTCCTTGCTTCAGAACTTGTGCCATGAGTACCGTTTATTCTGGGTTGACAAAGAATTATTAAAAACGTTTGAAATGCCTTAGGTAACCAATCTTGAAAGCAAATTAGGAATAAGAAGCTTGTCTAGACCTGAACATTATCGAAAATGTGTAGAATATGACGTTCAAATGTATAGAATATGACGTTCAAATGTATCAAAAAGAAGCGGCCGAGAATTATTTTAAAATTAAAAGGGAGGATAAATCAAATCTGGTACAACGAGATATATACAAAATAATATTTGTGAAAGTTATGTTCTTCTATGGAAAAGAGATTCATGTAAGTTAGTGGCACGAAGGTCTTCTGCGCAAACTCCAGAAAATTCTACCTTCACAATTCTGCCAAATATTAAAATCCTACATTACAGAGCGACACTTTTGTGTTAAACAGGAACAATCATATACTCAGAAATGAAAAAGCTCAAAGCTGGAGTACGTGAAGGAAGTGTCTTAGGACCCATTCTATATTTATTATTCACAAGCGATATTCCATTATCTCAGAGTACCATAATTGGCACATTTGCAGACGACACTGCTATTTTGGTAGTAGATGATACCATAGAAGGAGCCACCAATAAGCTTCAAAGTGCGATGAACAAAATTTAAAAATAAATCATTTGCCTGTGGTATTAAATAATGTCCCATTACCACATGCTAACTCAGCAAAATATCTAGGGATGAATCTAGATACCAAACTTAGATGGAAGGTCCATGTCAAGAAAAAAAGTGAAGAACTCAGACTCAAATATAGAAAGATGTATTGGCTGATGGGAAGGAACTCCAATCTATCAATAAACAATAAATTGATGCTATATAAGCAGATATTAAAGCCCATTTGGATGTATGGAATTCAGCTGTGGGGTTGTGCTAAACCAAGCAACATAGATATTGTTCAAAGTTTCCAAAACAGAGTGCTAAGGGATATTGTAAATGCCCCCTGGTACATACGTAATAGCGACCTCCACAGGGACCTTAGAGTGGAAACTGTTACCAGAGAAACAAACAATGCTGCACGGAAGCATGAAGTGAGGCTCCAGAATCACCCGAACGTTGTGGCCAACCAACTACTCGACCACAGGGAAGCAGTGAGAAGACTGAAAAGAGTAAAACCTTTTGAGTTAGCACTATAGTCTGCGTAAGGCAGTAACACCAGTAAATAGAACATAAGGAAAACCAATGGGGATACCTTAATTAAACACAATTTAGCAATTTAGGTCAAAAAACAAATGTTGTTAGTCTATAGACTAGGTACATTGTAAAATTTTATGTGACTAAATAAAATTGTCAAAAAAAAAACAAAAAAAAATGTAAGTTAGTCAAGGAAGTCAGAGGCGGACCGACGTAATATTAACAAAAGTATTCAGCACATTTTATTTAAAAAAAAATTAAAAAATGTCCAATAATGATACGTATATTACTTATTATTACATTTAGCTTATTTAATACCACAAAAAATAAACTCTTGTAAAAATTCAATCAAATCAAGTTAAAATTATCATTAAATAAGTTTGATATTCTTTTAAGTGACTATAACATGCCCCATTTAGACCAAGTTAAAACATTTTTCCTTTCACATAAAGCACTTATTATTCTAAAAATAAATTTAGGTCATGATGACAAATTTACTAATTTAATTCCTCTTTAATTCCCATTCAATAACAGAAACATATTTTACTTTGGGTTTTTACTTCTTTTTCTGAATTATTGATCTTTTTGTATTTTGTTGTTTGTATCGTCATCAAAACCATGAATCATTATTTTCTTGCTGCAATTAAATTGAATAACTGGAAATTTATATTTTTGAAATCCCCCATTGACTTGCGTAAATTATATAGAATTCGTCTTCTTTTGTAATGTGAGTAAACAAGGTGTTAGTTAATAGTAATTGCTTTTGCGCTATTAAACTATTTTAAAATTATCAATACGTTTTTACTTTTATCACTAATAACAAAGTTAATAAATTTGTGAATGAGTATTGTGTAATGGCGAATATGTTTTGGGATATTTTATTTCCCAAAGAATTAGGTCAGTGTTCGTTTTTCCGCGTATTATCCGGTTATATTATTGAAAGTGAAACGTAAGAATTTGTTAGATGAGTGATAAGATGTTTGGTTCTGTAGGCGAGTATGATTCCTATTTGGTTTTAATCAGATTCTTTCAAGTCGTATTCAAATCAAATATAAAACGTACATTTTCGAATTCGTATCGTATTCAGAAGTAGCATTGCGTTTTTAAATGTTTTTGCAACACAAAGAATGGTATGTTTTTATCAAAACATATAAATCTGGGGGTTTACATAATACAGAAAGACGAAATGCGATAAATATCGAAAAATTCTACAAAATATAGAAACCAGAGGCCTTACTATGCAAAATAAACGGCGGCTGTTGTTTTGTAATAATAAGCAAAGGAAGAAAAATTTAACATATGTTGCCAAATGGACCGTATGGTTGTATAAAGAAAACATTAGTTTATATATTTATTCCAGGTGTATAGTATTTTATCACATTTCAGCACATTATTTGTGTGTTTAATCACAGATTATTCATGTTTTACAGTCAAATAAATCAAATTATATTATATAAAAGTAAGAGTTAAAATATAAAACAAATAAAAATAAAAATGCTTATTCTATCAACAACTAATAAAAAAAAAATATGTTATACTTAAATAATGGTATGGAATAAAATAAAGCAATTATTGTTCTATGTAAAATTTTAAACATAAATGTAGCTTACATTTAGTACAAACTACACATGGTCTCGATGAACATCCTGGGCGTTTACATTAATCTAAAGGCTGAATGAGAATCTTGAAAACTTGGAAGATGGTTGAAACCATCGAAGCGAATATCAATCACTGGTTTTGTTTCATGTTTACGTCGAACGTTATCGGGACCTTCAGGACATTCTGTATTTTCGAATATTCGTTTTTTACTTGAAATTTGAACATTGGTTGAGCTTCGGGGGGACTCATTTTAAAGTCGACAAGCACCAGTATTTCATTGTGCTTAAGTTTATTGATTTCACATTCCTTTTTATACTCCAGGTAGCTTGCGCAAACAGCTAAATTTGTAAAATGCGTTATAACTCCTAATGTTCACTTTTTAGATTTTATAAATATTCTATATAATAACTCATAAATTGATCAAATAGAGCTACAGCTCCCATTCTTCTATTGTAGTTCTTAAATATTGTGGGTTGCTTAATCCACACATATTTTTTGGCTTTCTTATCACATCGTTTTACATCTTCTGGTTCACCTATTCCACAAAAATTTGAAGCCAGATGCACGGATCTGTTGTCCTGCCACTTCACCAAGACTATGTTGCCATCCCGATTTGTTATTTCCTCAGCGCTTCCTCTTCTTTTTTTTTTTTCGCGGCATCAGTACTGAACTGGGGATTGTGGAAACGATTCACTCGAATTGTTCCAGAAGCATTTATTTATTTCTGGGATAAAAGTTCAAATATTTGATATGTTGAGAATAAGTTGTCGAAATAAATAGTGTGGCCTGTTGATTTAAGGCGATCAATTAAGTGAGCCACAACTGCAGAAATCGAAATTTTTGCTTGAGTGCCTTGAAAAAAACTTTAAGTCCCCAAGGACACTTGCCTTTTATGTACTGCTTGATACTAAGTATTCCTTTAAAAGGAATTATTTGTTCGTCTACGCACACTAACTCCTCTACTGGCATTTCCAAACACCGTTGGCGAACACAATCGATCAATGGCTACACTTTAACGAATTTATCCCTGCAGTTTGGTAATATTTTCGAATTAGTAGTTTCGGATTATGTGAATATTTGATCTTAGCTAGAAAAACCTATTCCTCGTCATTACTGGCGCTACAGATTGAACTTATAGCCCACGGCTCCAGTGCATTCGGGAACTTGGCACTTTTATGGGTATTCATATGCTAATGGGTATTTAGCATATAAATACCATATGCTAATTGGTATTTAGCATACCAATTAGCATATGGTATTTATATGCTAAATACGTTTTATACCGTTGAAAAATTTGAAGCGGCGTTCGATGTCCCACCGACGAAGGAAGCAGGTCAACTGTAGTAAATGAAAATGATGTTGCCTGAAGTGGTCGTCGCCGCCACGTTATATCTTTTTTATCAGTTAATTTATATTTTTTCTGCGCACATCAACAAATTCAATTTCAATGAGTTCAATGTCCAAAACTTAAATTTCGCTAGATTCATTTGCAACTTCCATACCATTATCATTAACAAAATCTAAATTATTATGGCCATTACGTTGAGATATTTCTTCAACATCGTTACCGTCACTGATTACTTCCGATTCAATATCAGAATTATCAGCCATTATCAAATCTGCACCTTCCAGCGGAGTGTAATATTTAACATAACGCGACATTTTACCTACGATGGTGTCATTACACTTCAGTACATTTGTTGCCATTAGATAAAGATATTTTAACCACTTTTATTTCCTTAAATGATATTATCTAGTTTCTTGTTTCTTCAATATCACACTAGTGGACGACATTTTCTGTTGTTTTTTTTTTAAAGGATTTGACATAGACACTTTTTTGGTCCATAGCCTTTTATCTTACATTCACACAACATTCATTCAATCCATTCAGTTCTCCCATTCACACAAGTACAGTATACCACCTGCGCATTGCATAGCTCCATGTCACCCTGTACAGTGACATGGAAGATGGGTCGGCCCATGAGTTCTACATTCCATCAGAGGGGGGTCCATAGATGTTTTCAATTTAATCACCGATCGTAATCGGGAGATGAAAAATGCCTTTTGCAATCCCGCCTCTGTTGGGATTCGAACCCGGTACCTCCCAACCCAAACGTCGCAGCTTTAACCAATGCGCTATTACATTTTCTGGTTAAAGCACCGTATTTCTGATGCCACCATCACTTCTTGTTCCATTATTTTTTATTTTAAAAGGGCCAGTAATGGCCTTTAAACACTGTTTTATTATTATTATTTTAAAAGATGAATAAACATAAAATAAAAACTGAAGAGGACAAAAAAATATGACATAAATTTAAAAAAAATTTCACGATGAATTCGCCTAATTCTTAAGATTGCTTTACAGTTGTGTTCATTCGTTCATTCTGTTATTTTATTTTGATGATTTAAGTTGTGAGCCCGAGTATGGATTTAAATCCTACGATTCACAATTCGTACTACTGAAGTTAAAAATATTTTAACTCATAAAGAGAAAAAGGGGAGTTTTTTAAAATTTTAGTTGATTTGATTGATCGGATTTTAATTCCTAGGATTTAAATTCATACTCACTCGTGTACCCGCGTTTCTAATCAAATAACGATTTTATCGCCTATTGTTAAAATATCCAATCGTTTGACACTTAGAATACATATTCAGGTGTTTAGCTTTATGTTAGATATTAAAACAAATAAAATAATTGATAATATAATATAATTTGTGTATAAATAAAGAAACTTGAATTTAACCTGTATTTTATTGTATTTTTTGAATAAATAATCATTTTAAGAATCTAATCTTGGTATATACAATGTGTGATTAAAATAAAATACGAAAACGAACGAATGAATAAACACAACCATAACCTGCCTTAAGTTACACAGAAAAATTGAATATATTTTCAGACCAAGTACGAAAAGTATTATCAGAAAATAACATACATTGTGGCTTATGGTTTTGCTTACGATTTATTGGTAGATCATAATTTCGTGGCTTGCCTCGATTTTAAGCTTTTGAGAATTTATACATATTGGCAAAATAATGAAATCAGGGGCCCTACTATGACTTTTGAATACTATTTTCGACAGCTGTCGTTTTCCTATAGTAGGCAAAGGAAGAAAAAGGTAAACAATAGTAAATTTATAATATTGTTTACCTTTTTCTTCCTTTGCCTACTATAGTAAAACGACCGTCGTCGAAAATCGTATATAGTCGAAAGTCATAGTACGGCCCCAGGGTTTTTCTCTTTGATGGATAACGGGGTAACGTAACGGATTTTCAAAAATCGTATTATATTTTTGTTATTCAAAATTATATCCCCTATCACAATTTTCAAATGCCCGAAAATGGACCGTTAGTAAAATAAATTAAACGCTAATTCAAAATCATTTCTTTTGTTGTGATCTGAGCTTGTTAGACTAAAATGTCATTATATTCCAAAATAAGGAAGATAGTGTGCAAATATATTCGTAAAATTACGGGTCGCCTAGAGTTTATCCCGTATTTTATTTTGAGAACTCGAACCTAAAATTATACAAAAAACAAGTAAGGAAGGCACAGTGGAGGTCGTGGAGACTCTTCTGTGATAAAATAACGGAAGTCTCTGAGACCTCTTAGCCTTAGAAAGCTACTGTCTACTAATCCAACCAGTCCTAGTTATCTAATTAAAACAGTCCATTGCGCATAGATAACGTAACTAAAAAACGGATCCTATGGGCACCTGAAGGTTACAAACCTTATAAATCGGCTGGTCCTGACCGAATTATACCAGCGGTAATTCAAAATAGCTCTTCGATTATTCTCCCCTGGTTGAAAGTAATCTTAAAAGGGTGTCTAAAATTGGTTTGTATTCCAAAGAGATGGACAGAGGTCAGAGTGATCTTTATTCTGAAAGCGGGAAAAAGCTCACATGGCTACCCAAAGAACTTAATACTCATAACTCTATCATCCTTTCTGTTGAAAACCTTGGAAAGGGTGATATATGTTTATATACGATCAAAAATAAACCCTATGTTCTCAATATGCGTACTGTAAAGGGAAGTGGGTGGATGCAGCTCTGCATGCCCTGGTACGTGCGATTGAGAAATCAATAATCTCGTAAGAGTTGTGTATGGTGGCGTTCTTTGATATTGAGGCTTTAACAATGTAAAAACGGAGGCAATTCTAGAGGGATTGTCGCTCCTTGGCAGCGGCGTAACTACAAGGGCGCGAACCCCGCGCTGCCGGGGACCGCAACGTTGGAGGGGCCCGAACGAAGGGAGCCGCAGCGCGGAACACGGGTTCCCCGGTTTTCGTGCATTGCCGTTTCACAACATTTGAGCATTAGTATGGCAAAAGTAGATTTTACGTGTTTCTTTTGATTTAACATTCTTATATCTAAATATATAGGCCTAAAAATAATTTTTCAATGAAGAGGATGTTAATTATGATTGATTACCAAGAGTCCCATATGATAATTTTCCCATTTATTGGATATTTTTTATTTTTATTTTTAATTTTTAATCAATAAGATTTTTATTTTAACGTTCGTGTGATTTCTACGTTCGGTGTTGTTTCGTTAATCAATAATTCGATAAAACGCATAAATAATATGGTATAAAGTGATAACCAAGGATGACATACAAAAAATTAGGAAAATAACGTAAAAAAATAAGTGTGCGATAAATGGCATTTCTGTGTATTCGCCCATGGAAAAAATAACGTAACGTAAAAAATTCAACGAAACCTCGCTAAATTTCATCTGTCACATAAAAAAAATTAGGAATGCGAAATTTTTCGCTCAAACATAAGAAAAAATAAGAGAGATGGCAAAACAGATGTTTTATTTGATATTTTAAGGAAAACAAAAGGGAATAATATTTTCATGCGGTGGTAGCAATTTTAATATTTCTATCTTATGATTATTTTTTTCATACATATGTATATATTTAATTATATTTCTATTTAATTGTTAATCAAATATCAATAATTTTTTAAAATTGTATGGATAATTTTTATTAAGTGTGATAATAAATAAAATATTGGAAATTTTATTGTTCTGCTGTTACAAAAATTTGATTAGATTTCATCATAGTTTAAGAAATTATTTATTAAGATTTGATTTTAAGGAAATAATAGGACATAGTTAGCAATATATATATAGTTAACACACGTTTAATTTGAAATCTAAATTGATTTAATTGAAAAATTAATGTTTTATTCGAAATACTTATGTGATACACAAAGAATGAATAGTTATGCAATAATAAAAAATGTAAACAAAACAAACGCTGCCACATAAGAATTATTATGTTTCTATGGTTTGAATGTCAAAAAAAAATAAAAAAAATTGGTTTCGATAAAATTCTTATTTTTCATTTTCATTTTTATGTTCATATTTTTTCTATGGTTGACTCTTAACTTAATTCATCTTTCTCATTGATAAAAAAATATTCGGTTTGTTTTGCTACGTCGTTTTCAAATTTTTAAAATTTTTGTTCTTGATGGTGTATTACTTTTTTAAGTGTTTTGTTTTATTTTTGTATATTGTATATTTTTTGACAGTTATTACAAGTTTTTATTTTTTGAGGGGATAGATGATTAAGGATTAGTCTTATGGTTATGCATGCATTAAAATAGTTTAGTTAAATATAATTACATACAAGTACAATATCGATTAATTTAATATTGAACTGTTTTTAGAATCTATTTCTAATTTTGTCGCCAGCGTTGCATGGTTGTTATCAACTAATTTTTGAATCTTTGTGTTGATTGTTGCAACATTTTTTGATTGTCAACTTTGTGCTAACCTAAGTTTTCGCTCTCTCAACACAAGCAACATAAATTAGCTTTAGTTAATTTAACAAATATATAATTTGAAGAAAAATTGATAGAACTGGTAAGGCCATTATTTATGATTTAAAAGACGTGAATTAACGAAGAACCGACATTTAAATCAAAATTTAGCGAAAATTGCTACTAACCTTAAATCGACAGGTAAATATTTTAAAATATATCCTTATGCAGAAATTAAAACCATTGTGATTTTAAAATATTTAAGAACATGAATGTAAAACTAGATGGAACAGTTTGCGAGACACGTATCGACGTGCTCGTCGTGAGCGAGCAAATTCTGTAGATGGTGCACCCGACCCGGATAATGATTCCCGAAAAAAAATATTAAAAATACTACGCTATGATGAATTTCTTGTCCGACGTTGACGATCAAAGAATGTAAGTTCAAATTACCCAACATATTCCTAAAACAATGTTGGCGAAAATAAACAATCCCCATTTGCCTGCAAATCTCTAATATTGTGTATTCGAAAATAGGGCAATATTCAAATTGTGATGGTTCATTAGGTTTTATATATGAATAGATATGTATTCTAGCCTTAATTGATTTTTTTAAATGTTTAATTGCATAGTAAAATATTGGCTGTTATTAAACGGATTAAAATAAAATTGTTAATTTTTACAAATAATATGTACTTAATTGAGATGAATATTGTTTAGTTTTATTTTATATACAGATTTAGATTGAATTATATTTGAAATAAATAAACAATTTTTTGAATAACACAACTGTTTTATTTAATGTACATATATTAATAATATAAAGATACGAGTATAAAGAGTTTCTTTTCAAATTGTTTAGTAGTTCCATTGAAACAAGAATGTTTTCAAAGTATTCTGAAACGCTTCACGAGATCGCCTCCAGAAACACATCTCCAAGAATACTAATTCCATTTTCTTATCGTTCTATGTAATCCTGTGGGCAATATAACTCGCTTTTCTGTAAGATTAAAAAATTGTGCAAAACTATAGTAGCCAAAATAACTTTCTCAGCATTTTTTGGATATAGACTCAACGTGGTGCCTATGATTCTCCATCTAATTGCTAATATACCAAAAGTATTTTTAATTCTTATTCTCGCACGCGACAATTTTTTGTTGAACTGCTCCTTGTCCGCCGATAATCATTTACCATGGACGCATTAAATTTCTTTTTAAGGGAAAGACAGAGTCGCCGACAAAAATGTAGGCGAATTCTATGATGAATTTGGTAGCATTTTAGTTTTGGGAATCTCAAGAGACCCGTCTGCTAATTAGTAGCCAAAACCGCTATTTTGAAATATACCGGAATCGTTCTGGTTACCATAGGCTCCGATGTCGATAGTAGTAAACAAGTATGTAGTTTGCATCGCATACACCTAATAGTACCATGCTGTGGTGTTCCTTATAATTAAAGTATAATGAAATTGACATGTTTTCCGTCAATGGCACCTATGCAATTTAGCATTCCGGTCTAGGTTTCAAATCCACTGCTTTTCCATAAAGCACCACAAGTCTCTAATATTATTTCTCGGACGGAGGGCACTCTCATTTTAAAGCATCATACTAAAATGGAAAATCTATACACCGGACTCTGATACTTATAGAGCCTTATCAACAAAGGTTACATACATAGCACATCCTGCAAACTACAGAGGTTGCATAGTAGCTAAAGAACTACAGAAAATTAAAAACAAATCACGGTAAGGTCCGTCATATTATAAAACGCCTGTAGCCAATAGCGTAAACACCGACCTAGGAGACTTTACCACATCTATATCGGGTAAAGTAACTGATTGCAAATAGTTTTCGCAAATGGTGGAAATTAGAAAATTTCAAAGACTCTAAAGATACACCTATGCTTGAAAAAATATTTAAAAGCATCGAAGCGCTAAATACACGGCTTATAAAACAAGACAGATCCATAGATACTTTAAGCAGGCAACTAGATAGCCGAGAAACAGTGGATGAAATAACATCCATATTATACTAAACCAATATGATAAATAAAACATTAAGAATTGTAATCTGGAATGCAAATGGAATAATTCAACATATTCCAGAGTAAGAAATCTTTTTAAATACTGAAAAAATTGATATATGTTTAATATCAGAAGGCCATCTTAATAAAACCGCATACTCCAAAATACGTGGCTACGTTTCTTATCACGCTTTAGATCCCGCAGAAAGAGCAAGAGGAGGATCAACAATATTTGTGAAAGAAACTATTCAACATCATGAGGGAATAAAAATTGAAGAAGAAAGTATGCAGGTAGCTACTATCAGCATTCAACTTAACAACAACAAAATATTCAATGTCTGCTCAATTCATTGTCCTCCAATACATAATTTAAATAAAGAGGATTATAAAAATTTATTGAACCAGCTAGGATTTAATTTTATCATTGGAGGTGATTTTAATTCAAAAAATACTTTATAGGGGTCAAGATTAACTACTTCAAAGGGTAGAGAGCTATACGCCGCAGCTCGAGCTTACAAATGTGAATTTCTTTCAGGAGGAAAACCAACGTACTGACCTACTGACACAAGGAAAACTGCGGATATAATTGATTTCTACAGTACAAGATGTATATCCCAAAACCACATTTTTCTAGAAAATAGCGAATGTCTCTCATCGGACCACTCGCCCGTCATTATGACTGTTACTTTCACGATTGTTAACAAGCAAAATTTACCTAGACCAACAAATAACAAAACCAACTGGGAATTATTTAGGAAATTGGTTGAAAACAACACCGATCTTCTTGTACCAATCAAGCATCCGGTTCAATTAGAAAATGAAGTGGAACTATTAATCAATAATACACAACAAGCAGCATGGAATAGCACCCTGTAATTCAAAACAAAGAGCGTAATAATTACACGCATCCAGTCGAGACCAGGATGTTGGTTAATTAAAAACGGAAGGCAAGGAAAACATGGCAGAGAAACGGAGCACCACAAAGCAAAACAATTTTTAAATACCCCTGCAATAAGCTTATGCAAAGAATTAGAGAACTAAAAAATGAATCGGTCAACCGTTATCTTGGTAGTTATCTTGGTAGTCTTACAGACAATAAAGAAACTGAGTATTCTCTATGGAAAGCTGCAAAAGCATTAAAAAGACCAAATTATCAAATACCGCCAGTAAAAAATAGTGAGGGAATTAGGTAAGTGCCAAATAGAAAGCAGCACTGTTCGCATCTCATCTTGAAGAAACGTTCCAACCATATGCTAGACAATAAGCGGATGAAAATATAATACCAGTGTGCAAGGAGGATTGTAGGGAAATACCACCTGTAACTCTACGAGAGGTGAAAGATGAAATTAACCATAACATAAATACGAAAAAATCTCCTGGCTATGATTTAACTACAGGTGAAGGCAGTTCCTGAGAAAGGGCTGCAAAAACTTCTTCGAAATATGTACCTCTGCAATGGAAAGTAGCATAGAAATAATTATGATACCAAAGCCGAATAAATCATCTAATCATAAAAAGTCTATAGGCCAATTTCTCTGCTTCCAGTACTTTTGAAAATTTTTGGGAAACTGTTTTACAAAAGGATGAAACCTATAATACTTGAGAGAAAGAAAATACTACCACATCAGTTCGGATTTAAAGAAAACCACTCCACCATAGAGCAAATTCACAGGATTAGAAGTATTATTGAAGATACACTTGAAAATAAGAATATATGCTCAACAATATTTCTGGATGTAGCATAGTCCTTCGATAAATTTATTTTAAAAATAAAAATTAAAACTTTATGTTTTAGTTTTAGACGAAGCAACCAGAAAACTGCAACTGCAATGAACCAAATAAGTAACTGGACCAAAATTGGCACATTAAGCTAAATGAAGTAAAACCAACGCACGTTAACTTTACCAATCAAATAGTTAACTGGATACTAATAGATCTAAATTCCAAACAAGTTCCTTATGCTAACACAGCCAAGTTTCTTGGCAACCAAATAAATGACTGGACCAAAAAATTTCACATTGAGCTAAATGAAGTTAAACCAACGCACGTTAACTTTATCAACGCAAAACGTCAGCGAAGAGATAACAATTCATGCAAAGAAACACATACAACGGCTTGGTCAACATCAAAATGTTGAGTTACGTGGTATGCTGAGTAACACAGATGGAGTACGAAGGCTCCAAAGAAAGATACCGCTGGAATTAGGAATGGGAAGACCACAATAGGGCGGCCAATTTTTTAGAAACTAACTAATGGGTTATATCTCTGCAAAATAAACATAAGCAAGACAGACAAAATCAATTCAAATCAATTGTAATCAGTTGTAATATTTAAAATAAAATTAAAAAAAAATTTTTAGAAGTACCGCAAGTCGACGTGCCACACCACAAATTGAAGCATAAGCTACCCCTAGAAATGTTTACATCTTGAACTTCTATCTAGATTTATTTTTAAAATTGTAATATTTTATGTATCTTACTTACACGCTTATATAAGTTATTAAATTAATTAAAATTGTATTTATATGTACTTTTACTCTTTTATTTCAATATATTCTAAGGTCGTTTTGTTTTCTGATAGTCTTAATTCGTGATTATTGTAACCTTCTTCTGGTGCATCCTTACAAGGTACGCGCACATACAAACAAATATGCAGTATTTACAGTGGGTTTGGTTATGAAACTACAGCGTACAATTGTTCTGAAAAATATAAAAAAAAATATGGTGGAATAGTGTTTCTAGTATTAAAAATGGATGAGTTAGTAACATTTGGTGGTGGCCTTACGAGTTTGATTTCCCTCTCGAAAGTTTTATACAAAAAAACTACCAATAGTAGTATTTTTTGTGATATATTATCATCATACTTGCTTTGTAAATAACATCAATTTATTTACATTATGTCAAAATTATGTCAAACTGAAATAATTTTTGACAACACCAAATTGAGCAAAAAACCATGTACCAACATACTAGAATAATAAGCGGCTAACTTCGCCCTGTTTTGCAGACAATTTTGCAGCAAGATAGAAATGCATAAACCCGCGTTGAATGTATTGAATTGTTTTGTATAAATTTACATCAATATACCAAGCTGATTTTCTGTGAAAATTTTCCAAGAGAGCGAAATAGAGAATTTAAATTTATTTACGAATTTTAGTTCACTTGAATTTAATACGATGTGGGTTGGTACGCAACTTCGTAAAAAAATTAATTTTATTCATAGGTCTGCATCTGTATAGTATTTAATTTGTGACCAGACCTAAAAAATATAAAACTAAATCTTCGGATTGCTAAATGTATGAGTATAAAATTGAAAATACGAATTAGGCTCGATTTCAATAGTGGTGAAAATTATATTTACAACATATAAAAATCTATAGAAATCTATAAAATCTATATTAAAAAATTTTCATCGTAATCGGTGTGTTGTTGTATCTACAAAAGTTGACTTTTATATCTACAATAGTTGACTCAATTTTGAAAGTCAACACATGATATAGAAGAAATTTACATCTTTTTGCACTTGCAAAACACTGGGCTTAGATATTTCTGAACTACACGGAATTTGTCGCGTATACTTATTCGAGGATTATGCAAACAATACATTTATGTATTTCGTTAATTTCATTTGTGACCAGATTATTCCAATTGCTTGTTTGTCGGTTTAACACTTTTTGGAAGTTATTCACTTTGGAGATTGCGTGTCCGGTCCGGACTTCTCAATTAATTATAAACACACACACTCACACTCGTGTGGAGTTGCGGGATCTCCCATCGAGCACGTCCCCAAGTGGCGGAAAGCGGAAACCCGCAACCATTTTCGTCGGGTCGGTGGATAAGAAATTAACACTCGCGGACCAAAACTAGCAAGCAGTGTCTCTTCAGCCAGAGGTGCGACTTCGAAGGTGGAGGTGGAGGGTATGCCGAATGGTCATACCTAAGAAGCAACCTTAGCCATACCTTAGGTCAAACCTAAGAAGCAACAAGGGGTAATAATGTACCACCCTTAAAATAGGTATAAATTTAAATCCAGGCGCGACGGTCCATAGTGGGCGGCTTCCTGGTCAGCGTCTGTTCTCATAAAATGTTCTGGCAGTAGGCAAAAAATGCTAAGGGCGGTACCCTGAAAACAAATAATCGAAATGTTTACGCAACAGGAGAATAAGACTACGGTGCAGGGGTTCGGAACCCCAGTACCGGTGACCTTAAGGAGCGCGCAAGCGGGCTCCCAGTCGTCGAAATCCAACGACCGCTTTGTTCCAGCAGTGGGAAACCTAGCTGTCGGAACTAGAAATATGACAAGTCTATTTACTGTTAAACCAGTGAGTGGGACTCCAGGAGTTTTTAACCCATTCACGAGCTGTGGAAGGCTACAGAGATCGAGGCAGTATCGCTTCCCAACATAGCTGCATCACTTGAGAAAGAATTGGCTGGTGAGCCAGTTACGAAGGTTTCCAAGTTGATTGCAACTAAAAAACACATTAGTGATCTCGCGGACTTCGTGAAGGATCGCAACAATGTGCACGGAGAAATTAAGAGGATGAATTAACGGAGAGAGCTGAGGCATCTCTTGAAAACAATGGGGACAGGACAAACCAGGAACCTGAGACGGACTTGTTGTTGTCAAGTCAGGTAACACTTCCTCCCAAGTCCAAACCGTTGATTAGTGAAATTTTAAAGCAAGGTAAGAGAATAGGTGGGACGGTGGACATACCAAAGGATGAACCGATAAAGAGAAGACGGGATTCACCGGGTCAAAGTGAAACACAAATGAAGGCAAACAAAACACAAATTAAGGCTAAATGAAACACAAATTAAGGCTAAATAACGCAACACAAAAAGCGTACTAACTCCGGGGGGAGATAATTGGACACTAGAAGCTAGGCCAGACTGGCAAAAAGACAAGCCGAAAAAAAGAAAATGGAAATGGAGAAGACGGCCTCGACCTGATGCTCCGTTAATCAAAAAGAAGGGGGGTGTCTCATATGCTGATTTGCTACGGAAGGCAAAGGCAGACTCTCAGCTCAAAGGGTTGGGAGAAAAGGTGACGCATATACGTCAAACCACCAAGGGAGATCTGTTATTGGAGTTGGAAAGCACTGGCGATCAACCTCAAACAGCTATTTTCCAATCCCAATTACAGGGCATTATTGGCCAAGAACCTGGTGTTAGAACCTTGTCACAGGAAACCCTAATAGAAATAAGGGATATTGATGAAGTTACCACATCCGAAGATGTACTACAAGCTTTGGAATTGCAGGTGAAAGAGACAAAAGGCACTACTACTGTGAAGACGCTTAGAGCATCTTATCGTGGGACGCAAATGGCAGTGATTAGCATGCCAAGAAAGGTGGCGGAGCAAGTCTTAACAAGAGGCAAAATAAGAATCGGATGGGGGATTTGTCGTATAAGGGAGGCTGTTAAGCCGGTAAAGTGTTTTAAATGCTTTGAGTTTGGTCACCTGGCGCAAAAATGTAGGAGTGAATACGACAGATCTAAACTGTGTATAAAATGTGGTAAAGAAGGTTATATTGCAAAACAGTGCAAGAATGACCCAAAATGCGTGCTTTGTAGCGAGGAAGCTGTTCGGGGAAATAAACATGCAACGGGTAGTTAAAAGTGCCCGGCATATAAGAAGGCGCTAGACAGGATGCTGGTCAAATGAGATTGATCCAACTAAATCTCAACCATTGTGAAGCTGCACAAGACCTGCTGCATCAAACTGTACGTGAAATAGGCGCTGCCATTGCTATTGTATGCGAACAATATAAAGTTGCGATGTTGAATGATGGTAAAACATCCACTTTCCGTAGGGGTGGCGCTAGCTCGATAATTGATCTCACATGGATGAGCGAGGGCCTTTTAAATAGAATAGTGAGTTGGAAAGTTAGTGAACAATATACACATAGTGATCACCAGGTCATTATCTGTGAAATAAGAGATGGAAGGCCAGGAAAGGTTCGTTCAAAATCGACAAAAAAGTTTATTGAGTGGAAACAAACGATGTTTGATGAAAAGTTATTTGTCTATATGCTGGAGGACATTACTTTGTCAGGAACTGCGGATAGCAAAGTGAATCAAATCGTAGATCATATCACAAGAGCTTGTGATGCAGCAATGCCGCGGAAATCGAAGGATAATCGGAAAAAAAAGTGTTCTGGTGGACCGAGGAAATAGCCCAGCTTCGTAGAGAATGCCTTCGAGCTAGACGTTTATTCCAGCGTGCAAGATTGGAAACTAGAGACGACCTACGCAAGCAGTACTGTGTCGCCCGCTCTATATTCAAGTGTGCAACTAAAGCAAGCAAACAAAGATGTTTTCAAAAATTGTGTGAAGAAGTTGATCGGGACCCCTGGGGTAGACCTTATAAAATCGGGACCCCTGGGGTAGACCTTATGAAAAAGGTTAAGGGTGCATATGTACCATGCCCATCGTGCCCACGAGTGCTGAAAAATATAGTCACGTCACTGTTTCGACAGCAACTAGATTGTACGGTTAATGTCGAAACAAGAGGAGGCCGAGAAATATTCCTATTAATTACAAAGGAGGAGGTGCTTAAGGCATGTAGCAAATTGAAGAATAACAAGGCTCCGGGGCCTGATAAAATTCCCAATATTGCAATTAAATCGGCGGTCCGCTCATACCCAGAGTTGTTTGTAAACTTATTCAATGCATGCATAGAGGAAGGAGTATTTCCAGAGCAATGGAAGTGACAACAGTTGGTACTATGGCCTAAAGCGAAGAAGGCGCTCGATGATCCATCTTCCTACCGGCCAATCTGCTTGCTAGATACTGCAGGTAAATTATTTTAGAGAATTATATGTGAGAGACTACAGGAGGCCATTAAAAACAAAGGGGACTTGACGGAGAACCAATATGGGTTCCGTAAAGCTCGATCTACTATTGAAGCGATTAAACTCGTAGTGGATAGCGCGAGAGGCAATATCTGGTGATAGAGGGAAAGGAGGTTCTAAAAAGTACTGTGCGGTAGTGACATTAAATGTGAAAAACGCATTTAACTCGGCGAGTTGGGATTGCGTATTAAACGCGCTAATCAATAAAGAGGTCCCTCTGTGTTTACTTAAAATTGTGGCTAATTATTTTAGGCAACGAATTTTGAAGTATGAAACCGATGAAGGTACTAAATACCATCACATTTCTGGAGCTGTACCACAGGGATCTGTGCTGGCACCTAAATTGTGGAATGCCATATACGATAATATTTTTAGACTGCCGATACCAGAAGAAGCAATGGTGGCTGGTTTTGCTGATGATGTTGCGATCGTAGTTGTTGCAAAGTACAAAGAAGAGGTGGAAGAAACCTGCAATTGGAGTATAAGAATAATTCAGGATTGATTATCATCTGTGGGTTTACAGTTGGCGGAGCACAAAACAGAAGCAGTACTAATCACCAGTAGGAAAAGTTTGGAATTCATGACGGTGGAAGTTGGTGGTCAACTGATTCAGACAAAACAATCTATTAATTATCTGGGAGTAATAATTGATGCTAGAATATCCTTTAAATCGCATTTGGATACCGTTGGGGAAACAGCTGGAAAAGTGAACGGCCAAACGCAGGGGGGGGCCGCCAGAGCCGTAAACTGTTACTGAGTAGTGTGGTGACGTCTATTTGAATGTATGGAGCACCAATCTGGGGCGGTGCTGTGGAGAGAAGTACATACAAGCAACCGGTGGCATCTGTTTATAGGTTCAGCGCTTTGAGGGTGGTTAGTGCATTTAGAACGGTATCAGATGAAGCCGTGTGTCTACTGGCTGGTATGCCTTCAGTTGGCTTATTGGCTAAGGAGCGTGAAAGAATATATTCTCGCCGTGCAAATGGGGATAAGAGAGGAAATCGTATTGTGGCTCGCGCAGAGACCGTTAACATGTGGCAGCAGCGTTGGGACAGCTCGGGAAAAGGTCGATGGACACATCGGTTAGTCCCTTTGGTAGTTAAACGGCTAGATAGGAAACATGGAGAGATTGACTTCTATTTATGCCAATTTCTGACGGGGCATGGTTGTTTACGCGCTTATTTACATAAATTTAAGCAAGATGATTCCCCTTATTGCCCAATGTGCGAAGGAAAGCTGGAGAACGTCGAGCATGTATTTTTTGAGTGCCCGCGCTTCGAAGAAGAAAGATTGGAGCTATATATGTAGGTCTGTGGGAAATGACTTATCACCGTTAACAGTTGTGGATTATATGCTGCAGTCCGAAGAAATTTGGGAGGTGGTGTGTAAAATCAGTGCAAGGATTATTAAGAAACTGAGAAGTCTAGAAAGAAATAGACAAAGACAACAAAGTTAGATGGCAGCTAAGGCTGAGCCTGTTCTCGCGAAGTAATACATAACAGTAGTTCCACGAGACAACTGTAGGCATAAGAATTTGGGGGTTAGGGTTTAGTCGGTAAGAATCCGACACTCTTACATGTTTATGGATTAGGTCCGCATGTAAGGTCTTATGAAGATTCCCCCATCCCCCACAAAAAAAAATACACACACAATAAATTACAATTTTTATTTACAATAATAATTTATTTTCATATTAATTAATTAAAACAGTTTTAAAGGCCATTACTGGCCCCTTACTGAGTCAACAATTTGGCTCCAGCGGTTTCGATCCCGAGCATGGTCTTTATACTAAGACAATCTGAAGAGGCCGAGTCGTTCTCTACACCGTGGAGCCATCATCGCCTGCAACGACCTCTGCGCCTATCATATGGTGGCTCTCCTTTCAGAGATCGCTGCACAATTCGTTCCGGATCAGCACGCAGAACGTGCCCGAGCCAGCGTACTCGCTGAGATGTTACTTCATGTACAATATCGGGGATCTTCATCAGATCTCTGATCTCGATATTGTACAGAGCTCGGTAGGTAATTATTTTCATATAATTAATTAATTTTATTTAGTTATTATTGTTATTATCATTATTAATTTAATTTAATATTTTTCATCACCACGTTGCACGTTCACTTGCCTTGCCACCAGAAAATTTTGTAAGGTGTACGAATGGCTGCCTTATCGTGTTTTGCTTGTGATGTGTTGTCTCCGTTGTCCAAAATTGAGAGGGAACAGATGCGCGGTTGATTTGTATTTGAATTTCACTAATTTGTTTATTGTTGCAGTTTGGAATATCGGTGAATGATATTCGGGCTACTACATTTTCCTGTTTCACGAAATAATTTTACGATCTGATGAAACTGATGAACTATAAAAGTTAACTCTTTTTTCACCGATTAGCTGTAGCACTAAATTGCGCTTCTATACATCAACTTTGTTCGTAACCATTTTTTCGTAGGACACGTATTTTCGAGGTATTTGTCGATAACATTTTAAGTGGGCCATCCAGTATATAGTATATATTGCGTTGTAACTGAATGCAATTTATGTTTATAACTAACAATAAACGCTTTCTGTTAGTAAGTACATCTTACATGTGTTTTAAGTTTCGACATTGCTATTTGTTCGGCTTCTGAATAATATGCTGCCTTAGTAAATATTTTTGTTCTGGTTGTTTCTTCAGCAGACACAATTCTATTTTTTTCCTCGAGGGACCATTGTTTCAACTTGACTAGTTGAAAATATGTCAACTCACTAGCCTTAGATGTTTGCTAATTACATAGTTAATATCAATGATGGTCCCAAAGTAATCTATTAGATGTTTTATTCAAATTGTGAATGGTACCCCGCCTATCGTGGGTTGGAGCTGGACTGGAATGAAATAAAGCACATATATAGAAACATTTGGTTGTTTTTTGTGCATTTGAATATTGTGGCTGTTTAAACGATTCATCACTGCAACACATCATGACAACACTTCAAGTTTACACAAGATGTGTCAATGTGCCTCGAGTGATGATTGCAACATAGCATTATTTCCTCGTTTCTTACTACCCATTTGCCTAAAAGTATGAACTATGATGGAGAGATTAAAATATTCTTGTTGCACTTTTCAACAAAAAACTTATGATGCTCGTCAGCACATGAGGTGTTACTCTTTAACACAAACAGAAAAGTAATAAAAAATTTCATAAGGTAGGAATTGTTTTTTTTTGTATAATTAGTATAAATTTATGTAATGTCTTATGAAGAATAAACGCAAAAAGTACAAAAAGTCTGCTGTATTCATGTTTATCTTGAAATAAATACAAATTCTTTTTTACTACAGTTGTTATTTTATGTTTAGTATATCGATGTTTCTTGATTTATAAAATCGTTCATCATATTTGACATTTTAAAATTGTTCTCAGATAATTGGAATAGACAACAAATGTTAGTTCTGGTCCGACAGTTTTTACTCTGTAATTTCCATGTATATTTTTACTCATTAGATATATATTTTACAAAGAAATCGAAACGGAGAGTAAAATTGCATATAATTCTTGAGGAATTAAAAAAATAGAAAATCACTGTACAAAGCAACAAAATCCAAACACCACAAAGCACGATGTCTCGAAAGAAAAGTTGCAAATTCTGTCTTTAGCGTACTAATATTATTACTATTAATACACAAATAAAATTAATTTTTGTTTGTTTTATATTCTAAATTTTAATACGTTTCTTGTCCTTCGAGACAAATAATACGAAATACGAAATGATTTTTTTTTACACATCCACACATACATACATTTGTATATAAGCAACAAGAGTTGACGCATGTCATGAAAACGATGAGTCGTGTAAATAGGCCCAACAGTTGTTACTTATCTAACAATTTTTGATTTTATCCTTAAGCTGTCATTTTGCTACGCTGTTCAGTAAAACTACATTTAGTTTTTTAATTTCACGAAAATCTTTAATGGTCCATGGGCTGTTAATGGACTGTTGAACAAGACAAAAACTATGGAACATATTAAAATTAGATTATGTAATTTTTCAACCCATTCGAAGGTCACGAGACAGCTGAAAACCATTGCCATATTAATTGCATTCTCCTATTCTTATATACTTCGTTCGCCAATGATCTGTTCCATTTTTCAAGGTAATTTTGCAGTTCACTTGTATAGGGCAACATTATTTTATTCACACAAAATTTAGATAACCCCAATAAGTAATAATATTTCACCTTAAAAAAATTCAATAAAAACGCTAGTTTTTCAATACACTAATAATTCAACCAAAACAGTATTGCTACTGAGAGAAACTTTTATAAAATTTTTCGGTTCCTTCGAGCATAAAGAATCCATATCCATATCCATATATGTTTTGTAGTTTAGATTTTTTGTAGACCGAGAAAAACTAATAAACAATTATAACACAGAAAGAAAGAGAATAAAATTTAAAACAATATACATAGTTAAACTACTAGTAAATAGTAATTGAAACATATTATATATTATGTATATATATTATATACGTTTTTACGAGCGAAAACTGTACAACAACAATAAACAGAGAGACACTAAAAATGTGTATAAATATTAAAAGTTTACATTTAAATAAAATTTTAGCAAAATTTATTTAGTTTCAATCTTGAATTTGTAACGAAATGAACTACTTACATATATATGTATAATCTATATTGTATTAAAAATATTTAATTTGTATTTATTTATTTTAAGTGAAAATTAGAAAAATAAATAATAATCGCTGTGTTTTTGTGAAAACTAAAATACTAATACTAATAAATAAAATTAAAGTGATTTACTTTTACATTATAAAATAATTCAATATAATAATTACAAATGAAAGAATTACAAGGAAAATCAAATCAAGAACAGCAAGTTCAACAGCCATCACATACTGTGGGTAAAAATGGGCATTCAAATGGAATAGTAAAAAAAAGTGAGTTGAGCTTTATATTTCAAGTTTAATTAAACATCTTCATGTGCTTTTTTATATTTCACTTGAATTACTTGAATGGAATTTCATTTAATTAAGAAAAATATTAACGAAAACATTTATTTAAATTAAAATAAAAGTGAATGTTTTGGGTGAATTGATGAAGGCAATTTTTCGTTTTTATTTTTGTAATGCAAAAAATACTATGACAATTTGTTGATGATGATGAACTGTATATGTAAGCCAATGTTATTTTTTTTTAAACAAATTTAAACATTATCAGTTTATGTATATGTATATATAGAGATGAAGGTTATGTTGTCGTGTTGTGTATAAGAAAACTTTCATTTATAATAAACAATTAAAAAATAAATAAAATGTGATGGATATACTAAGAAAACGACAGAGTCATTCATTGGTCATACTATTGGGTCCAACTTCCATACATAAAATGAAACGGAACCCCTTCGTCCTCACTCCATTATATTTGTAACGAGAAAATTAATTGAATTTTCAATTAATAATTAAATGAAGGTACCAATAGTTTCGTATTTAATTGTATTATTTATTTATGTACCGCTCCATCTATACGTACCTATTATTTTAAATAGAAGGTTGATAATTCAACATCAAAACAGTAATATAGAATATTATATGTACATGTGTGATTATGTTAAAATAATTTAATTAAAAATTTCGTGAAATATAAAATTAAAATTTTGACAACTATAATTCATATACAAAATGAATCGTGACGCAAAGCAAAATGTACCTATTTTACTTTTAATATGCTCTATTATAGAGTAATAAACCTTGTTCAACTGAATCTGTTGAAAAATTTTAATTATTGAAATCCAACAAATTTCAAACAATCCAGTTTAATCATGTTTGTTAAATGCAATCATTCATTTTTATACCCGACATCACGATAAATTAAGTAGTTATCGATCCAGATTCTATTCTAGAAAATTCTAAGAACACAGTATCGAAGATAAATTTAGGAAGCATTCAAATATTACTTAATTAAAAAATCTAGATTGTTAATTTCGCCTTATTATAGGATACATTTAAAATTCAAATCATATTAAACTGGTATAGGAACACGAGTGATTTTCAGTTTCATAATACAATTAATCATAGATTGCATCTCGCACACAAAATTAAATTATTCAACTGCATTGCATTTGTATACATTATAATTTAAAAAGTGGACAAATCTTAAAAATATGTCACACATTTTCACTTGTATAGGTATCGCTCATATTAATAAAAATAAACAAAAATTGAAAAGAAACATTATTTTGTAAGATCTTATATAATGAGCATAGCTGTTGATTTGGTGTCCCGGGCTATATAGTGACAAATGGGAAATTCAAGACGAGTCAACTATGTTCATCGTGCTGACACCGCTCTTAGGTTCATATAGCATTGGAAGAACTGTATATTACCTGGAAGCGAATAGTGTTGTCGAATGAGTTTACTTAAAGTAGCCTTAACAGCTCGATGAAATACATCCAATTAGAACTTTGATCTTCCAACCGTGTTATTGGGTATTCGAATATCTGTCAAGGTAGACCTCAAGAGCTCTAGGATATGGTCAAAATATCAAGGCTTCGGATAAATTCTCCATCAACAATTCAAATTCGGGCCCAAGCTGCTTTGTACAAGCCAGAGAGTTTTAGACACTCGACTAAACCAGGATTCATTTATTATTATATATACATACCCAAAAATCGGGATAATTACTATTACACAAGTATTATTTCGCATGAACAGTGTTAAAAGTACATTGTATTCTGAACTATATCCAGTTGCACAAGTTCTTTGTCCGGACATAGATAGAAGACTCACCACAATTCAATTCAGCCAGAATACGGGATCTGGTGGATATTCTCTGCGTTATGTAACCCAAATTAAAATAAATTCGGTATTATAAGTTATCTGATTTATTTAGACCATATATTAATTGAAATATGTACGCTAAATTAATCAGTTTAATGCTTATTATGATCTAAATTGGTAGTTTTTAATATTTAATGCAATTTAACACGATTAAAAACTAATATGCTGGCATTTAGTGAAGCTGCATCTAGAAAGTAATTCTCTGGCTAAAATAGGAAAAACTTCAATATTAACAGGCCTAAGTCAACTATTCAATATATCGTTGGATCGTATAATAAAAGGCAAAACCGAATGTATATAGGACTAGGCCAGCGCGAAGTCGAATTTTGCACAAAAGGAATAAAACCGCTTGTTGTTATACCGGTGATTCGTTAACTTCCGCGAACTTCCAGTTCAACGTTACAGAGAATGTCACATGTTACAAAATAAGCATGAGCCCTCGAACGATGCAACATTTATTAAAAGGCAGTTATTTTTCTCTCAACCAGGAAGAAACTATTAATAAGTAGTGCCAACTCAAAAAAGATTATGGAAACCGCAATGATGAAAGGTCTTTCTGGAAAACGGTTAACGGGTTTCCAAGCGCTTCAACAAAACAATCATCGCACTACAGTACAACATATCTGATATTTAATACATATATATATATATATATATATATATATATATATATATATATATATATATATATATATATATATATATTTATTTATATATATATATATATATATATATATATATATATAAACATACATGTATTATTATATTGCAAACAAATAAGTTTTATTTAAATTCTAAAATAGCTCTCCATTTTGGCCTAAACAATAATAAAGTTTATTTTTCACTTCTTACCTTTCTGAACATTTCTTTTGTTACACTGCTACATGCTCTTGTAATTCTATTTTTGTAAGTTATCACTACATATTTGGCGGATTTGTTTTATAAATTACGATTTTTAAATCTTCTCCAAAGAAGAAAATGAAGGAGTTAGATCAAGAGAGTTTGGTGGCCATTTCAGCGTTGGACCATTCAGCTGAAAATGTGTTTTCACCCGTTAACTTGCTTTTAACTTAGTAAAATAATGAACCAATAACCGTATTATCAAAGATATCAACCCATGCACACTAACTTTCTCTGGCCATTGTGTATATTCTTCGGTAAGAAATTGAGTATTCTCATCATTCCAACAGGGAAAATTATGCTTGTTCACAAAAGCTAATGAGACACATGTAACTTTGTCCAAAAAACAGATACATTATACCAATAATACAAAAAAAGAATTTTGATCTCCACATATGGCACCTCTGTTAGGATGTAGAACGCTTAGGCCGACCGTATCCATGTAAGTATGCAGGTCAACATGCATCTATACAGTGTGCAGATGGTCAAAATGACGAACCTGTTGCCGTGTACAAAGTAGACCTATCAAAGGATAATAAATCCACTAATAGTTAATAGTCTCAATAAATATAGGTATTAAACAGTAATTTAATTTAAAAAATAATAATAATTCCGTTTTTACAGCTGTAACATATTAACTTTAGGTACATATTTTATATATACAAAACCATGTTCAATACTTAATTTGCATCGATCGTATTTGTTTTTTATGCATATATATATATATATATATATATATATATATATATATATATATATATATATATATATATATATATATATATATATATATATATATATATATATATATATATATATTTATATATATATATATATATATATATATATATATATATATATATATATATATATATTTATATATATATATATATATATATATATATATATATATATATATATATATATATATATATATATATATATATATATATATATATATATATATATATATACATTTTTTATACAAAATACAAAACTGAATAATTAACGTACTAGAGTTTAGATTCATAATTCAACCGTTTCTTCGCAAAACTATACATATTCGTCTTGCATTTGTTTAATATTAATCCAGTTACTCGAAATTCGAAATTCAAGACACACCGTTACGAAACGTTCTTCGTTAAGGATTACTTGAATTATAACTATAGGGTTACTAACTAACTGGTAAACAAAACTAGTATGACGAGTGTACTTTTAATCATCATTTCCTATAGGAAATACCTTTGTCCGATACCTAACATGGAATTTCCGATATGTATGTGTATATACAATAAACATAATATGATAAATAATATAACACCCCTATTTCCTTAGTCGCTTCACTTCATTCGACATGAATACTGACACATCACTTCAGATATAAATTGGTATTCTCTTAGCCCCTCAAAGTGACGTGACACGACAAATAGAATTATCTAGATATACCAATAAATTCCTAATTTTTCACAGAATATTGACGTTTGAAATGGTTATACATTTTCCGTTTTGTATTAATATCGTATTATTTATGTGGTGTGTTGCTTAATAAAAATTATATAAAAATTAAAAATTATTTATTTATAATTTAATTTTAGTAATTTGGTGATATTTTCAAAATGATATATTAAAAATCTTTTAGTTAGCTAATGTAATTTTGTATTTCAATATTTTTGCATCAACGCTGAAATTGTTACAATTTGTAATTTAACAGATACACAAATTGAAAATAGATAAAATATTTAAAAATATTTTAAATTATTACATTTTGGTTAGCTAAATATGTATTGTATTTTGAATAAACAGAATCAAATAAGTTTATCTCTTAGGTTTTCTTAGCCTTCATTTTTATAAATTACTTCTAATTTTCATGCCACGCAAAATCTAATTGGAGCTAACAAATAACTTTTAAAATGACTAAAGGAATACGATATTTGTCACTTGAAACGTTGATTGTCACTTCAATCAACTTAGCGAATACCAAAATTTATCCGTCGGTACAAGTGACACATCTAAGCGAAAAGTGGATAAGGGTGTTAATACTTTTTTTTTTTAATACTTATTATTAAACTTATAATAATTATTTTATCAACTTTTCAATGAATATAATACCGCTTTTGAATGAAAATTGAAACGTGTTGCGTTGGACGTCTTTAAACGTTTATAACTTGAGGCGGAGGGCCTCCAAGTGCAACGTGATCAAAGTATACAAGTCACATACGCTTTTATCAAGTAACTCAACCGTACCGTTCGTGTTAGCCACTTGCGGATATTTATATATATATATATATATATATATATATATATATATATATATATATATATTTATATATATATATATATATATATATATATATATATATATATATATATATATATGTATATATATATATGTATATATATATATATATATATATATATATATATATATATATATATATATATATATATATATATATATATATATAAATATATATATATACATATATATATATATATATATATATATATATATATATATATATATATATATATATATATATATATATATATTTGAGGGAGGTCACAACAGTCCCCACCGTTTTTTATTTTGGTTATTATTTACTATGCTTTATTAGAGGCTGTGCCAATAGATCAAACATGTTTCTTAGATTTAGCTATTGCTATCTACTGTGCGTTTTTAAATCTTAAATCATAATACTATATGTTCATTCGATTAGAAACCCGGAAGACTTTTTCAGTTTTTCTGTAACCTTATATATACAAACAAGTAGTGGTGCATAATAAGCTGCTTTCATTGTTTATGTATATGTATACAATTTTTATATAGTTTTTTGTTACAATAACCATTAAATTTAACCATGAATGTGATGTATTTCTAATAGATTATATCAATGTAGGAAATAATATATAGAACTTAATCAGTCGGACTTAGAGTGGCAATACTTTGTATTATTTTACAATATACCAATACAACCTGTAGGTACTACAATTACTGGCGATTACGTTTTCTCTATCTGTAATGGATTGAATACTGGTATTAGTTCATTAAGTTTACAAGAAATCGAGTTTAATACATTTCGATTTCAACATTTTATTTAGCTACAACCTACGACTACACGACTTTTAGTTTTAAATCTAATTATTCTTATTTTATTGACTACAATATAAATATATAAGTATATATATATATATATATATATATATATATATATATATATATATATATATATATATATATATATATATATATATATATATATATATATATATATATATATATATATATATATATATATATATATATATATATATATATATATATATATATGTATTAAATAGGTATTTCACGTCTATTTGGTAAGATGCATAAATTAATTAGGTTTAGTAAGTTTTCATATTTTATATAGACCTGTCTTTTAACCCTATGAATTCTGAATGAATCTGATAAAACGGTTGCCAAATGATCGATGAACACTCCAGAATTGGCCTAATATAAGTAACAAACAAAATTTTTAGTGTATGATTACGTACAATAAAAAGCTTTAAAAGTCAAATTATTAATTGAAAATATACCAAATCACGCATAATTAGATAGAGTTTCATCATACAACATATATGTACATAGGTAATACGGTACTTCACCACAGGATGTACAAGATTTGAAGAAAGTCATAATTATAGTCAAAAAAAAACTTTTATTTCTGCATACATTTTAATTTCATCCCGCGTACATTTTTTAAATATGTGAAATATGAAAGTTTTACAAAAACTAAACGAACTAACAATATTATTTATGAAAAGAATTAATGAAAGTAGATGACTCGAAGCCGTATATGGATCAAATGTGCATACCTGTAGTATTTTCAATTTTAATACATTGCGTGTGATTTGTAGGACTTCGCAAAAACACTCTCAACAAATTATGTAATCCACAACATAATGGCAGTACAGCTAGAAAATAAACCACCATTATCAGATATCCCTGTTAGATAAACAACAGAGTTTCTTTTTCCATCAATAAATGAGACAAATCGTTTAGGATTAGTATTTATTTCATCTTTAATTTGTAAAATATACATTTGTTACATATAAAACAAATCATTAAGATACATAAATTCTTTCCTGAAACCATAGGACAACATTGGAAATATGAGTATTAATTAAAATCTCAGACTAATTAATTTTATATTGAATAAACGAGAAGAATTTCCTTGATAAAAAATTGTGACAATGCTGTCAAAACAGTAAGTACACCTTTATTATAAATTCGCTAATAAATGAAACGCCAAAGTAAATGACTGGCGGAGTCATTGGTCCATATGTCTTCAAAAACGATGATGTTCAGAATGTTACTGTCAATGGTGATGATTAGACATGATTAGACATTTTTTCGTACCCCGATTGACTGGCATTAATCTTGCTGACATGTGGTTCCAACAGGGCGGAGCCATATGCCACACAGCGCGCGCTACAATTGATTTACTCAAAGAAACTTTTGATGAAAGGATAATTTCGCGTAATGATCCAATTAATTAGCCATTGGATTATTTTCTTTGGGGTTATGTAAATTAACTTGTCTACGTCGATAAACCAGAAACAATTGAACACCTGGAAATCAACATTCGAAGATTTATTGGCGAATTACGGCTGCAAATGCTGCGAAAAGTTTGTGAAAGTTGGTGTTCCAGATTGCGCCTTGTACTTGCCAGCCCTGGCGGCCACATGGCCGAAATCATATTTAAACATTAATGTCATAAAATTTTCTATCCAATAAAGTCCGTTTCATTGATATTAAAAGTATTTTTTTTAGTTTTATTATGATTTAAACTTGTGTAACTCTATAAAAAAAACACCATTATTATTTATATCACATATTAGGTAAATTTCAGTTAGGCTGATGTGAGCACCTCCACTGTGTTTAAACGTAGAACTACATATTGTGTTAAGATCGTCATATTGAAAAGCAATCATTGTCTATTATAACTATGGTTATTGATATCGACATTGAATTGATCATTTGAATATCAATGAAAAATGAAGATTATAACGGTTGAACGATCGGTTGAACACAGTTTGCATATTGTCATATTCGGTAGTAGTTTTTAATTACAATTGTTGCATGCAATGCAGGCATTAAATACTCACTTGCTATTATTGCCAATTAGACATAATTTATTTTAAAAAATAACAATATTAACAACAAAAGGGGGACCATTTTAAAAATCGTTGGGCTAGTTTTGTTCTAAGAACAAAAACATATTTGTAAACTTGGTTTATAATTTTAATTTAATAACTTCGAGTACAGTTTAGTCAACGATTCCAATTGTATAATGATGTTTATTGTTCCAGCTTCAGCACCACCATCAAACCAAATAATAAACTTCACAAATATTCAATTCCAGCTCCAACTCGTAAGTCACACTACAAACGGGTCATTTAATTTGTATGTTCACACTCTAGTCATGGTAGAATTATTTTTTGGCTACCTTCTAATACATATCTATAATTGAGTTCATTTGTTTGACGCTAGAAAAGAAACAACAGTTAACCAGAAGATAACTCTAATATGTTTCGACTCGACGTATGAATTGCAACTTGCAACAAAATAATATCCCGGATTAAAATTACACATACGACAATAGGTAAATTTATTTCCTATAGCTAATTTCGGAATTATTATTATTTATTATCAATGTGAACGTGATTAAATGCATTTAATTTATACTGTATAAATTAGTAGTTTGTCTATTAAACTTCCGTATTTTAAATTAACACGTACATAGGTTATTCAATCATGTAATGTTATAATTTTAAAAGGTGTTTAATTAAAAACTGTACTAATCTAGTTACAATTACGGCCCAAAATGCATTACCATGTAACATCGATTTTGATTTATTATTATTAATGTTAAAATAAACAATATAGATTATATTAACTTATTTGTAGCATTATGATTTATGAATGATGTATCTTGTTTGCTAACAATAGAATGTTAAGCTGGGATTCTTGTAGCAAAATAAAAAATTAAATGTCAAATGATAAACTATGTTTGCGTATTGTGCAAACGTCGTTAGTCATCCTCATGAAAAATTATTCAAACAATAACTCTGTCAATCAGTGCATGTTGTGATTAATTGTTTAATTACAGTTCACCGGTGGCTGGCGAGAATAGCAATACAAACTTTTACTTTAGGAAAGCAAAACTTTTAATCAACGACCGATAACTTTAAGCAATAACAAGCGATTCAATTTAGAGACGAAGATTAATAATAAATTCAATGGTTAACTACACCAATAAAATCAAACAACATAAGACTTCACATTGATATAATCTAAAGGCCAATGTGCAAAGTTCGCGAAATATAATAATAAAAACTAACGTCAATATGCATGTATGTACATAATATGTATGTTAAATCGATTAATTTAACCTAATACAAATACGTATTATATAGATATATGCATAAATTTAATATGAATTAGAAGTAAAAACAGTGTGTTATAAAATCAAAAAACTAGTTTAATTAAATAATATTAACAATGAGTCAGCAATACAAAACTAGAAATAAAATATACATAAAAAATTTCCCATTTACCAAAGAAAAAATTTACACAAATCTAAAAATTTGTAATTCACCTTTAGGCGCCAGAAAACTACTTAACAGACAACAAATAACCCAACTTTTTATGATTACGAAATTGTACAATCATAACAGCAGCATTCCACAAAGCACAATACATATCTACTAACTATAAATAAATAAAAATTGAGAGACATAAAAACTTGATATGATTTTTTTCTCAAAGCTTCTCATTCAATTTTTTATTTTTTATTTACTTTATATATACTTTCCTTTCGCCAATAAATGTTTAATTCAGTTTCATAAAATCTGTTAACGGTAGAAGACGTTATATATTGTATAGCTAAACTAAGAAAAAAATAAAAATAAAAATTGATTTAATTTAAATTCAGTATTTTCTTATTTTTTGTTTTTGTTGTTTTTTATATTTTTTATTGAATATTATTTGTTGTAATTAAATATAAATCCGAACACAATATAGTTTTTGTTTTACATTTAATAAACATTAATTATTATTTACTACTTGGGATCATAAATTGGCAAGCATCTTTTGACAATTTTAAAAGAAAGTATAAAATTTAAGTGAAAACTTGTGATATTTTTTGTAAATACTGTTGAATTTAAAAGTAATATGAATAAATTGAATTTTAATAATAATTTAAACGCAACCGAACTAAATAATGCAATTGATGATACAAATTTTCCAAGGTTAACAACAACTTTAGATAATCATAAGATTACTAACAGTAACAATAGTGATAGCCTTGATAGCAATAAAAAATTTAACAAAATGAATGGAAATCATAATAATAATAATAACACAAGTGATATCGAAGTGATGCCATCGACATCAAATAACAAACCAAAAGATCGTTTCGAAAGACCAACGCCATTAAAAATTGTGTCATTTTCGGAAAATGTATTGGATGTTCCTGGTACACCACGAACACCAAGGACATCTACAACACCAGGTTTGAATAATCACTATATATATATATACATCAAATCTGTTACTTAATAAAGTTCTTCAATCAAAATACAACTTAATACAATAGATAACAACAAAATTGGAGCACATTCCGTGTAAAACTTCAAACTTCCTTTTCTTCTAATATGCTATAACTTTTATGAAAGCTTGATAAGTATTTCAAAATTACAATTACTAAAATTATATTTGAATTTCATTTCATATCGAGTTTTTCTAAAAATAATAGAAGATTAGAATAGAAACAGATAGAATATTCATATTCCCGAAAAACATTTTGAGAATTTTGTATCGATAAATAACCAATGTGAGTCTGAAGGACCGGACTGTAAATTTACAGACTTTCCTTTCCTCAAGTATTGTAAAAAAACCGGTATGTGGAACACCTTGGGCGGTACCAGTTGACTGTACGAGGACGGTGCGTTAATTTGCAGTCCAATTACCGGTCATATGTAATTCAACTTATCAGGCAATTAACCGACATTTTATGAATAAATTAAAAATCTTAGTATCGATAAATAACTGACGCAAAACCATTATATTCCTAGGTTCTTCCATGACTTAGATACAATAATAAACCGAACTTTAATGGACTTGTTAGCTGACTTGTAACCATCGGTTATTTTGGAGTTAAGCTGTTGGTTAAAAGTATATAATTAATCAGAAAAATAACCGTCCATTTACAGATAATAATTTAAACTGAGTATTGTAATATTACAGCATACTTTTGAGAAGGCTTTCTTTAAATACCTTCAGTATATTACGTTTGCAATCCAAAATAATAATTCAGGAGAAAAATAAATGCAATCACTTAATCGAATTTTAATTAGAGGAATAAAAATATATTTCAAAATTAAACGAAATTACAATCTTCACTACTTCTTATTCCGCATTTAACATAAGTAATGTCATTTAGTAAATTATGTCTTTTTCAATTATTTTATAGTAAAACCTATGGTAATACTATTATAAATTCAAAAAATTATGATATATACGTATATAATAATAATAACAAAAATAAATCATTACAAAACAGTAAGACTACATGAACATAATACATAATTATATAAAAATATAAATAAAATAAAAGGAGTTAAGCATCACATGTTAGAAATTATCATAATCAGTCTAAGTTTGTCGTATTACGAACAGCTTAAAAAACTCTTTCATGCTCGAGTTAATAACTTCGGTAGGTACGGCATTACTTGGTTTTAAATAATTATGGACATTACTTAAGAGCTCCAATATATTGACATTTTCTGCAAACACTTGTTTATTGATCTCTAAAACATAAAAAGTTCAAAATGTCATTTATAGGAGTTTTAAGGTTTTCATTTAAACTTTACCTTTATTTAGTATACATTTATTTAATTATATTTAACTCAATAGCACAAATTTATTATATGAACAATATTTTTATTATTTAATTTTTTTGTGACGCTAGCCACACCAACGTTACCTTCAACAACTTTAAAGTTTATGAATATAATCATACAGATCGCTAACTCTTGTTTAACCAGTTTGATTTTATTAATTGGTTTTTTTATTTTTTAAAACTCGGTATCAGCTCGCGTCTCTATATACATTAACCAATTAGAAAAAGAACCAAACAAAAACCAAATTAAACGAACGACAAATATATAAATTTAATATCAAAAAATAAAAATAAATAGAATGTTTTTTTATTTTGTATTTAACAAAACCAAACAAAACTGAAACATTACATATTTGAATTTTATTATTAAATGTCAATTGTCATATTGTCAAACCAACCAGTGACATCGTGCAAACTTTTTTATTTCATTTTCAGTGTATCCCGATGTTTTGTTTATATTTTGCTACGTAATATTATATGAGGAATGAATATTCGCATAATGATATCTTTCTCTCTTTAACGTTAGTCATTTTAATATATGAGTTGAATAAATATAATGTTGTTTCGGTATTATACTTACTACTGTGTTCGTACTGCTCCTTCACATAAAGCTATATAATAAATGTATAGTATATTCAATTCAAATATTGGTTAGTTATTGGTTTGGTTTGGTTTTGGTTAATGAACATTTGGTTATTGGTTTTTGGTTAGTGAATGAACGAGAAGAGAGAAGAAAAAATAAATTGAAATTGGTATTCGGTACTTTTTAACCTGATCATTTTGAACTAACCAGTTCGATCATTTCGTTCTTTTGAACGATCAGGTTAAATAAACCAGGTTAGATCAATTTTGAACATCCCTAGTATAATAACATGTTCTTTTCGGAAATACTTCGTAGAGTTATTTTAGGTTTCAAATAATTCGCGATCTTAAATATTCTTGTACTCGTGTTTTTTAACTATTTATCTTTGATTTTTTTTAAATCGGAAGTATTTCGTACAGCTATTTCCATTTTCGTTCAAATTTTTTAACCGAGTTTTTGCGGACACGTAACCGTGTTACCTGTTTCAGTTCATAAATGTTTGTCGGGATTGAATCGATGTGTTATCTCAATTTTTTATGGAGAATAATTTATTTTTACTAAGAATTCTGATTTTTACTTAAAATTCTTAATGCTACTTAAATGATTTATTTTCGTATTTCAAACTATTAAAAATTATTTGTATTTAAACTTAAAATGCAACATAAAGTTTGTACTTACTTGAATATTAGAACTATACTATATACTATATTCAAATTTACTTCATCTGTTGAGTAGAACTATTACACAATCAAAAACAATTTAGCAATGGTTTTTAATCTACAATTAAATAAATTCTCAGAGATTCACTGTCGAAAATCTAGAGTTACAATTTTTAGCTTTGGTTAAATATTATTTAAAAAGTTAGTCTTACGAGTATTATAGGCAAGTTCAGGTTTGCAGGAACTGTATATGTATTCTAGCAAAATATTTAACATTCGCGTGAATTCTCAGTTCGCCATTAAAATATCCGATTATTGAATTCCGAAATTTCGGGCTTTCTTTGTTTCAAGCCTATTATTATTTATGTGAAAATTAGACACGAGCTTCAATGCTCAACAATGCATAAATAATTGTTAATGAAACTTTTCAAATATAATTCATATTTTCATATGTATAGTAGAAGTATAGTCAGGGGCTCTACTATGCACAATTCGGCTACTATTTTCGACAGCTATGGTTTTATAATAGTGAGCAGAGGAAGAAAATGGAAAATACTATTACAAATTTACTATTGTTTACCTTTTTTTTACCTTTTTTTTCTTTCTATTGCAAAACAATAGCCTTCGAAAATACTAGGCGAATTGCATAGTATGGCCCTAAGATAGAAAAATATAGGTACTAAAACTATATATTAAATATTTTCAAATGAATTTTGCCTGCTACTCGTTGCTCCAAAAATACAATATCCATATGATGTAGCAAACTTCTGCAATATGTATTACAATTCTGAAAGAATATTATGATATCTGCGATACTAAGAAAAATCCATTACTATACAGACTTATAAATATTTCCACATATGACGTGGTGTCATATTAAAAATGAATTATGTAGAAATCTGCGCTTTCAGTCAGATGTTTACAAATTTCTGATAACAAAATCATTTGTGAATGAACCATATAAAAATATTGATGTTTATATATTATCTAAAAAAAATAAATTACAAATTATTTTTACTAAAATATATGTTTATTATTTAATCGTAACAAGCAATAGTCGTATATAAATATATGTATGTGTGTATGTGTATATATTATTAGAGTGGTCCATTGAGCCAATCGGACGGTATTTAAAGCTTGCTATAATTTATAGTTTTAAGGGGTGAAAATATTAAAATATATACATATATATATATATATATATATATATATATATTTATATATATATATATATATATATATATATATATATATATATATATATATATATATATTATATATATATATATATATATATATATATATATATATGGTGAAAAATACGTGAAATCACAAATTTTTGTAAGTCATATTTGAATTTTATGATTTTTATGTTTTCAATGCATAGCCTTGATTAAAAAAAAAATTTAAGAATACTTAATTTTTTTTTATTGTTGTTGTTGTTAAAAATACAGGGTGTCAAATTTTGAGAAAAATGATAATTATGATGTTGTATTTATGGCAATAAAAAGAAAACTAATTGTCCGATAATTATGATTTTGGACTCACTTTAAAGATAAGTTAATAGCAATATATATATATATATATATATATATACCCTTACATTTGAGAGATAACTCATTTGTGTTATTTACGGCCCAAAACGCGCAGTGGATGGTACATACCGAGCTCTGTACAATGAGAGATCTAATGAAGATCCCCGATATTGTACATAAAGTAAGATGTCAGCGAGTACGCTGGTTCGGTCGCGTTCTGCGTTCTGAACCGGAACGAATTTTGCAGTGATCTCTGAAAGGAGAGCCAGGTGGTAGGCGCAGAGGTCGTTTCAGGCGACGATGGCTCGACGGTGTAGAGAACGACTTGGCTTCTTCAGATTGTCTAAGTATGAAGAACATGCTCGAAAGAATCAAATTTTTGACACAGTATGGGGCCAGTAATGGTTAAAATATATATATATATATATATATATATATATATATATATATATATATATATATATATATATATATATATATATATATATATATATATATATATAATATATATATATATATATATATATATATATATATATATATATATATATATATATATATATATATATATATATATGTATATATATGTATATATATGTATATATATATATATATATATATATATATATATATATATATATATATATATAAATTGACTTTCTATATTGATTGAAAGCCTATGAATCTATGAATTTAATGTGATATACTGATATTTATGTTTGTAAATAAACGAGTATATGGCTAAATTAAATTACTATATAAACATGATTGTTTTCTTAGTAAATATATACTCGTATTTATAAATAAATACAAACTGTTTTCGGTTATGTATGTGTTTTTTTTTTAAAAGTCTCGGTTCAATTAATACAAGTTTATCGCATTAATGTATGTACATAATATGTATATATATATATATATATATATATATATATATATATATATATATATATATATATATATATATATATATATATATATATATATATATAGGTATATATATATATATATATATATATATATATATATATATATATATATATATATATATATATATATATATATATATATATATTTATATATATTATATATAAATATTTTTTTTTTTAATTATCACTGTTTGAACCAAACTTTAAACAGCTCTAGTTGTTGTTGAGATTTAATTCAACTTTTGAAAAAAAAAATTATTAAAGTTATAATAAATTATGATTTTATTTAGCATTTTATCTGTCTACTTGCAAAATAATCTGTCTGCTTAGCGTTGTAACTTCTAACCTTACGCCATTGCTAGCCAAAACTCGTACGCACAAGTGAGTTCATCATCATCCTGATCGACATCAAAATAATTTATATATATATATATATACATGTGTGTATATGTATATTTATATATAATATTTACATAATATCTACAGGATGTCCTAATATTTGTTGACAGGGGTGGCATCTTTAGATTCCTTGTTGTAAAAAAAAAGCTGTTCACAGTTTTAAAAACTATTTTTCTAAAAAAAGTAAAGTAAAGTTTTTTAAGTATGTATATACATATAAGTAATTTAAATTTTACTCCAATTCTTTGTGGTTGCACATACAACTTTGTTTTTAACCGCCCGTGTCGGCCAATATTGGGGCACTCTGCACTGATTGGTTCTCTCTCTCAACAGTAAATATAACAAATAAAACAATAAAAACTGTAGGAACGAATTTGAAAACCATATCAAAACTATTTCAGTGAGACATTGCATGCCCCTATATAATATGTATAATTAACTCGTCGATAATGTTCTGGGTCGTAGATAGTAGATATAGTTATGAAAGTAAAAAACTTGAAATTTGAAATTTTAGCAATTTATTAAAAACTTAAATATTTCATGTTTAGTACAAATTTTAGGTAAAAGTACATATTTTCAAATAATATTAAAGCCGCCACAGAACGAATACATTTATGATGTGCGATTATATATAGGTTTTGACAGATTAGTATTTAACTAAAATGATTTCACAACCCTCAAAATATTATTAATAGCAGTCCCCATTGTAAATAGTAAAATATACTATCATGAAATACTTATATATTTTCTCATACATATACATTATGTGTATGTACTCGTACGTATTATAATATTTTTTTAAATTCAAAATCTCTATAACAATTGTATGGTACTATTGATTTTTAATTTATAAATTTTATTATATATATATTATATGATAAGTTGTATAGGATTATCTTTTAACGTATTTTAAATTTTTTATTTAGGTCACGAAAATTGCACGTTTCATCATGATCTAGAGTTAGATCATAAACCACCAACTCGAGAGGCTTTACTACCAGAAATGTCACGATCCTATAGATTATTATTATCTAGTTTGGGTGAAAATCCTGACCGACAGGGTTTACTGAAAACACCGGAACGTGCTGCTAAAGCTATGTTATTCTTTACTAAAGGATATGATCAAACAATAGAAGGTAAGCAATTTTTTATAATTATATATTATCAATCTCGTATAGATGTGATCAATTCACATAATCCACATTAAAATAATATTCGCTAATTCGCCAGTACGTGAAACCTGAAAAAAATGCATAAGCAAATACATAAACATTTCCAATTCAATATCAATACAAAATACATATATGTATAAACATACGTATTATATGTATGCAACAGGCGAAGGAATCAATTATTTTTAACTTTTAACTTTATATTATTATAATTTTATTTGTATGGTATATCAACGTATTGAATCTATTCAAGAAGTGTTCGATCAAGCCACAGAGCAGACGCACCAATTAACCACAGTTATTAGTACATTTATACCTATTCTTATTTATTCTGTGTTCGAATCGATTAAACAGTTATATATTAGCCCCATAGAGCCGCAGACCACTAGTATTAAAATAATACGTATATGTGTGGTTCAGTCGGACCCAAAGCTAATAAATTTATTTAAGAATTGTATACGATCAAAATATCGGAAAAAACCAAAAATATGAATAACACTAATTGAATTAAATTTTATATAAATAAATACAAATTAATTAACATATATACATGTACGAACATGTATATGTATTAATTTTATTAAGGAAAAGTAAAAATATCTTAATATTAAAATTTGCATTTGGGACAGTAAAATCCAAAACGATGACAAAATTAGGTATGTTGAAAAGTTGTGGCCACAGTTAAGATTACCACCATATTAACGTATATGGTAAACATATGTCTGATGGAAGGATATTATTTCTGATTTCGCACAAAGTATTTTAACTTAAACTCTTAGAGAAATACCTGTGGTTTCTAAAACCTTCAGAAGATGTTACCGATAGATTTAAAAATTTTAGAGCACTTAAGCCATAGAACACCCTTACTTTGTTGATATATTGTTGAATGAAATTCTATTGTTGCCAGTCGTTTCATTCAAGACTTCAAGAAGATTTATTAAAATTAAGCATCAGTCTGTTTTAAAAAAAAAATTAAAATTAAAATTGGGCGGATTTTAACTCCAGCACTCAATGCCACTAATGGGCTCACGGTGCAATACCCACATTCACACTAACATTCATTCAACCCATTTCCCATTCACACAAGTATACCACCTGCGCATTGCATAGGTCCATGTCACCCTATGTACAGGCCCATGTACAGTGACATGAAAGTTGGGTCTGCCCATGAGTTCTACATTCCAACAGAGGGGTCATATATAGATGTTTTCAATTTAATCACCGATCATAATCGGGAGATGAAAAATCCCTTTTGCATGCCGCCTCTGCCTCTGTTGGGATTCGAACCCGGTACCTCCCGATCGAGTCGATACGACGCAGCTTTAACCACTGCGCTATTTGCTCGGTCTGTTTTAACTGATCAGCAAATAACTGAGCTTATGCGAATTGCCCTAACAAATCACAACGAAACTTGCACACCTAACTGCTAAGATGGACAACATCCGTAAAGCATTCAGCATAGTAACTCTAATTTTTAAAGATTTTCTTTACAATATTATTTGATAGAATCTGAACAATATTTTATGAAATTTTAAATTTTATGATTTTGATTAACTTTGTAAAAAGAAATGAAATAAAATAATTATTTTTGAACATTGATCGGTTTTAGTTTAAACCACAGACCATTTAACATAGAAATCAAAAAATTAATGATATTTGTATATAAGAGCCACACGCAGGTCGCGTGTCTTGGTATGGCCAATCCTGATATTATTAATCATTAGTTGGCCTTAAAGCATCGTACAACTATTTTAGTTTACAACTATGGATGACACAACTCTGTGTAAAATATATTATGTACAAATTAAATAATCGCAATCTGGTTTCTCAGATTCCATTAAAAGACAGAAATACATACATACATTCATTGTATTATTTATTACCATTACATTTAATAATTTAGTTGAAGTGAAAATAATAGTTATCAAACAACTACTATCGAGTTTTATGTACATACTTTGTATTTAATTATATAAAGTGTTTCCCCAGTCCACCCTATGATTTCCACGCTACACGCTACGATATACATTATAGTTATACATATTATATACAGATATATATTATTTTATATGAATAAATATTGTATATATATATATATATATATATATATATATATATATATATATTGTATATATATATATATATATATATATATATATATATATATATATATATATATATATATATATATATATATATATATATATATATATATATATATATATATATATATATATATATGTATATCCATATATATATATATATATATATATATATATATATATATATATATATATATATATATATATATATATATATATATATATATATATATATATATATATATTAATATATATATATATATATATATATATATATATATATATATATATATATATATATATATATATATATATATATATATATATATATATATATATATATATATATATATATATATATAAATATATATATACATAAAATAATCTACAAAATGACCTATCAAGCTATTTTTACGTGTCTTCCGAACGATGAAGTGGTTAGTGTGGACGATTTTTCACATTAAACCTTATATGTATTACATTTGTTACACTCTTTTTATTTTAAATTGATATTCTAAAATTAAAATGATTACTGATTCGAATATACATATATTGGTGGTTACAGATGCTGTCAGTTTGTCGAGTATTCAGTATATACATGCAGATCATTAAACGAATATTAAAATTTGCTCATGCGTCGTATTGCGTGTATGTGTTTGTAACCTAAAATAGGGATGTTTTAACTAGTTAAGTAAATACTTCAATAAATTCCACAATAAAATCAAAATCAAATTGAAATTGAATTCATTCTTCAAAAAATCTGTTATGATTTTAACAATATCAAGTCCATTTTCCAACAAGTATAAAAACGTTCCCTCCCCATCTACGGTACAATGACTATCCATTTATTTCTCATTCTTTCAACACATCGTTGTTAAGAAAATCAAAATACTATATATAGAAAAAATTAATGTTCCCTTCAATTCACTTAAAGCACAAAAGAAAATAAATTATATATGTAGATATATAGATTCATTTTCACTTGTTGCTAAAAGGAAAGCGAGTTTTACTATTGTATTCTAGATATTTATATTTTATTTGCAACTCAATATTAATATGAAAAAGTTTGCCTTATAGCTCTGTTTTGAATTTATAATTCTATTGGGGTTACTACATAATTCTACGTATACATAGTACCATTAAAGGGGAAGATGTAGTTGTTGGTCGTCGTAATGTCAGTATATCCTCTATAAGGACAAGTCTAATTTTACAGACGTTTTATTTCAATAATGTATAATTCGAACAATTTATTTTCGATCATGAATCTAATTTTCAGGTTAGGTTAGGTCTTCCTCAAAAAAATTCTGACCACGCATCTGCTCTATATTATATGATTGTTCTATAATATTTTATATTGTATGTTTTATATACATAATGTATAATCAAATTTGTATACCATAACAATCCTGACAGATCTCGCGCATGTAAATTTTTACCACTGCGCCGTTAATATTTTAAATTTTTTGATTTTCTATACAAAATCATAAACATGTTATATATATGATACAATAAAATTTATATACGAGTAAGTATATACATATGTACGAGTATAATAAGTTTCAATGTTTTTTTTCGTTCTTGAATGTAATTTTAGAAACACTTTAATTTCACTCCTCAGTTTTTATGTGAATTTCTTACTACATTAATGATGCCTGCACAAGCAAATCAACAAAAAGAACTCATGCATAAAAATATATCAAATAACTTATAAATATAATACTATAAGGTAAATGGGTTTACATTTCCATAGTGAAATCTCGTCACTACATGTTTCGTTAAAAATTAGTATAGTTTTATACGATGGCATATGAAATGTGTTTAACGAAATCAATAGATCCCACCAAAGGTTTTAACGAAATCAATAAGTTACAAATTTGAAAATTTTATCATGAGGGTGAAATACAATGCGGATTGCGGAGTTTAATGTTTAGTTGGTTTCAGCCTAGATAATTGAACAAAACCGATACAATCGGCAGCGGACCTATACTCAGATAAATTGATTACTAAGGTAAAAGCCGATTTTTATTTTTTACTTATTAGTATTTTTATTGATTTTAAGCTTACTCAATCCGTAGATCATTAAAAAATGAACAGCATAAACGTTAAAAATTTACATTCGGGTACTAGGTTTAAACTATTTTTTGATAGAGTATTTGTATTTACCGACAATTAAAGTAAAGGTCGATTTTTACCCGAGTATTGATCCGCAGCCAATATGTACTTAAGAATTGTATTCCCACCGTTAAATTATTTAAAATTTTAATTGATTGTTTCGCAATTGTAAGCGACAATAATGTATTGGTATAATATTATTTTAAACGTCCTCATTCAAAGCCAGCATAATTGCGCATATACATTTAAGTTAACGTTATGGCTATTCCAGATTTCATTTAAATATATGTACATTAAAATGATATATGGAATTGTATAGCGCATTGTAAAATTAAATTTATTTTAATTAACTATTTAAAATTATTACTTTACTAAAACATAAAAAGATTATGTATATAAAATGGGATTGATACGAAATCCCCCCAAAAAATATCCAAAATCAACATTCCAATTTACAAAATCCCAATTAGCAAAATCCCAATTTACAGAATTCCAATATATAGAATCCGGAAAAAATTCTAATTCTAAAAAATGAGAGAGGCATAAAACCTCCAAAATCAAAATCATCGAAAAAAACCGATTCCTCCTGAATTTAATTTTGAAAAAAGGGGTATTATTTTATGAAGATTTTGTGCTTAAGGATTTTATTTTTGGAAATATTAAACCCAACCAAAAAAAATTAGGGGAAAAAATTCAAAATTAAATAATTTATTGATTTTTAATTAATCAACTGAATATTTGTTGCAATATTTTTTAAATGCTGCATTTTTGACATGGATTGACGATTTTTAATTACTCGTTTAATTTGCTGGTATTTTTTTTTTTTATTCTGCTGAAACGGTTTGTCCTCTTTTAATTTTTTTCACAGTCATCTGGGAAACAACCAATTCCTTTCCCAAATCTGTAAAAAGATTATATAATCCGCTATTGCGTTTTCATACAACGATTTTAAGACACCGATGTCATGCTTCTACGCTATTTTGTTTACGCGGAAAATATATTTATATTTTAATAAATTAAATATTTAATAAATATTTAAGTATATTAAGTATATTCAAGAAAAATGCAAACACCAGACTGATAAAACTATAGCTTCTAGCGATAGCTCAATTTAATTAATTTTATTTGCAACTGTTTCATATTTATAGAAAAAACAATTGTGATCACATTTGTCCTGAATTCATTTGCTTTGTTAAAATAACCCTGTTTACACATTCATGTCGGTTTAACATGTTAACAAAGTATAAGTTATATAAACATTATAATATGTAGTTACATTAATCAATTTGTGCTTTCACTATATTTGTTGAGTTTATAATATAAGAATAAAATCCTATTATCAATTATTGATAATAATTATAGATAATATTTATTAAAACATACGCACGCATGTTTTAATAAATATTATCTATAATTGATAATGGGATTGTGTTGAATGGGATTTTGTAAATTGGGATTTTACTAATTGGGATTTTGTAAATTGGAATTTTGATTTTGGGATTTTATATATTTGGGAATTTGATTTTAGGATAGCGTACCCAACCCTATAAAATAAAATTCAATTTAAAATTGTATGTACATTCTTATTTATTGAATTCATAATAATAATAACACTAACTAAAATGTCAATATTTTAACAATTGTTTGTATGTGAAAAATGTTGACAGAATTACTGCACTGTTAAAATAATTGTTTGTAAAGTTCAGTACTTTCTTTAAAGTTCACAAATAAGGGTAGGAAGTAGAAAATAAATGTTTTTGGCCCATGTAATGTCGTGTATATTCATTAATATATGGTAATTGTATCAACGCAACCGTTTTGGTGCCTGACAAAAACTTCGAAGTTGCCTCAAGGGAATTACAAAATCATTTAAACAAAATTGAAGATTGGCTAAGGGTCTAATAAAAGGGAACCAAAATAAATCAGCGCACGTTACATTCACGCTGAACAAATGTACCTGCTCAACGGTGAAATTAAAAAATGTTATTATCCCGCAGCAAGCCAATTTGTACTTATGTAGGTCTACATCTAGACTTATTATTGCGTAAAATAACTCAAACAGATAGAAATCGCACATTGTCTCTCTCCGCCTATCTTCGCTTGAGTATTTCTAGTCAAAAGACGCTCCTTTTTAAATGACAAAAAACAGAAAATTCAAAATGCTATAATGAAGATTGCTTAATCTGTTAGTACCCGGAACTTGGGTAACCTATTAAATTATAATTCATAAAATCATAATACATTATAATATGTCCCGCCAAATGTCCCGCAGAACAATTTCGTGCAGGCACATTTAACAACAAAAACCATAGTGTGAATGCAGACTAATATGTATAATAAATAAAAATTCATTATAAATTAATAAATTTACGAAGAAAAATACATTAAAGCACTTTTTATTTTGTTTATCTCATTGCAGAAGTTTTAAATGATGCTGTATTTGATGAGGATCATGATGAAATGGTTGTCGTTAAAGATATTGAAATGTTTTCAATGTGTGAACATCATTTAGTACCATTTTATGGAAAAGTGTCAATTGGATATTTACCATGTAAAAAAATTTTGGGTTTAAGTAAATTAGCACGAATTGTAGAAATATTTTCTCGCCGTTTACAAGTACAAGAAAGATTGACAAAACAAATTGCTGTTGCTGTAACACAAGCTGTACAACCAGCTGGCGTTGCCGTAGTTGTAGAAGGAGTGTAAGTATTTCTTTCATTTTAAATTAACTTGTTTCATATACAAATTTGACTTGCGTCGTAAACCCATCGTATTTCATGGCATTAGCAAACTCGATGTGTGGGACGCAAGGATTAAACTGTGTCAAAATATACGTAAAGTCAATTGACCGGTTCACACTGGTATTCTTCCATCATCATCAAAACGACATTTTTCGTTTATACTTGCTGTTTCCAACTGTACGTGTCATATACTAAGATATACTAAGATATAAATACATATATATACTAAGATATACTAAGATATAAATATATACTAAGATATAAATTCGCCAATAATACGACGAGGTTACATCACAGAGTCGACCTTAGAAAATAGGTATACGTATTACAATAACTAGCAAAGTAATATATCAAAATTCCTTCCCTTAATACTGCCATATACTCGTAAATATAAAAATTTGTAGGAAAATAAAAAGCAATATAACAAAATTTTAAAAATTGGTTTATTCATTTTTATACCTTCATTTAAAAAATGACGAAACAATTTGGGACGAATTGTTTAATCAAGTTTAATTAAATATAAATATTTGTTTATTATACTACGAGTATAGATTAATTTCAATTTTTGTTAATAGAAAAAAAAATTGAATTTTAAACTTAGGTAAATAATAATTGAAAATAAAACAAGCACAATAATACGAGCCCTGTCAACAGGAACAACGCCCCTAATATTGTGTTTGTTTCAAAATAGAATATGACAAAACGAGATATGTATTTACAAAAAGGAGTGAAAATACAAACATATATTATTTTATTTTGTATCGAAAAATGACGAATTCAACATTTTTCGCTTCGATGGTAATCTAGTTAAAATGTCAAAGACATTTACAAAAAAATATATACATATACTGTAGATAGCATAATACCAAAATTGTATAATAAAAGTTTGTGAAAATTGGTGTTCCAGATTGCGCTTTGTACGCGCCAGCCGTGGCAACCACATGGTCGAAATCATATTTAAACATTAATGTCGAAATTATATTTAAACATTAATCACTAATTTTTTTAGATTATTTTTTGTTTCTGTTCGAGCAAATGTCATACACAAAGGGGCAAATTATGCATGAGGTTCGACGCAAACGTAAACGAAATCGTTCGAATATTAAATGGTTTTACAATTATATAGGTGAGCGATTTTATTTAATCTCTGCATGACCTTAGTAAATTCTCCATGGGATGGATCCTTAATGCAAATCTCCGCAGTGTGTATTTGAGATGAGTCAACTACAGTCTGTGACGCATGATGAACACCAAGTAGGTCGGTAAGGTGACCATTCCATGCGTCATTGTTGACACAGAGGTATCCATCCCGGTTTCGAATGGCGGTTAACAAAGGTCTGAAAGTATGATGCAATCCGGAAATTCCTTTAAAGAAATTACGCCAACTGCTCTAACGCTGAGTTGTTGTACTTTCAGTATATCGGCCCTTCACTACTATTGCTTCTTCCGTCTACAAATCCCCTTAGCTGCTCTTCTAGCAAGAACAACATTTTTCCTCGCGATTATGAGACATTCTGTACTTCACCATGAGCTATATTTTGTTGCTCGACTGCAAGACGACACTCTTCATCAAACCAATCATTCTTTAGTCTGACTTTTATTATACCTAAAGTCTGCTGAGAAGCACCGACAACCGAAGATTTGGCTACCTTCAAGACAGAGCTAACAAAGTGATTCTGGTAATTAGCTTCCTCAATGTTGTCACGGGCAAAATCCAGATATCTTTTCTTTTGACCTTCATTTATCAGACCATTCAAAGTCGAAACGTTCCATGCGTTGTGCTGTGTTCTCAGACCTGTGCGAAAACTTCCCTCGTAGCTTTGCAGCGATCAAATGATGATCGCTGCTACATATTTGGTTGCTGGTCGATAAGTTCTCACAACCTGCACAACTCGAGCTCGCCTTTTAGAAATTAACACGTGGTCAATTATGCGAGGATGAGTCAAAGTACATCATTCTCCACAATCGTCGCAGTTTCGTATAGGGGACACTAACCTATGTTTTCACACAAGCCTGATTTCTGCTATCTGTAGCATTAAAGTCCCCAATTACCGCAGTCTAACATCGTGTTCGAGTATAGTGCCCATCAGATCAACCAGTCACTCTAAAATGAGTCTTTATCTTGGAACTGACTAAATTCTGTGAGCGTGTTTATACCAATTATCGACAGGTTGTCTAACTTCATATACAAACAAAATATCCTCCTTTACCTGTGGCCCGAGAATTCCAAGAATCCAACTTCCAAGATTTCCAAGGTCATCTCCTAGTCATCTAAGTTACTGTAAGTTTCACGTGCCGATCCTAAATTTCGTGTTTGGGTTCTTGAGCGGTGTCCTGGTATTAGCTTGGCAGTATCCATTTTTCTATTGTTGACATTATAAACCGTGAATTTTATTTACGGATGCGAGTCATCAGTACAGAGATCCAACCGTTCAATCGCCTGCTACGACAAGCTAAGGATACCGTGGTGATATATACACTCGTTGCACTTTAACTTACAGTTTAATGATGGCTTGCACAGTCTCATTTATTAATGCACAAACGATTTTCAGCTATGCGTGTCTCCGGATCCCGTATTTTTTCAAGGTACTTGACCATATTAATTTATTCTCTCCATGTAACTAGGAGACGAATGTATTTGTATTTGACAATTGACCAGGCGTTCGACTGCTGATGAATATTCCAGTCGAACCTCTCCGAGTGTTTGATTGCAACTCTTCAATTTAATAAATTCCCCAGATTTCTCCACTTCCATTTTTCATTCTACTTATTTCAATCATATTCCGTAATAGTCTGTATTGTGTCAGCCGCTTCACATTTAAGAAGCACTATTAACGTAGATTCACAATTTTCTTCGTTAAGAAGTGAAAATACAGTAAAAAATATGAAAACAAACAAATAAAGACTGAAAAATTAATTTTCTTTTGATGAAAATTATATGCGTTGATCGAGAAGTATTATACATTTGGGATTTAGAAAACACCAACATTTAACAGCAAAATTCCAAAACAGAAATAATACAGCTTTTGCTATATTAAAAAAATAAGATGCCAAAACTTGGACTTAATATTATGCTTAAATTTATCTCTACACAAGCTTTTTAGGTCGTTTATTTCTTAAATGTTAATTTCTTACATTATTATTATTATTATTTAATTTTATTTAGAGTGTTCGTTCCTAAAATAGTTTTATTTAAAAATACATTTTGCATTCGAAATACTGAATTTTTATATCTGTACTTAAATCTACTTGAGATCATCTACTGGTCACTAATTAACAATTAAATTAGTAATATAATTTTTCCCCGCTTCAATTCCATCCCCATTTAAATCATTAAAATTTTTATTTTGTTTTTTAATTTCATATAAATATATATAATAATAATATAAATAATAATAATAATAATGGGTCTGTCGGCTTGTAACGTCGGACTTCAGATACATGATCTATCCATATATTGGATGTGTCACTCACTTCTCCTGTTGGAAAGCCCAAGTTGTCGTGTTCCAACTTACACGAGATAGAGCTGGCCAAGTGGACCAAACCATCGTATTCCAACTTCAAAAATTGTTGACCCTATTATAATTGTAATGGTGAAAATTTCTCAGAAAAAATGTTGGGCACTGAATATTGTATTAAAAGCGATAGTAATAGATACGCTTGAGCAATGTCAATATTTCTGTCATATGTACATGTACACATATGGACAAGTTTTATTATTTTGTTATTGTTTTCTCTTATATTGCTCATAGTAAATTGTAGCGATTTCCCCCACACTATTGAATATGCTTGGATACGAAACGACGAAACCTTGGTAAACACGCACAAATGCACAAGGAACAAAAATAATAAATATTGTATTTTTAGTTTATATTATATATATTATTCTATTATGAAAAATTGACTGGCAGTATTAATTTGTTAATTTTATTAATTGTGATTTATTAATAAAACGGCCAAAACTTTAAATACTTACTTAAAATATAGAATAAATTGTTTCCGCCCATATGTATGCAACTTGTTTGACATTAAATAACACTAACACGTGTTCATATATCGTTTCATAAATATAAATATAAACAATCGACGGAAAATGGCAAAATCTGAAATACAGGCTTAATTCATTGCATGTCGACGCGATTAGATACACGTCGTACGGTGAAAAATGTGATTCATTTTCGTAATTTTCTTGTCCGTTAGAAATCTTATATGTATTATAAATAAAAATGTCATAAAGTGCTAGATAAACTAAATATGTAATTCAATAATGTTCTAAACCCATCGTTGATTCACACGGCAAATCAAAGTTCTAAGATTTGTTTTGGACATTAGTACAGAATTCATTGCATATAACAAAATTTTGACATTTCGCGATACTCAGCATATATTCAGCAAAAGCTGTATTATTGTTGTCAGTTGTGTAATGTTCATCTGGCAGCACATTATATTAAGTGGAAATGCCACGAAAATTATGTAGATAGAATTTAAATTTAATTATTTTCTATTTTGTAGCTTAATTTATTTAGTAAAATTCAAACTAGGCGCTATTCAACATATAAATAATCTCTTTTTTGTCTATAATTTTAAAAGCACCTACATTTTGTGCCATTGTTTTATGGTCGAAAAAGTGCATTTTTCTTATAAAACACTTGAAAGCGTCGTTTTTGCTACAGTCAGGCCCGTTAATCATATGGCAAAGTGGAGAGTTAAGTTAACCGTGTTAAAATGTATCTTAGCTCGAGCAGCATACGATGCTTTAGCACCCATAAACTGCATCTAGTCGAAACTTCCATATTGTACCGGCACAGGATATCCAACTGCACCTTTATTCTTTTTATCCTCTTGTTTAGGCGGAATTATTGATTCTCCTTCAAAATTGTACTTTGAATTCATTTTTAAGACCGGACGCCGCACCAACTGCTACTTTAATTCGATTTTTTTTAACTCGTCTAGAATCATACCTTTGTTCACAACAGCTACCACCAATTGTAACATGTTTGCATTTTGTTTATTCACGACTACTAACTACTTAAAACACAACAGAGGTATTTACAGTACAGGCATCGAGAAACTGCAATTATTCGTCCTTTTCGGAAATATATTTTATTTGTAATTCAAAACCCAATTTTAAAATATTAAATATATACATACAAATAAATTTTAATATTTATTTACTTCTAGGCACATGTGCATGGTCATGAGAGGTGTTCAAAAAATTAACAGCAAAACCGTCACATCTACAATGTTGGGAGTATTTCGGGATGATCCAAAAACCCGAGAAGAGTTTCTTAATCTTGTTAATTCAAAATAAATATAAAATGGAAAATTAAAAAGCATATATTGTAAGGTGTAATGGTAACCTGCAAGTAAATTGTTTGAAACTTGTTGACTAAAACTAATTTAACAGAAATTAAATGGGAACAATATCGTATTATTGATAAATAATTTTTAATGTAAATAAAATTAATGAATGTTATAAATATGTCTGCAGAATTATCTTTATTTATTCGTTACTATTTTCATCATTACTGTCATTGATTTTTTTGTTAGTAGCTAAAACTGAACCGGGAGTTGGATATGGCCGCATTTGATACAATGCTCCAGATGCTGTAGCATCAGCACAAGTTTGTCGTTCATCATTATTCAATCCAGACGCCCACGTTCCCCTGGGAATATCCGAATAAGCAGCTGGATCCATTGGATCGAGTTTATCAGCCTCATCTCGTTTTTGCCTTCGTTCTTTCTTTGTACGAAGCAACGCCTTATCCAAATCTCTTGCTTTTGTTTTTTTTATTATTATCGGTACAGGTTCCACATTCGTATTAATGTTCATACTGACGGGTATTTTAAGATTTTCATCAACATCGTCGTCAGGAAAATCGTCCATATCTATTGGAGTAGATTCTTCTAATTCACGACGTAATGCACCAGCACTTTTGGAAATATGCGCTTTATGATGAGAAGGTGGTAACCACGAAACCGTATCATCAATTTGATTCCAATAATAATGTGTTCCACAGCCATAATCATACACTTCTATCCAATCTTTTGGCAAAGGATACCTTCGTAACAATCGTTTTTTTCGCTGTAAATAATCGTCAGATTGCTCAGTTACACCATCGCCCCATTTGTTTACGCAAAATAAGGTACATTTATGAAATACATTATATTTATTCGGGCAGCATTTATATCCAGCATTACCACCTTCTGCCATTCGAGATTTCATTTTTTCTTTCCATAAATTCTCCTCAGGTTTTCGAATATATTCAAAGTCATATTGGTTAGGTTCTTCAACTTCATCATAATCCTCGGCTATGATTTCTTCTTTATCATTTTTTTCTCGCTTTTCCGCGGTTTCAATCAACTTTTTGGCTTTATTTTTCTCAATGATACCTCGTTTAGCCAAACGTTTTAACAAAGCAGAAGGCAATGCGCTTTGCGGTTTTTCGGTATTTAAATCCATAGATTCCATTTTACAACGTACTTTTTTTTAACGATTATTAAAAATTTAATTTTAATAAATAACACTAATATGTAGCAATGGGAACTGCCGTAGTCTTGTTATTCGTCGACTTGACGTTTCCTTTGAGTTGTACATTTACACTGCAGTGCAGAGTGCAGTAACGAAAACATTAAAAATACAAAAAATGTAGTAATAGAATAATTTCACACAAATAAAATGGAAATTATTTGTCCTATCAACAGTGTTGTCAATTGACAAGTTGCATCGTGTGCTATTGACGATAGGAGCATCACGGATTCCACGTAGCGGATTTTTTCTAAAATAAAATTAGCTATCCATTGTCGTTTAAAATAAAAAAAAACTTGACGTTTAAAATAAAACTAAAACACTTAAAAACACACAGCCACCTAATTTCGAATATAAAAACCACAACAAATGATATATTGCTTCAAATAGATCGTTCTTTTTAATAATCATTTTTTCCGCGAGAGGATCTTTGCCTACAATCTTTTACAATCGTCAATAGCGGAAAAAAATTAAAAAATTTCCGTGCGTGTAAACAAACATTCGTAATAAAAGATTTTCTGAAAAAATGGTTCTCTAACTTTAAATTTGTATGTAATAATATTATTAAAATTGGAGAATACGGTTAATGTAATACGGTTAAAACTCCGTAACTCGTAATGCTTACATAATCGACCTCCAGGTCGATAAAATATTCAAAAATCACCCTTTTATTTACACATTCGACTAATACAATTTTTTAATACTACAATTTTAATAAATAAAAATTAAAACTAAACAAAAAATTTGTGGTAGTAGATATATGAATTATGGTTCATAATTTCATTTATACCACAAGTTTTTTGTTTACATTCACGATCAGCTTGTAAAAATTCTACTAGAAGCGCTTCTTAATGTTTCCAGTTTGTCAATTATTACACTTTATACATCGTATTTAGCTTGCCCACACGAGTGTATGACGTAGTACATGATGTATTTTCCTCGTTTCTTGCCTCTTTGCCTATAAACTATGTTGGAGTGGAGATATTTGAGTTGCAACGTATTCAACCAAAATTTAATATGATGTACCAAAACCGCCTATCTATAGACGACTAAGTAGATATACTTCATTCGAATTACTATATAATTCTCGTCCTCCGTTTCTTGTTGATTATAAATAATGAAGTTGCTGGTAGAACTGAAATAATGAAGATATAACATTACGTACATAATATAAATCTTTAAATAAACAATTATAAATCACTTTTAACTTACTTTCAGTTTTTGACGTACGTAGTCGATCAGGAACAACATATTTTCAAAATAGTCCCATTCTGCTCTATATTTATAGGCGCTTCCGGAAAATTGTTTAACCAAAACTAAGAATGTATAATTAAATTAAACATATATACATATATATGCTTTCCGTTTTGTAATTGTTACATTGCGGCCCCCACAATGATCTCGAGATTTTTTAATATTATTATCGGAATCGGAATCCATTATTACAATAACAATCGCTTATAATTTCAACAAAATATCAACAAAACAAGACAGATATGTCAATTTTATGCAGAGTGTAGGGTTCTTTATTTTTCCGCTAGAGCACACGGTCCAATCGTCAATAGAAATTTCCGCTTTTGGAATTAATGCACTATATATTTTCGCTGTATTGCTTACTACGCATAATAATTTTATTTATATTTTACAGTGTACATTATACATAAGTGGAATTTAGGATGAAAATATATTGTAATAAAATATATTTTATATTGTAAAAAAATATTATGTATATATATTTATCTAAACAATAAATTCGTCTACATAAACTTTTTATTTTTGTAATTGATAGACCTCAGTTTTCTTAATATAATAGTATTTATTGTATTGAGGAACGTAGGAAAAGTGTATCTTAAGATATGAGTGGTATTGATTTTTATTTATAGTTTTGGTAAAGAACTATAAATAAAAATCAATAAAATTAAATGTGCCTGCGTTAATTAGAAGTCATTTATACTAGCAATACCAATATATAATAGGCCGATTCTTAACATCAATTTTGAGATTGCATATGTATGTGTCGAGTAATAACAAACAAAAATCGCTCCATACAAATCATATGAAAACTACTTTTTTTTTGCATTTTTTGGCCTTAGATTTGTAATAACTTATAAATAAGGCCCAAAGACACTTTTTCATGTACCTGAGTACAAGGAACAACATGTTTTCGTTCATTTTAAGATGAAAAATTATTCAATTTCCGCACTTTTCATTAATGAATTTCAACAACTCTCAGTCAAGATTTTCATTATTTTTTTAGGGGAAAATATGAGAAATTAATAATTTTCGCTATTCGTGTCCCTTATTATTCATATTAAACTGAATCTGTTTCACAGTCGAAATAAGCGAGCTAACAAAAATCGGTTGATGTGAGTGACAGAGATAAATAAATTTTTTACGAAAACACATATACATATACACACATATACACACATATATATATATATATATATATATATATATATATATATATATATATATATATATATACCGTAATGTAAATGTACGTGAATGTGGTAGTATAAGAGAATAAAAAAAGTTCGTTTATAGTTCGTTTTTTGCGAATTCGTAAAATTGTTTGGTTTTGTTGTAAATTATAAATATTTTATATTGTATTATTTTATATTTCAATTAACCTTAATTGAATTCTGTTTTAATTTGTTCCTGGCCGCGCATATTTTATTATTTATAATCATTTTTTTATATAACAATAATATAATATTAATTATAATTAAAAAATACAATTTGAAATTATTATTTTCCATTTTTTCACTCGAAGTATTCGACCGTGTTGACAATCAAATTGAGTGTCAAAATTTTTAACCAGTTGAAACAGATAAAAAGTTAAAAAGTTAAAAAAAAATCACCACCGATAAATTTTTAACTTTTTAACTTTTTATGCGGCATTTTAACCAATTGAAACACGACATTACACTATTTTTGGATAAATTCCATTTGTCTCTGTCACTCACACCAAGCGATTTTTGTTAGCTCGCTCGTTTCGAATGTGAAACAGATGCAGTTTAATATGAGTAATAAGAGACCCTAAAAATTATTAATTTCTCATATTTACCTCTCAACTAAAATTGAAAATCCTGAGAATTGTTGAAATTCATGAAAGAGAACGATTTTTTTTTAATGTAATGATTTGTTTTCTTTTTGTTTTGTGATGATTTTTTTTATTTCGTGTTGATAAAATTTTCAGTTTATTTTGAGGATTGCAGTTAAAGCATATTCGCATTTTTGGGTAAATCGCGAATTTTCAAATTAAGATAAGTAAAATTAAATTTTTATATTTATGTAAATATAATAATAATACAGTCTTTGAAGGCCATTACTGGCCCCTTACTGCGTCAACCATCTGGCATACTGTCCTAGACAATCTGAAAAAGCCAAGTCATTCTCTACACCGTGGAGCTATATGTAAATATAGTTTATGTATTATTTCAATTACAATTTATTTAGTACATACTGTTATTTTGTACATACAAGTTTTACTTTTATTCGTGAAGAAATAGATTTCGATAATTTTTAATTAGATATTTTCCGATCTAAACCACGGGTTATCATATTATCTAACGGCGAATCATCGATATGCCATATTTATTATACTCCCATAATACCACAGTCGGTCCACGGCTCTCTATAATTACAGAAGCGCTTGACATGCTTAAAAACTGTCCCATAAGTACCTTCCGCAATTATGTCTGCAGTCGTATGTCTGCTTGTCTATTTGTATGCTTTATTGTGACAGCTCAACGTTATTGTTGTTGTATATTTTGATGAAATATTTGTCTGAAATCAATTCAATTGAATTGTTAACAAATTATATATTGATGCCTATTCCTTAAATAAAAATATAGAATAGTCTTCCTTAAATAAAAATTCTCAACACAAAATGTTTCAAAGTGGAATGAATAAAGGTGTATTGTTTTGTTTATAAAGATATACTGAAGATATATACAGCCATATAATCAATTTTACCTTACAAAAATTAAAACACTAATTCCATTGAAAAATAAAAAATACATATAAGTATCGGAAATTTATTTATTTCCATATAAAGAGTAATTTAAAATTTATATTTTATTTATTTTATCTATTTGATTAAATGTTAAACTGTGACTAAATAAAAATTTTTGCAACGGAAAATATATTCAAATAAATGATTATTAAACTCAAATAATTGCATATATTTTCCGTTGCAGAATTTTTTTATTTATATTATAGACCACTATGTATGTACCCAAAACCGTCTATAATACAAGCCAAAACATAATGAATCGATCACAGATCCCACTACAAATTGCCCCACATGCGAGTGTAGTAGTTACTATGAAAATTGATACAATTTATTTTGCTTCGTGTAAATCCACGACACCAACACTGTTACATGTGGGTTGTTGTCAAAATACAATTTTTTTTTGTGTACGTACATTTTAAGGTTAGAAAATTATTTGATTTCAGTTTTTGTTTGGTTTTTTTTTAATTTAAATTTAAATTATGTATATGATTGTGCTTATAATTTAAATATAATAATAAAACCAATAAAATTAATTTAAATTGATTTAATAATAATTATTGCGGCGTTTTTATTTATTTATTTTGAGCTTTGACCTTGGAGCATTTATTTTGAAAATTTTATGTACACAAAAATATTCACGAAATAGAATTTAATTTTATAAAATAAATAGTCTGTGTTGTTGTAATTTTGTTTTTTTTGATTACGTTTTTCATCTTTCGTAAAAACCGAATATTCTCGCTGATATAAAATAATGATTTCAATTAGTATGGGTTACAATTTTTATATTATTTCTCCTATATACGATATTTGTTTTTTCGTATACATATACGACACATACTATTGCGTGTGGGGCAAAAAGATTTAACTGTGTTCAACACATTTCGGCTTGTATTATAGACGGTTTTGGTTCAACACATTTCGGCTTGTATTATAGACGGTTTTGATGTACCGATAAAATAAATTTTGATTTTAGTGATTTTTTGGACTTTTTTTGGTATCATGTAACCTTATTTTAGCAGTTTTGGCTGCATACAATTTTGCATTTTAAAAATAATTTTTTTTATCACTAAAATTTGCGCTTAATTCCTATTAAGTTTCATACGAAAAATTTACTAACAGTATTTTTTAGGGTATTACACTGGGGGTCGATTATGTATCTTTCGTATTACGGCGAGTTACGAGAACTCGTAATCCATGAAGTCGTAATTGCGACATAACGCGATTATGTAAGCAAATACGACCAAAATATATTTTGATAAAATGTGTTGAATTATAGCATTCAGAATTGTTTTTATGTTTTAATTCGAAATTGTTTGTATTTAAAACAAATATAATTAAATTTCAAATAAAATCCAAAAAATAAAACAATTTTAGAATAATTTTATTTAATTATTTAATTGCAATACTAAATACATAAATTAATCTTGCAATTACTCGTATACGGTATAAAAATTAAATTATTAATAATTTATATTAGAAAAGGCAAAGTATTATTATATTATATGTACTATGTATATTAATATTTCGACCACACTAACAAGTGTCGCTGTTTTATCAAAATGGAATGAACATACCAACAGATTAAACTATTAAATTTTTAATAATTCATAAATGAATCCTATATTATTGACTACTAAAAATCATTAAAATCCATATAAAACTTATTTGGCTAGTTAATTTTGACTAATTTTCCTTAAAAACAATCATTTTAACCATTACGAGTTGCTTGTCGTACTAAAAAACTTGTACGAGTAAAACAACAACAACATGTCGCAATTACGAGAACTCGAAATGTCTTATATAATTACATAATCGCGTTTGGTCGTAATTTCGAGAAACTAAATACATATACACATGTGCGAATGAATACGACATAGTACGTAAAAAAATCGTTATATGTATGTCCAAAAACCAGCGACCAGCGTAGCTAAAATTTTCTAGCTAAAAAAGTGGGCAATTCTAGCAGAAAAGAATACATTTTGATTCTTTTTTTTCACATGCGCACTTTTTATTTGACATTTCGACATTTTAAAAATAAAACCTAAAATTATATGTAAATCAATAATCTTTAAATAATTCGAAACATCATAATTTTTATTTTGTTCATGTTTACGTTTTGTGATGCTGACGCACGTGGCGTTACTTTATCGCACTTCAAAACTAGCCAGTGTCGTAACACCATTAAGTCCGATTTAGATGTAGAAAAATGCTTGCCATGCAATAAAAGCAGACACTAGTTTATTACAATTTACGTGTGAATAACAAGAACAGCAATATAAACATGCAAAATTTTGCTTTTGACTTTTTTTGAGCAAATGTTACTATAAAAGTGAAAATGCTACCATAAAATATATTCAACCCGAGTATATTTTATGGTAACAAATTGGAAAAATATATATCCAAACAATCAGCGAATAGACGTCAAATTTTTATAGTTGTGTTTTAAATAAAAACATACGTTGGTACATATTTGTTTATTTTTTCTAATTTAAATATTAATTAAAAATCCAATTTTAGTAAACAACAAAATTATAATATTGAAGAACGAACTAGTTCAAAATTATCCAGTTCCACCGATTATTTATGGTAATAAAATAATTAAATGTTATTGAGGTTATGTTTTATTATAGCATCGTCATTTTTGTTTACATACTCTTTCTCAGTTTAATTAATGGAATTTTTTTTGGTTTATATATTTCAAAATTTTATAGATTAATTTTGACAAGTTCCTTGTAACATAGCCAATATATTTCATACATTTCTTTCAAACTTATCAAAATCTAAATAGAAATGTATTTATTTATTTTACTAAATTTTACGTCATAAAATGTTCGCATATTCTTCTATCACAAAACGAAATATTACTTTACCATAAAAATGGCGAAACACTCAAATCGCACCCGTATGCGAGGGATATTTCTTATCTATACAATAGTTGGAATAGTGCCATAAAAAAATACCTTTTTTTGCCAGTAAATTATGGCAGTATTACTAACACATACACAATTATTTTTACAGTAATTTTACTGGAAATGTTTTTGCTTTCTCTCACACATCAATCGAATCTGTATTTATGCCCCATTCTGATTTTACTATCAGTAAATTTTTCGTAATGACAATAAGTCGCAATTGCGACAAATTTAGACAGTGCAACTGGAAACCTCTTAATAAATAAATTGGATCCAATTTTCGTTTATAGGGTGCAAATTGAGCGACATCTCTTTCGAGACACATATTTTAGTTCTGTCCATTGTATGTACTATTTGACTAGCGCACCTATAAATACAATTCGATTTATTTTTGTTTTTGTCATAATAATTTAACTCCAATTTTTGTACTAGATTTTTTCAAGAGAATTCTGATTTTATGTTACACGCGCGTCTGTTTCATCGTGTGACAAATTATTGTTATTTTTGTATTTAATTGAACAAAAGTATTTTTGAATAAATATCTTTAATAAATGTGAGATTTGTGATTAGTGAAAGACAAACAATTCCTATTGAAAAAACGTTTTAAATATAAATCTAATTTTACTCAAAGAATTTAACTAGCGAGAAAAAAAGATGGATCCCTCAAAATTAAAAGTTGTTGAATTGCGAGCGGAATTGGCGGCTCGTGGTTTGGATCAAAAAGGTGTAAAAGCTGTCTTGGTTGAAAGGCTGCAAAAAGCTTTAGAAGATGAAGGCGCTGAAGGAATTACAACACCAGCTATTGGTAAGTATATTGAATAAATTATATAGCGGGAAATTTTAAGAAAAACAATTGTCGCGTTTATGTATGAAATCACAAACAATTGACGCATATTGTATCATAATTCGACGCCATTTTGATATATTTTTTGTTTTCTCTTCAATTTCTTTTTTAATAATCGAAAATACCGGTTCGTGAATTTTTGCTCTTTGATTAATTTTTATAATACAACATAAAATTCCTCTTTCCTAGTAATGAATATAATATAAATTTTCATCTATTTTTTTTTTGGATAAGAATTATGAATAGCCACATAGTTCGCAAATAAACTTGAGATGTAAATTTTTACTATGTAGCTACTAGTTGCATTATTGAAATACAAAGTTGAATTACGAATTGTAGCTTAAAAGTGTTATATTCAATTTTTTGAAATAATCATTTAGAATCAATCGATGGTGACTCAGTGCAACAAGAAAGTAGTGAACCACCTGATCATGATCAAGAAGATGATGAACATGTTGAAGAATTGGAAAACATTGATGACCAACCGGAAGAACATGATGAAGAAGACGATGATCAAAACCCCGATAATTATGAAGTGAACGATGAAGTTGGGGAAGACGATGTTAAAGAAGATGTTTTGATTGAAACACATGAATGTTCGTCCACAAAACCATTAGAATTAATAAATGAGGAAAAAGCAGAACATGAGGAAACAGAAAATGAGGCCGTACAAATAAAACCGGATGAAGTATATTCGTTATAAACATAATTTTTATCAAATATATTTACTTCTTTTTTTTTTTAAATGTAGGCTGAAAATGTGGAGGAACCTAAGAAAGATGATGAAAATAAAGAAGTGAAGGATTCGCCAAACAAGGATAAAGATGTGAAAAAAGGAGATTATTCAGATAGAAAAAATCGGAAGCGTGGCCGATCTCGTTCACCCCCAAGACGTGGTGATCGAAGATCACCTACACGTAATCAACCTGCTAAAAATACTGACGATTTTACCAAGGAAGAAGAAGAACCTCAAATTGATGAAAATGCAGTGCTTCTGAGCTGGTGTAAGTTCAAACTATGATTTATTTATTTCAATTTTCATTTCCTAAAAAACAGAGTTCGTCTCAAATAAGCCTTAGTCTCATTCGTATGAGAGCGGCATAAAGTTTATTTGAGACGAACTCATGACGAAGGCAACATAACAAATTAAATTATTGAAATATTTGATAGTGAGATGGAAATAATTTAACTTTATTATGTTGACTTCGTCTCGAGTTCAGCTCAAATAAACCTTAGACTCATATGCATGAGAGCGGCTACAAAGTTAAATATATTTCAACGCAAAGAAGAGAAAAGGGGGCGTGTTTTTCGTCATTTTAGTTGATTTGATTTCCTAGGATATAAATCGGTCTCGAGTACACGGCTTCATATTTATTTAATAAGATTTTTTTAAATTTACATTTTATTTTAAACTGTATAGGTAGGTGTAATAGTAATTATGTAAATGTAATAGGCGCGCTCGAATGAACTTTTTACTTCAAATAATTTATGAGCTATGGTTTTTCTAATTAATTTTGTGGTATGAAAACAACGAACAAAAATGGGTGATTCGTGTTTGTATTGTTTGTAGGTGGAATCACAGAAGGTGATAAAGTGATAATCATCCATCACTTAAATAAAAATGATATTACATAAGGTCACCACAATAGTCATCTTTTGTGGATCTAACTTCTTTGATACTAATTTTTACTATCCCAAAAGTGATAGGTTCGTTTCATAAATAAATTCATATCTAACTTCTTTAATTCAAATTTTTACTACCATTTCATATAGCAAATTAATGTAATAATCAGATTTATAATTATTTGATTATAAATTAATATTACAATTAATAACTCATTAATATGTTATTTAAAAAAATGTGTTAATTTAATTAGCTTTTAAATATAACATTAATAATTGCTAAGTTACATGTATTTATGTCGGTCTAAAACAGTTTGTATTGTTGATTTAAAATTATTTTTAACATATAGGAAATATAATTTAGTACTATTTTGAACATATATGTATCAAAGATTGGAAACAAGCACAAAATTTCGATCAACACCAAACAAAATTCTCTTATATCAAGTACAAACAACTACAAAACAGAAAAGGCAAAAAAATAAAAAAGTTGGTTTGGGAGGGTTTTTCTTTCAATTATACTTTTCATTCAAACAAGTGCAAACGAGCAAACTAGAAAAAATAAATTTGTTCGTGTTTGTAAATTTATCGGTTTACTTGCAAGCAAGCAAGAATTTGTTCGGATTTCCCAAAATGTTTGGAATTTTACGTTTTATTATCCAGTTTGTGTTGTTCCTTGTTCGTCGAAGTGAAGGAGAAAAATATTGTTAATTAAATAGGTACATTTTATATTATACATTTTATGTTTTGTAACCTGTTAAATGAAATAAAATGACTTATTAGTTCCTCAATTGGGTCATATTTTATATAGGCCTGATTATTTACCTTTTTAAATTTCATATCAACGGTTTGTTTGAAATTCCTAAAGATTTCTTTACAACTTGTACAGCAGTTTTGTATGATTAATTTGGAGATAATAATGATTAAATAATCAAAATTATTAAATATCTCTAATTATGTTTTCAAGTCAGCTCGAGCTACTTGCAATTTTGCAAGCGAAGACGGACGGACAAACAAAAACAAAAAAGAAAACGAGCGAAAAAACGAGAAAAGAAAAATTCGAGTAACAAGCAAAAACAAACAATAATTTTGTTATTTTAAAAAAAAAAAACACTTCGATTACACTCAGTTTGCTTGTTTCTCTGATATGTATATAGGAAGTTCCATCAACTGTAGGCGGCATTACTGTGTATGTATACAGGGTGTCCTTAAAGTGGCAGACAGGAATAGTACGGTTGGATTCCTTGATCTAAGCGAAATGGCTTTAATTCTATCACTTCGCACTGTAAAGCCTCCCTATTAATTTATAGACGTTTGAAGAGGAACCTTCAACTAAAGAGTATTTCAAATTTAAACAAAATTTTTAGAATTGAAATTTTTTTAAGAAAATGTTTGTTTCTGCACCATTTATCTTTTAACAATTACCGACAGTAAATATTTTTTGATGAAAACATAGTTCAGACTCTTAGCTTTCAAGGTGATGATACAAAAAATAAAAATTCTGATGCACAAAAATTCACCACGAAGTTAGCTGCATGAGTTGAAATATTCACTACTCGAAATATAATTTCATTAGTATAGCCTTTTTGTTAATAACGAAAATATTATGACTTGAGTAAAACTTTTTGATTAACTATACTAACTATTTGTAAGTAAGCTAACTGTTTGTTATTTGTGCAATATTATGTTATCTAAAAAAAATAAAAATATTACAATAAAAATTTTGTCTTGGTAGATCTCTTCGATCATTTATAAAAGAGCCGTTCTCCCGCAAATTCCTGTCTGCATTAACAAAATTGTCAACTGCTGGCAATCTACGATTAGGGTATCGATCTCGATATATCCGTTGTGTAACCGTCCGAGCTCCATTAGCCTCGTACAAAATGCATACCATATCCACATATTCACTAGAGCATTGAATAATTACATATAGAAGGTGACACTTCCAAATTAGCAGCGACATATGAGCATGGCGTCAACAATCTTTACTAAATTATATTAAAGTGTCTTTGCTTTTTTAATTATTGCTAGGTTCCTGTGATACGAAAAACCATATAAAAAAAAAATATTTTTTCATTTCTTACTACTTTATATTTATATATATGTAGTGTATACTCAAACCTTTAATTTCAATTTATCTAAGATACCTCTGCTGGCAGCGCTATAACAATTTATTTTTTTTAGTGTCATTTCTATATGTAATTATTCAATGACTAGAGGTATAAGGATTCATTTTTTAATAAATGTTTTTAAATTTCAACTAATTCACTTTTACATGGCCTACGATAGTTTAAAGACTAATTTATATTTAATTATTTTATGAAACAAAACCATTTTGTTAACAGGTAACGATGATTAGTTAATTATCTACTGTAAATATTTGTAAATAATTTGTTTAATTCAAGTTTATTTTATACCAACATACTTGTGTCTAATGAAGAAAATGCAAAATTTTTATTGTAATCTTTTAATTTTTTTAGATAACATAATGTTGCAAATATGTATAACAAATAGTTAGCTTTTCTGAAAGCTAAGAGTCTGAACTATGTTTTCATTAAAAAATATTTGCTGTCGTAGGGGAATTGTTAAAAGATAAATGGTACAGAAACAAACATTTTTCTTAAAAAAATGTCAACTCTAAAAGTTTTGTTTAAATTTGAAATACTTTTTAGTTAAATATTCATACCTATTATACCTTATTTAAAAGCAAATTTTATCAGCTTTTTCGACAACAAATTGTTATTTCTCCAGATATTAATTTATCTTTAATACAAGCTGCTATGTTTGAAAGCTCCTATTCAAACGTCTATAACTTGATAGGGGGCTTACTTTGCAAAGTGGTAGAAGATGGTCATATTCGCGTTGATCAAGGAATCCAACCATATTAGTCGTTTCAGCCACTTTAGGGACACCCTGTATAAAGGGGATGCAAATTGTCAAATTCATGTTTTATGGTAAAATTTTGATCAAATTTTTTTCATCAATGGCCATTTTCATTGACCTGAATTACTAAATTCGAATTGAATCAATATTTAGATAATTATCTATTAGATTCAGATATTATTTATTAGATTCACCCAATTGGGTAACTATTCCCTTAATCGAGCTATTGTAGTGAATTGATTGTTGGATTGATACTCTTCACTTCAGCTAAACAGTTGTACTAATAATTATTGTTAGAAGTTAAACACATTTAATCAGCTATGATCAATAGACAATTCAATTTTCAATCCATTTTTATAATATTTCATTTTATACATACTCCAAACTCAACGACAGAATTAGTTTACCTTCTTTTTTGCACAAGTTAACTGTATTTTAGAAAAAATATTTCTCTTGTAAAATCGGAAGAAGTACTGAACAATATTTATAGAATAGTAATTAAAGAGATATTGTTCTAGTCCTTCCGTAAAATTGAATATATGTGTAGTATTATTTAAGACTAATTTTTAAGTTAAATATTAAAATTTAATTAAAAATCCTGAAATTTCTTTAGAAAAAGTTGAATCTGTGACTTTAACATAATGTTTCTAAACGAAAACCATCAAAACCAACACAAATGTATTTTGTACTTTTTTCTTCATGGTTTCTCCATACGGCATACGTATAACAGATTTTTGTTGGTTATGGAAGCATCCAAAAAATAGCATCCTCGTTTTTGTTTACATATTATATTTCATGCAGATATAAAATAATTTTAATGACGATAATGAAATCACAAAATCAGCACAAATTAAAAAATTGGAAAAATTAAAATGATTCGTCCAAAGATAGTTATATAGATATTTTACTGAAGAACAAAAATTTAATTTATTTGGGCCCGACGGGACGCTTATGTGAGACGTACAAATGATAATTATTATTACCAAAAAATATTATGGGCTTTATTTTTGAATTTTTCATATTCAGGAAAGTCACATGAAGTTTTCAATTCTTTCAACAACTGATTAAATATAAATCATTAAAACTTAACTTTATTAGTTCTTAACATTATCATACACTCTTGGATTATTGTTATTAGCGTTACTCTATTTAAATAGCTAGATTCAACGGATCAGTTTTTTAGAAGCGCCGAAAACTACGCATTGGCATGTTGTATTTTTTACTGTATTGATTTATCGTATCTCCTACTGTTTCGGTGTGTAGGTCGTTATGTATGGTCGTATTGTGTACATACCAATCTGCATTCACAATTCTTTGCATTCGTAATATTCGTGACTGTGTGGATGCCTTGAATCTGCACCAGCCAAATCAGCCTTTCACATCGAAACCTAACCAATAATTTATTACAATTACACCAGGTCCCAATTTTATTACAATTGCCGTTCGTGAGAAATGCGTGGCTGGTGTAACTTCTAATTGAACTTGCATCGGTACTTTACGAAAACGCCGAAAAATATTACTTAATTATTTTGTGTAAACAACAACTTAGTTTAGTAGAAAAATATCAAATTTAGATTTTATCACCTGTAATAATTTATTACACTAGACCGCCATCATATTTTGGATAAAACTGGCCATTGTTTACGCTATACGGTATACATATACATACCTTGTAAAGCGGTGTAATTTAATTATTTTAGGTTAAATTAACTTATAAGTTAACGAAAAATACCAAAAAGGTTGATTTTATCATCTATAATAACCTGTCACCATTTTGGGTAGGACTTGCCTTGCTTTACACAATACACAGTATACATGTATCTTGTCAAGTAGTATAATTTAATTATTTTGAGTTAAAATCAACAAAGTTTACTAGAAACCTATTAATATTCAAAGAAAAATGCTAAAGATTTTATCACTTGTAATAATTTATTATACCAGACCGGCCATCATTGTTTACACGCCAAAAGTGGTGTGTAAAAGTGTAACTTTTATTATTTCAAGTGATGAAATCGATATTTTGGTGTTAATTTTTCAGTAATTTTTTTAAACTAAGTGAATTTTACCCAAAATAATTAAATTACACCGTTTATAAGGTATAAGTATACCGTATAGTGTAAACAGTGGCCAGTTCTATCCAAAATTTGGTGGGGATCTGGTGTATTAAATTATTACAGGTGATGAAATCGTCATTTTGTTATTTTTATTTGAATACGTTTGCATTAAACTAAGTTGATTTTTACACAAAATAATACCATAATTTCTTTCGGCGTCTTACCGTAATTAATTTGTAAAAAATTTTGGCCTAAGTCCTATCTCGATATCACAATTACATCAAAAGTTACAAAGTTACAAAGTAGTGCAGGTTCAATTAGAAGTTACACCAATTACGTGTTTCTCGCGAACGGCAATTGTAATAAAATTGGAATCAATGCCGTTATTTTGTGTTTTGGGGAAAGATGAAAAAAAACAACTATAACAGATTTTCCCCCGAAGTGTCTTCTAGGAGACAATGAAAAAACGAAATGCAAAATAAATTCCTTCAGATCAGAACAGTTTCAATAACGAATATTTAGTGAAATATTCGTTATACAGCATATTTTTCCTTTCCATGTTCCTTTTCATCTCTCCGAATCGCAGAATAAGGGTGTCAGTGCTCTTATTCTGTGTTTCGGGGAAAGATGAAGAGGAAGGAATTATATCAAATTTTTTTCATTTTTTCCTCATTCTAGGAGGAAATGAAAAAACAAAAAGGGAAAAGAAATTCCTTCACATTTTGAACAGTATCAAGTATTATTTTAATGTCGTTTTCGTTTGATTTGTTTCCCCTCATTGGCCGAGTACACTGATATTGTGCGTCAATCGAACATGAAACCGATTTACCCTCATTTATATTTGTGTTTCTGTTTTCTGACAAAAAAAAAATGAAGATTCACAAACAAAACCGTCTGTAGTTAGACGGCTTTGATCACAAAAGTTAAAATGCAGCACAGTGACAGATAAAATTATAGTATTGGTGTAAAATAGGGGTAACTCGGTCGAAAAAACCAGAGTAGACAAAATTGCACTGAGTGCAAAAAATTTAGCTGTCAGGCAATTTTTTTTGGTTCAAACGAACGGTTTTCGTGTAATTTTTTGCACTCAGTGCAAGTTTTTATGTTCAAACGAAAACGACATAAGTGAAACATTCGTTTGACAGAATATTTTTTATTTTCAATTTCCTTTTCATCATTCTCCGAATCACAGAATACTGATGTAATAAATTGTAATAAAGTATGGGTTAGGTTTCGGTGTGGCGGGCTGATTTGGCTGGTACAGCTTCAAGGCACTTTTAACTACATTCTTTGAAGGTTTATTATGTTGGAAGCGCAAGCAGAGCCCCACTATTGAATACGTCCAGATTGGTTTAACTATCATTTTATATACCAAAACCTGATTGTCTAGGCTAAGTTTGAATGTTTTACAATTAACCAGTTCATCTGGAATAGCTTAACTTCATATGTTGATATTTAGTTTCAACGTGTTTCTTTCATATCTGCCTTCTACTTAAGGCTCTACTTTACCTAGAACAAAAATTAAAATTTATGTCGATATTTAAATGCCAAAACAAGCGTCTAAAATAAAATTTGAAATAGTGTAAATCTCCGCTATCGAAAATTACAAAATATTCCATGAAAAAATTGTTTTTTTGAAATTTATGACATCTAATTAAAAAGGGATGAACTAAAAAATGCACGATATTTAGTTGATTCCTAAACCATTTTTACATCGAAGATACATTTTTGTCAATAAATTGATTTGTCAGCTTATCCATATAAAATAGTTTTCAATTGAATTTTCAATTTTCTCGCTCATTAGAACGAATTTTTATAAAAACATGTGTTAATCGCTAGAAAATATCTTCCTGAACGTACCCATAAATAAAACTTTTACAGATTAGTGGAAAAATATTGATAAATTATGTTTGTGAGTGAATGGTTTTTGTCAAAAATTCATCAACTTTGAAACGCAATTACGAGAAAACTATAGCGAATTTAAAAAAAAGCGTGTTTAGTCGCTTGCAAATATACATATTTAACTTTGCTATAAAATTCAAATTAAGTCAATGCCTAAGTTTATGTGGCCATAAAACAATTTGTAAGATACACATGTTTTCGCAAATTGAGTAAAGTAGAGCCTTAAGTGGAGACCTAGATATTTTACATTTTGTTATTGCGGTACGTTGATATTATTTAACAGGAAAGGTTAACACAGTGTGAATGTAATCTATACACTCGTTGGCCTTAATTCTCAAGTTAACCATTTAATTAGTTAACCATGCTTCATTTGCATGCAAATGTTCTAGCATATTTCTTGACGCTATATCTGGAATTTGATGCGAAGATATTGCTGTATCGTCTGCAATGTTCAAATGTTGATCCTTTACAAAATTAGAATTTGGAAAATCTGAATAGGAACCAAGCGCCAAAAAATATCAATATAACATATTGTAGTTTGTTAGAAAAACTTATTATTATTAAAATAGTTGTTAAAGGCCATTGCCCGCCCCTTACTGTGTCAACAATGTTCCAGCGGTTTCGAGCTTGGTCTTCATACTTTCTTAGATAATCTGCAGAAGCCAAGTCGTTCTCTACACCGTGGAGCCATCGTCGCCTGCAACGAGCTCTGGTCCTATCATATGGTGCCACTCCTTTCAGAGATCGTGACCAAGCCAACGTACTAGCTGAGATTTTACTTCATGTACAATATTGGATCTTCATCAGATCTCTGAGATCAAATAATAAAAAAACATGTCTACATTTATATGTAAAAAATACAAATTGTTCCTGCTTTTGTCTTATATGTTCAATACAAATTTCTCGCCTCAAGCCACCAATTGAATGTAGGTGAGGATATATCACCTAGCTCACCTGGCGAGACTCATAATAGCAAAATATGATTGCGGAGACTTGCAGTCGCCAAATGTCACTTAGGTGAGAAAGATAATTAAACAAATTTTAAAAATATGTTTTGTTATTATGGGACAAAGTGAAATTCAACAATTTTCAAATTTGTTTATAAACACAAAAGTATCCGGATACAGACTATAGATTTTTAAATGTTGGCTAAAAGATTTGGTAAAATTATCTAATTCAAGAAAACTAAATAATTATAAAATAAATAAAACTGTTTAATTTTATTTTAATAGACACACAAACTCTGAATTATTTGATTTTTACTAATAAACACATATGTCAATTATTGTGAAAACTGCCTATTAGATCAGGGAAAAATATAATAAACGACGCATACCGCCGCTTAAACCACTCGCTAAAATAAAAGCAAGAATCAGAATACCAACATGCAACTCACGCGACTTGAATAATCATTGCGAGAAAGTTGGCGAGGTAAGAACCATAATAGGCCTAAAAATAATTTAAAATAAGCTAACACTGCACTTTTGATTATTTAATAATATGTATATAAAATATTAAAAAGATAAAGACTACTATCATTACTGCACTTTTGATTATTTTATTTAAATTTTATTGCGCGCATCGATTTTACATTCAAACCTCACGACGATTTAAAAAAATGTACTCTTTCTACCACAAACATTCTCCTTATGATATGGTTTGGTCACAGTGAAATTATGTAAATACCAAGAATTGATTAGAAACAATTAAATTTAAATTGTAAGAAAAATTTTGAACGGCACTAATAAACTATTAAATATTTTGTTATTTTTTTAACAATAGATGATTCTGATATTCATTTGGAAGTTGAGCCTGATTTTGAAAATGCTAAACCGCTGTCAGATGCAGCATTGAGCCTAGCATGGGCTGGTGCACGTAGTACATTCGGGGTTAAAAGTGGACGCGTATTGTATGAAGTACAATTAACTGGACATAATCAATTTTATAATAATTTTCCGGATGAAAAAGATTTGTATGAATTGAGAGTAGGTTGGTCAACATTAAAATCAAACTTGCAATTGGGTGAAAATCCCCTTTCTTTTTCTTACGCATCATCTGGCAAGAAAGCCGTAAACAATGACTTTTCTGATTACGGGATTCGTTATGAATTAGATGACGTTATTGGTGCATACTTGGATTTAGAAAGTTCACCATGTAAAATTGAATTTACTGTTAACGGTAAAAGTCAAGGAACTGCATTTGAATTTGAAAAATCGGAATTGGAGGATGAAGCATTGTTCCCACATATTATTTCAAAAAATACTGTATTTCGCGTAAACTTTGGACAAGTGGAGAATGGCATGTTACCATTGATAAAACCAAAGAAACCTAAACATACTAAAGATGCTAAGCGCGAAAAACGTGATCGCCGTGATTCTAAGCGGTCTGATTGCGCAGATTCTGATAAAAAAGATAAACCTATTAAAGAAGAAGAGCCAATTTTAGACAAACCAGAAGAAAGCATACCAGACGACAGCAAACCAGAAGAAAGCAAACCAGAAGAAAGCAAACCAGAAGAAAGCAATCCTGAAGAAACTGAAAAAACAGAAATTGAAGAACCAAGTGTTGAAGTTAAAGACGAAGTAACGATTGATGTTGAGATGAAGGAGTTATCATCAGAGGAATCGGCTGCAACAGTAATATTAGAAACTGATGAAAATGTTAAAAAAGTGGATGATATATTCGAACCACCAGTTATTTTAGAATTGATTGAAGGTTATATCTATATTAATAAAGTAAATGAAGAAGAATTGGTTGCTGGACCAAAACGTCCTAATTCGCGATTAGATTGTGAAGTTATTATGATGGTTGGTTTACCTGGTTCGGGAAAAACTCATTGGGCAACAAAATATGCAGAAGATAATCCTGAAAAGTATTACAATATTCTGGGCAACACGGCTCTAATAGATAGAATGAAGGTAAAATGTAAACATAGTTTTTAGAATAATTTTAAATAATGTATGGTAATGAATTCTTAAAGATAAATGGAGAGGCACGGCGAAAATGTCATGTTGGTAAATGGGAGCGGTTGATTGAATGGTGTAATCGAACATTTATTGTGTTACAAGATATTGCTACAAGGCGGCGAAGGAATTTCATTCTTGATCAGGTATTTTAATTACTTTTAATTGTGTTAATTTTATTTTAACGTGGGAACAAGAGAATGCGGGTCTACCATTTATTTATATTCGTTCAATATCCACCGCAATGAACTCTGCTCTGTTTCATAATGGTATTATTCTCTCAATTAATTTAAAAATCGCATTGCTCATAGTAAGTATTATATATTGCTCTGGTTTTTTAAATTTGAATTTTCAGTGGCTATTACTTCTAGTAGATAATAGGTAGGTATATACTTCTTTAAAATTCCAATAACTCAAAATCGATTATTTTCCTCTCAATGCTAATAATTTTTCAAGTTCTTAAATTGTCTTTAATGATAATAAAGTAAAAAATATTATAAGGCGCGTTTAAAAGTAAGGCGATATGAACATGTAATTTAAGAAAGTTAGAAAGTGTACAAAACCTATATTAAAATATTTCATGTAAAATTTGCAATCGGATAATTAAGTTTGAACTGTATTTGATAACTTCTGAACAAAGTGACAAGACGACGATCAACATTACGCTGACAACATTTATTGTTTATTTATCTGTACAGGAATATTGGATATTGTCAGTAAGTAACTATTTTGATCATCGTTCCAATGAAGCTGCGAGCAAAGGCTGGGATGACTTCAACAATGAGAAATTATGAAACAATGAGCAAATCAATGATTATTTTTTGTATTATTTTTAGGGTTGCTATTAAAATTATGAACTATTTTGATTCTGTTGATTTTTAATATTTTACATAATTAAAACTAAAATAAGCTGTTTGAAGGAAACATTAAAGAAATTGTGCTCTACCTAGTTCATACAGAAGATCACGGACTCGTATTTGGTGAAGGTCGATGATGGATTATGATGACTATTTGTTATAAGGAAAAGATGATCAAGCATGGATAAAGTTTGTATTACAAAAACTCATCACAGATTTTATAATCAAGTCTTTTTCGGGAAAGCACAAACTTTTTTATCATCCTAACTTTATAAATTTCAACAGATTATCAAAAATAGATTCATTAGTTTTTTAGCATAGCATTATTTATCCCCAAAATTAACTATATCCGCTCTGTAAAAGTATTCGTGTAATATTCGGAAATATTTGCTGCTTGGCGCGCAAGATATACCAACTTTTAAAGAAGTTGTGCAGTTCTTTAAGAATGCCATAGTAACATCGTTTAAATTCAGTATTAAAACGTTATATTGTATTCATATGTAATAGACAAACGTATATGCGTCGGCACAGAGACGTAAAATGCGAGGATTTGGCGAATTCAAACGTATTGCCGTTGTTGTTATACCAGAAGAAGAGGAATTTAAACAACGCTATGATAAAAAAATCGAGAATGAGGGCAAAGAAGTGCCGGATACAGCTTTAAATGAGATGAAAGGTGCGTTTTATAAAATAAAATTTAAAAATCATCAAAACCAATCAAAACTGAAAATGTAACAAAAATCTTGTAAAATGTTTATGATTTTATTTTAGTATAAACTTTTTATTACTTATTTAACCAAAAAAAAAACTTGAAAAAATATATCTTAATTTATATTTTTTCGTTATTTATATAATTATAATTTTTTATGTTTTTGGGAAGATTATAAGAGAAATCAGTACAGTATTTTTTTACTATGCGTTATTTATTCCTCCCTCAAAGCAAAAAATCCTTATCTGAATTTCTAAAGTAATTGTAAAAAATTATCTGTATTGACTTTTTCATAAAATTTCTTGAAAATCATTAAAAATGTGTTAAATTCTAGATAAATTAAATACAATATACTTGAAAATTTATTTTCTACGGAAATACAGTGTAAAAAAATTAAAAGAATTTATTAGAAAACCACTAAATTTTTAATATTTTCAACAGCCAATTTTGCAATGCCAACAACAGAATATGGTTGGTTTACTGAAATCAGGTATACTGATTTAGATGGTGAGGCAGCACAGAAAGCGATTGAAGATTTTAATGAAAGTGGGCGAAAAGCTCTTCCACCACCAACAAAACGAAGACGGTTTGATGATCGTCGCCGTGATCCAATGAGACGTGATCGTAATCGATGGGGTGACAGAAGAAGAAATGATAGATATGGCGGCGGAAATGGGTCGGGTTATGATCGTAGAGGTGGTGGTAGTGGGTATGATCGACGCGATCGGGGATGGAATGGTGGAAATGGATCGTCAAATTGGAGCGCAAGTAGACGGTAAATGATAATTAATGATTTTTAGGTACAACTTATTTTCGGTTTTTATTTAATTTATGTCAAAGAGGTCCATCCTCTCGATTTGATGACCGAAGAGGTGGTAGTGGCAGGGATCGTGATCGTGATCGTCGTGAATATCGCCCACGAGAACGTAGTCGTGGAAGAAGCTCAGGGGGACGTGACGACAAGAAACGGGATTCACGACGCATAAGTGGTGATAGGAATAGAAATGCAGGATCAAGTAATAACTGGAGTTCAAGTGGTCAACATTGGGGTGATGATCATTTTGGAGGATGGGGTGGAAATTTCCAAAATCAAGGTTATGGTGGGCAAACTGGTTGGGCAAATAATGGATGGGGTAATTGGGGAAGCAACCAATGGGGTAATGCACAAAATACATCCAATAATGCAGGGCAGTGGAAAAATTACGGCACATCCAGTTCATCAGGTAATGCTGCAAATGCACAACAGTGGATGAATTATTGGCAGGTAAGATATATAAATATTTAACAAGAATTCGATTAAACAAAATATGTACATATAAGATCAAAAAAGCATTAGAATAGTTCTCTTATGACCAACAAATTTAAGTATGCATTGTACACATTATTTTAAATCTGCCAATTACTTTTCGGTAGACAAAATATTAAATAGAAATGTTATATTGTACATATTGTACAATAAGTATAATATATTTTGTGTTAGTTTATATAAATACAATACATATTCTATGTACATTCATATTATAAATATTATACAGCATTTTATTTTTCATAGACATCTATTTTGTCCTTTATGGTTAATGAAACATTTTTTTTTAATATTTCATAATATCTACAAGTTTCTAGGTACAAAATTATGTGTTTTTAGGTGTTTAAAATATTCAATAATTTTTGTATACGTCAGTAATAGCGGTTATTGTTTTGTACTTTATCCAGTTTTAAAAGATCCTGTTATACTCGTTGCTGATGCTGCTTCGTAATATATCCTGTTTTCAAAATCCTGCTTCGTACATCATACTATTTTTTCATATCCATATTCCATCCATATATAATTGTACTCAAAATTAACACTATGGATGACAACATTTTTTAATAGAATCGGTGCTGCGAGTATGACGTCTTGTATGTACTCAGAATTTCGGAAATACTTAATACATTTCATGACGCTGTTGATGCTGTATAGAAAGTATGTATAATATGAAATATGTAACTTAAAAATATTTTTTTACCGATCCAGTACTATCACAAATCAACTTGTAAACACAAATTTAACAAAACGTAAAGTTGTATTTGTTATTAACATTAAGGTTGGATCCAACAAAATACATACACTATCCGATTCATTAGTATTTAGGATAGCAAAAATTTCTGTTTATTATCATATTATCACATTGTATTTATCTCCCCATTTCTGTTTATGTCTCGTAAACCTAAATTGCACGAACGTGTTTTCCTAGAATATCACCACAGTAACCGTTGCTTGTCGTAGATGGCGACTATACGGTTGGATTGCTGGGCTGACGACTCGCATCCGTAAAAAACTGTGCTGGGATGTTCTATCATCACTTCAATTCGCTTCGATAGACATTTGTGTCTCTTTTTTTACGAACAAAATTGTTTGCTATTTCGCAATTTATAATGTGATTATAGCCTACTCGATTCTATTTCTATAAATTCATTCGATAAAATATCACCAATATTTTTATTTTCGATGGCAAGTGAAAAGAGGAAAACGAGATAGTTTGCAAATTTATTCTAACAGCCTGAGATCGCAATAGACAAAACGTAATTCAAAAAACGCAATAGAGCACAATTTTGTTCGTAAAAAAAGAGACACAAATGTCTATCGAAGCGAATCGAAGTGATGATAGAACATCCCAGCACTGAACTGTTTGCAATCAACAAAAGAAAAACTGGATACCGCCAAACCAATACCGGACTCCCGCTCAAGTACTCGGACACGAGATTTAGGATCGGCACGTGGAATGTGCCGTTACTTAGAAAACCAGGAGCGTTAGAAGGCCCAATCAGCCCCTTCAATAACTTGGACGATCTGATGGGATCTATACCCAAACACAAGGTTAGAATGGTAATTGGGGACTTTAATGCTACATTTGGCAGAAATTAGACCCAAGAATGATTAGTTTGATAATGAATGTAGTCTTGCAGTCGAGTAAATATAGTGAAGTGCGCATATTTATTGTAAATAGTTCATAATTCATTTTTAAAATTATTTTATTTTTATAAATTTTAAATAAAACTATTTAAAATTGAATTTAATAGAAAAAATATATAATATGATACTCGTACTAAACAGAAATGGAACCCAAATTTTTACTATCACAAATACTAATACTGATAGTAAAACGAAATTCTTTTTGATTATTTTGCCTATTTTAGTGCCCTATTTCACCAAGATTATAATTTTGTAGTTACAACTAAATTTTAACAAAAACTGTACAAAATAGTAAAAAAATGTAATATTTTTGTTTCACTAACTATAACTTTTTTTGCAATTACAGCTGCAATTTTGTTGAATGCATTCTAAAATGTAAGTTTTAGTTTCACGAAATAATGAAATATTAACAAAATTATTGAATTGTGAATACAGTTCTCCAAACGAACAGACATGTGTAAAATTACAACAAATTGATGTAAATATTGAGCATGAATTATATTCGGCAGTATGATCGTAGTATAGTGAAAATATGTGTTGTGTGTCCAAATATTGGTCAACAAATGCGAATAAACGAATAAATTTGTATTCGAAAATATTCGCCTGCTAAAATATAAAACAGTAATGTAATGTGCATACATACATATATCCCAATCCACAGAACTTTTCGATGTTTTTAGATATTAATTTTGAAGTATTTAAATATTATTTCTTATAACAAAAAAAATATATCATCATTGTGTAATTCATCGAATTTCGTTTCCATTGAAAATCATTCTAAATAAAAATGCTCTTAACATTCCAAAATTATATTTGTCAGTATTTTGTCACGTATTGATGAAACACAATTTTATCGGCGAACGTTGGTCGTTTCTTTTGATGTGCATTGTGCTGTTGTGCATTTCATATTTCGACTTAAGAATGAGCTTCAAGATAGACTGATAAAAAATATTGTAATTGAATGTAATTTGTTGTGAAATACGTTTTTAGAAAATCTGTAAACACAATTGTTTTTTAATAATTATTAATAAATAATAATATTAATTCAGGTCAAATACAAAATTATGTTAATAAGTACAACTGTATTTAGTTGTCAAGTTGTGTAATTGTAAATTGTGATTTTGGTGAAATAATAGGATACTGGTATATAAAATTAATTTATGGCTTACGTCTATATTTCGTTATTGTTTTATTACTCATATAGTAAAATTCGCAATATTTGCAATGTACCGATAGTAATTTTGTTTTACTGTAAAAATAATGAATAAAATCTTTGTTCGCCAATACCTTAAGAGGTCGACTACTTACAGATTTTCAACATATTAGTATTTTTTATGGCGGGTCAACATTTTTAAACTTGCTTTCATGAAAATCGGATAAGTATTTTGCCATTTAATAAAAGGTCACAGACTGACAAAACGGGCACATGAGGCGTCTATTTGTTAGCTTTGCTAATAAGAGATATGCGCCTAAAAGTGAGTGACATTTTAATTACGCTTGAGCTGGAATTCAACGAAATATGAGAATTTATTTTGGTAAATTGGGTTTAAATTTAAAATTGGTCTATTGTTCGATTCCAATTAAACTCAAATCTGCGCAGTAATCTTTTTATACGTAGTCATCCGATTTAAAATGTATGTCCCCATTTATATATGTAATTATGATTCTTTTTGATTGGCGTTTTCGAAAGATAAGTGGATTACAGACACGATTAAAATTAATTTAAATTTCTTTAATTAGAATTATGTATTTAAAACTGTAATCATTCTTCAGTAATCAGAATACTCGGGTTTTCGAAATAAATTCAAACTATGTAATAGTTATTCTTATTATTCCTTTAGAGTGAATGAATGAAATTGGAAAGAAAAATGGACTAATTGTTCTTTCCAATTTCATTCAAATTGAAATTATAATTTATTTATTATTCTATTATTCTGATTTTAACCCAGCTTCTTTGACACATACATATATCTCTAAAATATTAATAATTTAGGTAGGTGTTTGTTTTGCTATTCATTAGATTCATTTTAATTAATCAAATATAATCATTGATTTATTTTTCTAAGAAAATATCTACATAGATACTCATGCTGGTTTTTTTTTATAATTTTATATGTATATATTCCTTTTTGTTAAACAGATAAAATATTTAAACAATAACTTGTCTTTTTTAATTTTTAAAGTAATATTTCAGCAAAACCAGCAGTAATACCAGCAAATTTGACGACATTATATTAAAAAGTATCAAATGCAACAAAACATACAAAGAAAACGACAAGTAACAAAAATGATGTAAATATAATAAAATTTTCAAATAATGATCATTAAATAAGTAAGTTAAACAACTATGTGCTCAGAAGTCTACAAGAGTCAGTAGTTTTTCCTTCAAATGAAAAAAATTGCAAAAGTTAAAAGGATTTTTAAAAGATTTTTTCTGAAAATAGGAACAGAAAAATTATAAATTTAATATAAGTTAATTTTAAGAGAGCATTTTTTTGAGTTCTATTTCTGAATACGAATTATAAGTACATAAAAAAATTCGTTTATTCGAGTTCAAATGATGATGCAATTGTTCACCCTGAAATAGAGATGGCTACATTAATTTTTAATTTAACAATAATTTAATGAGTTATCAACTATTGAACAAATAAAAACATATTATTTTGTTCGGCTTAATTTTACCCAATTATTGTATCTATATTTTAGATTTAAACTTTAGATTTTTAGACTTTAACCTTAAAATATAAGTAATTTATTGTGTACAATTGTGTACAGTAATGTGACTCGAATTCAGAAATATAACTGCAATGTTCCATTCTTAACAAGTTCTCCCGTGTTTCTACTTTGTTCATTATCATTAAGTTGTTTTATTAAATGACATTTTTACTGCTATTTTTTGCGGTATATTAATGTAAATATTATTAATGTTAAATAATTTTTGATTTAAAAAAAAATATATGAACGGTTTTGAGTATTGGAAAGCTTTTTGCAAAATGTAAAATATTATATTATAAGCGGATTTAGTAATAATACAGGCCAAATTAAACATCAAAAGCTTAGTTTTTTTTATTGGTGACATAAAATAGAAGAACATGATTAGATAAAATTACTTATTGGATTGGAGTTAACGAAAGAATTACGGAACAATAAAATCAACTATAGAGGTTGTTGATAAAATTAAGAGACACATTATAATTTATTTCGATTAATCTAGATTATCTTTCAGCAGCCAATACTTGACATAATAATATATATTACTAATTTATATTATTAATCAATTACAAGTGCGTGTAAGAGGTTTTTCTCTTGTGCCTGAAGTATAAACACATCAAGCGGCGGTGACGAAATTAAATATTCATTAATTTACTTTTGTAATATTAAAAATAATAGTTTGAGTAACAAAATTAGTATTTTTAACAAAAACATTCAATTATTTCTTAATTTTAATATAAACATTTCTATTAAAAGAAAATGTTGCGAGTGAATATGCATCGAAATTGCGGCGATAAAAAATATCGGTGATCATCACGAAAAATAACCACAATTCACCAACATTTTAACTAATTCGAAAACAAAACAGTTTGTTCATACGTTTCTAATGTCAGTAACTTTTAACTGTTAAAACTTTTGTTTGGATTATAATATTTGGAAAAAACACGTCGGCTGATGTGTATAGATGTGAGCGTCCGATCGTGTGAAATGTGGAACATGTCGTGTCACTCTCGGTGTGTCTTGTACTTTAGTGCATCTAATTAGGCTCATGGTGTAGGTTAAATTGTACACGATGGAAATACTATGAATATATTTTATAACTATAATATAAATAAAGTTTAAATGAATGTATTATAGATATGAAAATAATGGGCTGTCAGCTAATTATTCAGTTCTTTAATATAGTATATTATTTTTTAAGTTAGAGTAGTTCAAAATTTAGTAGTTATAAATTATAATGTTATAATTTGTGTGCTACACAATATTTTATAAGTTATTTAAACAAAAGTAGCGCATAAAAAATTATGGAATGAAAGATAATTTTATTAATATTAAATTAATAAAACTTATGAAGATTTATTTTGTAAATTGATAAAATGATAAAAAACAATCTTATATAAATAGCATACAAATGTTATAAGATAAAGCATACAAATTTTCAAATACAGAGAATAAAAAATTTCAAAAAATTAACAAAAAACAATTAAAATATTGTTTAATTTAAGAAAAAAATAAAATAAAAATTAATTTATGAAGAAATAAAAAAATAATACATATAATTTTTAATATTTTAACCAACGATTTTAATTTGTTTTTGGAGGAATGGAATTTATAATAATAGACTATTGTAAATGTAAGGAACGCGCTATCAAAAGATTAAAAAACATATTTGTGGAGGTAAAGTACATTTTAGTATAAAGTACATTTTAAATGACATTTTTAGGAAACAGGAATTCTTTTAATAAAATAATAATTTTAGTTTTTACATTATGGAAATTATAATATGCTCTATTAAGTTCATTTTTACCCGCTGCTTCAATAACAACAACTTCTTATCTCTGCTACAACTACATATATCAAGTTCATTTATATTCATTTGAATTGTGAAATAAACTCATATTTATTATTTTTAAATTGAACATTTATCGAGATAGAAATATATTATGTCCAGATGTAGACCTAAGTACTTAACATCGAGTTGTTGCGGAATAGTCGCATTAATTTTACCGTGGCACAGGTACATTTGTTCAACGTGAATGTAACGTTCGCTGAGTTATTATGGTTGACTTTCAATTCGCTATGCTCTAAGTCAACCTTTAATTTTGTTTAAATGATTTTGCAATTATGTAATTATCTTGAGGTAATTTCGAGGTTTTTGTGGGACATCAGCAAATGTTGATACTATTACTTTGTTGGTAATGGATAAATCGGCTGTACACAAGTATAATATTGAACCTTGAACGCTATCTTGTGGGACGCTTGCGTCTATCTAGTTTTATTTGTGATGACTGCGTCTTGTGTGAATCCAGTAGTTGTTGCATTTTGCTTAGCCAGGCTTGTCTTTGATGTAGATAGTTTTCTAGGACTGCATGAAAATTATTCGGTAGTAGATTTTTAAACTTGTAAATTAGTTCATCGTGTCACATTTTACGGCACAGGCTTGTGTAATATCCATTAAGACAGTAGAACAATATTTCTTTTCTCCAAGCTGAGCTTGATAGAATTTACAGTTGCTCTATAGTGCCAGTTTCATTAATAACATATCAAATAACTATTGTGGGAAGCATGCTTAATGGACGATACGATGATATTTGTGTTTCATCTTTTCCAGCCTTATAAATCATGTGATTGAGGTGTATTCATTTTTTGAGGAATATAACCAGTTTGCATGATAGCATTGAAGACATGCTATTAAATTTATTAATTTATCTGGTAATTTATTAATTTATCTCTAATCATTTTTGCATACGCGTATTTTGGGCTTATGTAGTCTTTTATTATATTCTTAAATTTCATTCATTTATATAGGTTTTATGGTCGTTATTTATAAAATACTTTCTTAAGGTGAATCGCAAAAGCGTTGGTTGACAGTAACGGGTGTGGTTGAGTATCCTGGTCATTTAAATATCTTGTGGCTTTCCAGAATGAGTAAAAAAATACAACAGAGTTGCCGAGAGCCACTTAAATAATTCTGAACAGGTGGTTTTTTGCTTCCCGCAGGTCTATTACTCTTAGGCTTTTAATTGTTTCCATTTTAACAACGGTGACTTTTGCTGCTGCCACCGAATTTTTCGCTTTTCTTGGATTAGTTCTGGATATTATTAAAGTTTTCCGAAATACTGTTATTTTCGAAATAATTTCTATTTTTTGTTGCTATTTCTAGAGCATATTTTCGGTTTCCTGCTCCCGCAGCAATATCTGTCAATGTGCTTTCCAGGTGTTTTGGTTTTTTTATTAAAGGCGTCAGTGGTTCCTGCCATCATAGCAATCAGAAGCTTTAATATTCGTGCGTGCAATACCTTTAATAACACAGAAGTCAATTACATCAGGAATTTTCATTTTATCCGTAAGCCAGCATGTGGGAAGTCCGGCTGATATACATATAACCTAATGACTGTTCCTCCAAAACTTCTTATAGTAGTTTAACCTTCGGCGTAGTGGACAAAGACACACGTTCTTCTATAGTCATTGTGGTGGTGTATAAATTAAATTAATAAATATATATATACAAGTGAATTAAATAAATTAACAAAATTAATTAAATAAACATTTATATTTTGTACATACAATTTAATAAATAAATAAATTAGTTTAATAAAATATATGTATATACAACTTAAACTAAAATAAATAAATGTGAAAATTTAAACTAAAATAAATAAATGTGAAATAAATAAATTAACCATTTATAAAAATAACAAATTCATGTGTATAGTAAAAATTACTGAAATTGTCCCGCACAACTAAATATTCTTGAACCCCATTGAGTATGTTTTGTGTTGTAGTCACTCCCTGTAAGAAACTTTTGTCCCAGGTCGTTAATACAATTCGTGGCACGCATTTTAAAGGGCTCACTTTAACGATTATAAAAATATTAAAAATAAAATTTATTAAATAAAAATGTTAAATTAAATATTCTTTGTTTATATACACTTATTGTGAACATAAATGATACAAGTACTCGTTCAATTACAATCGCGACTAATTACAAACAAACAAATTAACCAATAGTTTTCACTTAAACAGTAAACATAAATTTAATGTTAAACTTCTATGCAATTCGTTTACTATTTTCGACGGCTTTCGTTTTGCTATAGTACGCAAAGGAAGAGAAAGGAAAATAATATTAAAAATTTACTATTGTTTACGTTTTTCTTCCTTTGTATACTATAGCACAACGGTAGTGATCGAAAATAGTAGGCGGATTGCATAGTAAGGCACCTGCTATTACAAAGTGTTCGGACCACTCTTCCAGACAAATATTCTTTGCTTGGATATGTTGTTAGTAATATTTCGTATGTTCAAAGTGTTTTAATCTTCTTTTAATCAATACAGCATGTGCTTTGTCATCCGGAACCCGGATGCTTAGTATCTAAGTTGAGTTCCCATTAATTTTTAAATAGTTCATTTTGGTGAAGCGAGTTTCTGAAATTAACATTAGGTCAATATTGTGTTCGATGAGAAATGCTTCTATCTCTGCTTTGTGTTTTGCTAGGCCGTTTGGATTTCATATACAAAGCCATTTTGAGAACAATCATATTTGGTTTTTATATCAACATTTGAATTATTGTCATTTGTGGACGATACACTTAATATTTTTTTTACGTTCATTGCACAAAATTCATTATATTGTTTGTGATTGGACTTTACACTAAATTTGCCTTAGCAATATTTCCTATGTTTGCATTTTTGTTTTGTTTTGAGATATGTTGCACTTTGTCCGTTTCTACTATTCTTGACATCGTGGAATTAGTCTTAAACCATTTGCGGCATAGCCCTCTGTAAATTTGGCACAGCTTGTTTTATTGGAGAGTAAAACACCGTTCATTAATTATTATAGATTTTTCAACACAATAAAGAATAAATATAATTGCTAATTTTTACAATGGAATTTAAAAAAAAAACAAATGCGAGGAAATTTTAGCTCCGAATTTAATTTTGTTGGAATTTTGCTATTCTGTAACTCGATTCCATTGGAATTTTTGATTATTTTTAAAAATCAGTCAGAAAATTGTGATGGATTTTTTTTAAAATGCATTTTTTCTAGTTTGCTTTAATAATAAATGACATTATTTGCGTTGGCGACTGGTATTGTCGTTTGCGGCAAATAAATAAAATAAAAATAAATATATATTATATTGCAAAACATGTGCTATACATACATACATATGTTGCAATATATATATATATGTAAACACATATATATATATATATATATATATATATATATATATATATATATATATATATATATATATATATAAATATATATATATATATATATATATATATATATATATATATATATATATATATATAAATATATATATATATATATATATATATATATATATATATATATATAAATATATATATATATATATATATATATATATATATATACATATATATATATATATATATATATATATATATATATATATATATATATATATATATATATATATATATATATATATATATATATATATATATATATATATATATATATTGCAACATATGTATGTATAGCGCAAAACTCACTTTAACAGTCGTCAATTGCCGGTTAGTAAAGTGTTTATTATACATTATGCCGAAATAATGAAAAAGATTGCAGGACCATAAAAATCAATTGCCAGTGCTCACGAGAATAGTTAAAAATAATCCATCGCAAATTTTTTAAACATTATACGTACAATAAAAATTTGATGCCAAACGTGGTTATGTCGTTCTTACGGTTATTTGATCATGAATTAATCGAGTAAATTTTATTGATAACGGTGATCACGATTTTCTGAATTATGGTCATGTTTTTATTCCTTTCAATTTTTTTTTATGTTTGCAAACATACATAAAAATTAGCCGGGGTAAAAATAGATGACAAAAAAAATCGCCATTAAACAATAGACGGTATTTTAGTTGTTTTATTACAATTTTTTATAGGCTTGACCCACCCAGAAGTGCATTTATTTATAAGTTTTAAAAAAGATTGAAAAATTTCTAAAAGCGTATTTTTTAAATTTCGGAAAGTTGAAAAGGAAAGGTGGATCAACAGTATTTGTTTGGATTATTCACGGCTGACACGTATAATAAACTCAACAAGAATTAAGTACTTGTTTGGAAAATATAAATTTGGTTGTTTTAGTTAAAATTTGCTTATTCGTTTTTAATCTTAGTAGTGTAATAACACAGCTATTTTGTTACCAAAAGTTTATGTCGAAAACAATAAATAAATTACAAAAACAAAATTGTTGAATTTCACTCGATTATAGAAAACGCGACGCGAATGTGGCGGGATTAAAAGCTTCACAAATCATAGTGTCATAGAAAAATCGAAATTTCACTTATTTCATTGATAATTTTTCATTTGAAATCCGTAGTAAAATATTCGCGTTTGTACGAGAATCATTAACAACGAATGAAAATCATATGAGTTCTATTTCTATGGTTACTTTGATTTAGATAATTTGTTTTAAGCTTTTTCTATATGAAGTTTCAAGATTCACGCCGCATTCGCATCGCGTTTTCTATAATCAGATTAGTTTACTAGGTATATCTTTTATATTACCTTGGCAAGCAAATGTAACTATTTGTGCAAATATAAAATATATACAAAAAATACTACACGGTATTTGTAACAGATGTCACGACATCGTATAATTTCACTTGAACTGTCTAAATGTCAAAAATAATCTTTTACGTGTAGAGTCTCAGGACTTACTCAGGCGACATTGATTCAGATTCAGTGAATCATAGGTGCGACTACTTGGTACTAAGCCAATCATGGATACGTGTCGGCGGGACATTACATATTAAACCACCAGTACGTATCGCCTTATATAAGCGTAACCTCAGAGATACCTATTGTGCTCTGCGGCGACTTAAACACCTTCAATTTAGACGAAGAGAAAATTGAAGACTGCTTGACGTAAATTGATTTTCCCTATTAAAACACATAATTTATGTTTAAAATTTTTAAATGATCTGTTCTAGTAAATGCCTACGCAATTTAAAAAAATTTTTATGACTTGGGAACGCGTAAAATATGTTTGGTAAACGGTATAATCTGAAAAATAAATGTATGCAACAATTTTTGAGAAATTATAAAATATTTATTTACTGTATGGAACCAAAAAAGTTGTTGTAATTGCTGTATGAAAAGGCACAGGATTTTACAAACATGGGTAAAATGATTGTCTTTGGCATCATCAATAATGATCTAGAAATACTCAAAGTCTCATAGTACTGTGACCCACACTGCGTGAAGTGAAACCCGACCTAGACAGTTTTTACATAGTCAGTATCTAATATCAATATTCAGACGAACCGAAGGAGTATTAGAATAAGCTTGATGGAACCATTGACGGTCAAAAAAATCATCCGATGTTAATAATTGGCACAAAGAGGCCAAACGACAGAGGAGTCTTCTAAATTCTTCTTAACAAATTTATAGCACGAGGAGGCTTCTTTGTTATCAACGAGATAGCTAATGTAATATACATATTGCAATAATGGTGAGTTGAATAAGGATCTTGCACTCATGAAAGGTGGTCTGTTGAAAATAGTTAGGCGATTAAAGAAAGCTGGACGACAAGCATCCACAAAGAAATTGTCTTCAGCTTCTGTTCATAAACCACACGAAGTGATAATCAATCCTCAAGAAAGATTATCAGTATGCGACTAAGCATGCCTAATATGAACGATCGAAATTCGACTAGTTAGACTGACTCTAATGCATATTCACCGAGATATATGTGAAACAAATAAAATTACCAACCGTTATAATTCATCGGTACGCAAGTCAATCGTTGTATAGAACGTTGATAGAACGCGCCTGTAAAGAAGCTGTTTTGGTAATCATATTTCTATATATAAATAAATTACCAGTACCTCGATTTTGTTGCCTTTTTGAGACTCTATGAGACTAGGAGAGTAAAAATTACCGGAAAATAGTAATATTATTAAGTATGTGTGTATTTGTGCGCATGCCCTATTCAATTTGTTGATATTTTATTTTGACAAAAATTCAAAAGCTTTCGGATGCAAAAATATCATAATAGGATAAAAGTAAACATCACCATCAAAGCTAGATACAAATGATGCGGCAATTCATTATAATCGTCAAAATGAACAAGTTGAAGATCAAGAGGGTTATATTGCGTATACATCACGTAAATTGTTATAAAGAAATCATTCATGTGCTCAAGAAAATTTATATAAATCCTACATGTGTCAATGCAGGAAATAATTGCGTGGATACTACGTTGAATGAGTTTCTTGGTGTTGAAGAAGATACCATTACACAGAATATTTTACCTATTGGTGAAATTGCATTGCAAACCTCTGATCAATTATTGAATAATTCAGTTTACGATTGGTTGTTGTCGCATCAATTACTTGGAAGGCTTTTGGGAATTTCCGAGCCGTCATTGAACCTTATTTATTTTTATTGGAGCTTATTTGAAACAGACGGTCGATAAAAATCCCGATAATCTCATTTTGACTGATTTATTATGGAAATACCATGAACAATTTACAACATTCAGCTGCCGCCAAAGTACTTGATAATTTAGCGTCTATGCAAAGGTGAGTGTTTTCTAATACTTTGACATTATTGTGAGGACTTAAAATGTTGTGTATATTATAGCAATCTAATTAAATTGAACCAACCCTTTGAATACTTGGCTCGCGCAGTAATGTGTATGCGTAATGACACCGGTGGTTCATTTGCCCATAATGATGTACTACTGAAGGACTTGGAAGATAAATTGGAAACATTTACTCGGCTAGTATCTTTAAATGATCGTATGTGGTCAACCAATGGCGATGAATATTATTTAATTAAAACAATTGATTCATTCACATCATATTTAACAAAACAATCAGCATCATTGAATATTTTAAATACACGGAACTGTACCACGGGATTGAGAAATTCACTCACAAACCAAAATTGATCGAATTATAAAATAAGTTCGTATATTTCTTCCTAAAATAAATGTTATAATAAAATTTTTGCTAGAAATTTAAATTAAATTAAGCTTAATTAATTTGTGTGTAAATTATAAAAAGAGTTTTATTTTTGACCAACCAAAACTTTCTATTTGCTAAATTTCCTCTATACCATGTATGGTAATTCTTGAGATTCTACTATGGTTCTTTGAATGTCGTTCATTGAATTTTACACTAGAATGGAGTTATACTATTTCTTTTTCTACGAATTATTTCGTAGGCATATTCATAATAATTGTAAGAAATATGGTGCATATTTTAATAAATAATAATATAAGTATCCATTTCAAAATAATTAAATGTTATTGAGGTTATGTTTTATTATAGCATCGCCATTTTTGTTTACATACTCTTTCTCAGTTTAATTAATGGATTTTTTTTGTATTGTGTGTAGCTCGCTTTTGCCTGCAAAATTTTGCATGGCAAGCATTTTTCTACATCTAAAAAAAAAAAAAAAATTAAAGTTCGGCCGGATTTTACTCCAGCACTCAATGCCACTAATGGGCCCACGGTGCAATACCCACATTCACACTAATTCATTCAACCCATTCATCCCATTCACACATGTACAGTATACCATCTGCGCATTGCATAGCTCCATGTCACCCTGTACAGTGACATGGAAGATGGGTTGGCCCATGAGTTCTACATTCCAACAGAGGGTCATAGATGTTTTCAATTTAATCACCGATCGTAATCGGGTGATGAAAAATCCCTTTTGCATCCCCCGCCTCTGTTGGGAATCGAACCCGGTACCGCCCGATCCAAACGTCGCAGCTTTAACCACTGCGCTATTTGGTCGGTTCTACATCTAAATCGGACATAAACGTCAATTCTCCGTCGCAATAGCACGATAAAACGGAGTGTCAGCACCAACAGTTTTTGTATTATTTTTGTTTTTTATACCGATTTATACCGATTCGATAATTTTTGATGCTTGTTGTACACTCTCAAAACAAATACACACAATAAATGACAACACACAATAACAATATTTAATACTCTACACCAGCGGTATCCAAACTGTGGGTCGCGTAATAACCTCAAGTAGGTCGTGAAGTTCTCAATGTCTCTTTTACATATTTTAAATAAAAAACATACAAAACTTTGAAGAAGAATATTATTTTATTGTTTTATCTAATAAGGGGGCCGCCAATTTTTCATTTTTTTCTTATGTGGGTCCCAGTATCAGAAAGTTTGGAAACCGCTGCTCTACACAATGTACGTAAACAAAATATTTAGCAGTCTCATAAAGGAAAAGGCAACAAAATCGAGGTACAGGCCTAGATAACTTCGAGGTTGAATTGAAGTGATACAATCTCTTCAACCTGCAATTCAACCTGCTTAGTCTATTATAGGGTAATTATTTATGAAGGTCTAAACAAAGGGATTGGTTTTTTGTGAAACAAAGGGATTGGTTTACCGTGGAAAAAAGGTAATAAGTAGTCAATCCGACCCAAGGCTTATAAACCTATCCTGCAAGACCACTTAGTTAAATCACTAAATTTATTATTTACATATATCCCATAGAGAAGTGGTAAATATATGTAATGACAAACAATTCGGCATCAGAGAAAATAGATTCACAGAGAGAGGTATGGCCAAGATGATCAGCATGGTAAAAAAAATCAGAACCAAAGTACAACCTGGGAGTATTCCTAGATGTATCCGGTGCTTTCGAATGAAATAAAGGTTGCTACAAGGTTTCAATTTAAACTCAATCATCTGAAATATTAGGTGCGTTTTTTTATTAACAGAACTTCAAGTTCTATAAGAACATCGGGAATAATACTGGGAAATTTTATTTAGTTTAACCAATATATTTAATTTAAGTTCTATTTATTTAAATAAATTTCAACTTCTAACTATATTTTTTGACATCTATTGTGAAATAATACAGGTATCAAGCATAAAACAATGAAAAATATTTCCTTTTAAAATTTCCCTTTTTTTCGAGTTCGTGTACTATGAATTTATCGCGAACTTGAAAAAACCAGTGTTTTATCCAGAACATTGAAAAATTAAGTTAAATTTTATTTTATTTCGATAATAGTAAATTAAAATGTGTAGTTTAACATTAAATGTATCTTATTTATTGATAAAAAATTAAATTCATTTGGATTTTACTGAAAAAATGAGAAAATTCTTATCCAGAACTGCATTCCAATAAGAAAATGTTTGAATTAAAAAACACGATTATTGTCTACAATAGGAGCATCAATCAGCAGCGCCAAAAAGTAGCTTGTGCTGAAAGTTCGAGACAAAGTATTTAAGAAAAAGTGCAACGAGTCATAGACCGGATGGTAGACCTGTGCAGTTACAAAATGCCGGTTTTTTTTCAGGCCAAAACAATTATGAACCATTCCGTTTATCAATTGATATTATGAAATCGCCCCTGGTCTCCGTAAATGGCTAAGGAATGACTAAAACTGTTAAGTTGCATGGAGTAGAATTTGATGAAAGACTGGAGTATGCTAAAGCGAGTTGCACTATGCACTAAATCTAACACACTCTACCTGTGAAAGTGGGAGGACGAGAAAACAATCGATCATATAATAATTTATGGAAATAAAAATTTTAATTAGCATTATTCACCAAGTTCAGTATTAACTGGCCAAGAAATGAGAGCAGTATCCAATGGATACAACTAATGTACACTATGTGGTTAACTAGTGTTGATTTCTGATATACAAGCAATAGTTTTGTAATCATTCAATTTGATATGCATGTGCTTGCCAAATCCGCTAGTGATAAAACATGTTTGCTCTAGATAAACAATATTAAACCAATCCACATGTTTTGCTTTAAAATTGTAAAGAGTTCAGATTCCGGTAACGCAGCTTTGGCATTGCGTGTGTCATAATGTTGCAATAGAAATCTATGAATGTTTCTCTAAGGTATTCTTTAAGCTATCTAGATACCTTTTGCTCAGACCTCGGGAATATCTCTGTTGGGCAATCTTCATTACATTCTTATGTCCATTACATGCTTCTTGTTTCGTTATTTTACATTTTTATTTTTTGGCTTTTTCTGACCAAATCCCACATAAAGCAAATGTAATTAAAGTGATCAAGCCCAATTGGCTCAATGGTTAACGACCAATTGAACTCTCTTCTGCGGCTTATAAAGATTTAGAAGTAGCACTACAAAGACACACGAAAAAATAACCTCTCGTTTGAGCAGTGGAAAAGCCACGGATATGCAAAGTTTTTTTACAAAATGCTGTTTAATTGATGATTTTTTTAATAATCGATAATAATTATGAACTTCAATAGTTTATTTATGGGATATTTTATTTCAGCAAATTTTTGGTCATGTCATATTATGATTAGAAGATAAATAAAAAGTGCTGCAACTCAACATAAAATATGTTTTAAAAATTATTAAGTTAACAATCAGACCAGTTATTAAAAACGCCTCAATTTGATAAGTAATTACCACATTTAGGAAAATGAGTCGGTACTTTTACCATTTCATTCAATTCACCTACTTGTAACACTAGACCCATTCCAACTCCCATATGCCATTCATAATGGCAATGCATCAGCCAAAATCCCGGATTATGAGTTTTGAATCGCAATACTGTATAACCAGTCTCGGGAACAATTACGGTGTCTTTTAAAACTAATGTTTTCCCCCCGTTTTTCACGCTTTTTAGTACATCATTGATTGTAATAGAATTTCCATTTGGAACAATACCCGTTTTAATAATATAAAATGGTTGTCCGTGTAAATGATACGGATGATACAAACCACGTTGAGATTCTTTAATGTCAATTATTATAATTTCAACTAAAGCGGATAGTGATACCTTAAGACGGTGAGTGCAGGGACAAATTTGTCGATGTACACAATAGTTCGGAATGCCTGATGTGTCGCAAAATGTTTCGTTATTAATTTCTTCAGATTGTGTCAGTATTGGAAATGATGGAAAAATAAAACTTAGATTGTTTATTCCGCCAACGAGTGTGGTATTCGCCGCAGTATCTGGAAATTAAAAGAACTATTATAAATTATTTCAAATGTATACTAATGTATTGTTAATATTTTACTCATAAAGTGATCATAGCCGTAATTTAGAATATCATTTACTTGATGGTTATTGAATCGTAATACAAATTGATAATCTGGATTCTTTGTTATCTCAATATCTGTATTATATGACTGTAAATCAGTAATACATAAATTATTTTGTTTGGAGTTCGTACATTTGATGTCTGGATTATTTAGACTCTAATAATAAATATAAAAAAAAAATTATAATTTGTATGCGTTCTATAGAAAACATCTTCATCACAATGCTTACACGTTTTTCAATGAACAGAAAATCATTTGGTTGTTGAATGTTAATGTTGATGTTCCTTAAATTTTTTTCTTCGTTATCATAATATCTTAAAATTGCATATTGTTCCAAATTAAATCGTTCGCATTGTCCATATGCTTTCACCCTAATTAAATAATTGGATTTTCTTTGGTTTGCATTTAAGATAAAATCATACCGTTCTCCCGATGAAGAATACAGCGTATCAATTACTTCCGACTTCACGTCGTGTGAATCGCTCGAAATTACTGTCATTTGATGATTCAGAATTTGAAATTTCCACAAACATGTGTGGCTGGCGCTATTGATAAATCGAAACCTATAACGCTTACCCTGTTGCACGTTGAACGTAACTAATGGAGTTTTCGTTGTTAATGTGTTATTTGTAAATCTCCCTTGTCCGTTTAAAAGAAAATTTGCTGGATTTATTCCTACTGATTTAGTAGGCAAACCAGGAACATACATTTCTGCCAACTCGTGCATCCAGTCAGATGCAACTATAATATGTGCGGGTAGATCATAATCATATCGGTTGCGATGAACAATATTTTCCTTTGGTTCATAAACAACAACTGCTCCATAAATTCCATTACTCTTGTGGTGGCCTGCATGAGCATGATAAAATTGTGTTCCCGAGTCAGTTGCATTAAATTCGTATCGGAATGTAGTGCTGAATATGATAGGGCATTGCGTAATAAATGAAACTCCATCCATGTATGGTGTTTCTCTTTGATTAAAACCATGCCAATGAATAGTGGTTGCAGTACCATCCATTTTATTGGTAACATCTACAACAATTTTATCATACTTGCATACAATTATTTGCGGCCCAGGAATACGCCTATTGATTGACATAACTCCTCGTTCGATCCCATCAACCGGAATGCATCCTTTATTAAAACAATCTTCAACTACTCCATTTCCACAATTATCACAACCACTGACATATTAAAAAAATTTAATATTAAATAATTTAGCACTTTAGCTTAAATATTATATTTGAAAAAAATATAATATATATATATATATATATTTACGGGCCCATTGCGTGAAAATGTTCCAACGTAAAATCAAAATGACATATTCTTGGAGTTCCATTCTTGGAGCACTCTCGAACACAATCTGCACCATCATAACTATTTGTAACAATGTTGTTTATCATTATAGAGAATAGCACTATTAAATGTAACTGCATTATGTTGCACAATGATTTATTTGATGCTTTCTAGATAGCTAAAGTTGTAATGTTCGAACGTTTTATATACGAATGTATTATATAGCAAAAATTAATGTACTTCATTAATATGGGTACTTTCTTTTTAATAAATATGTGTAAGTGTTTACAGTAAATATGTTTACAAAATGTTTAAGTTTTTAACAACATAATAAAACTAACTATTGATGTATAATTACGTTATCAATAATAAATGAAATTGTAATTAAATAAAATTGAACTTAATTAAAGTAAATATTTATATAGTTTATACATAATTTTTCGAAGACCACAATAATTTTATTTCGAGTGATACAATAAAGCAAAGTGGGTATTTCCCCAAAGCTAATACTAATACAGTATACACATCTAAAGCCGAGCGCAACATATTCCGGCTTAAGCAATACTAAAAGTTTGTCATTACGGTTTATCTAATATATGTGCATATGAAATTAGGAAAGCCATGAAAGATTACATTTAAAGAGAAACTTGAATTCAATATAAAATCAAACAGACACACTTCATCTGAAAAGATATCGAAATATCCGAGAAAATTGTTATCTTTTATAGAACATGTAATTAGTGATAATACTCGCCATCAGACGGCGATCCAAGCAGAGTCAATTTGGTTTATTTACATTTTTTTATATGGAGTCAAATTAATACAAGGTATCATTGCATGGCCATTTTTATCACCTTATATCACACACATTGGAATTGCCACCCCGTTTTCATCACCTTGTATTGCGATGTGATGTACATACTGAATTTTTTTTTATATTATAATTATATATATTATATTATAAAAATATATATTAATATATTTTTAAAATACATATAAATATCGGTGAAACCTTACCGCCGCCATAACTCGTCACTAATGGACATCCATTTCCAAAATAAGTGGTCTGTAATTATTTAGCGTCGCTTTCTCGAATCAGAGTCACGGTACTATCTCACTCAACGAAACATTGATTCGATTGAGGTTTGTTACATATATATGAATGTCGTTTTGATATACTTGGCATGTATATTTGTATGTTGGTTAGGTGGGCTCTTTAATATTTATGTTTTATTTTGTTATTATTCCTCCGCTCATTATTTATGAAACCTGCGTAACCTCGTTTGGCGTTGGAAACTCCTTTTGCTTACTCCTAACTACGGGAAAGTGCACCCAGATTAACCGACTCAAAAACAAACTGGGAACTCTATCGTGAATTAATGGAGGAAAAAATCAATCTCTAGGTACCGACAAGAAACTCTCACCGGTTGGAAGACGATTTGGATCAAATAAATAAAACAATTCACTATGCTGCTTGTACAGGCACCCCCTTTTCAAAATAAGAAGACGGTTAACATATCATATACCCAATGGAAGTTAGAGAGCTGGGAAGAGAAAAACGACGGGCACACAAAATCTGACAAATCAATCGTTCACCGGAGAACAAAGTAATTCTTAACAATTTTTGTAACAGTCTCAAATCCCTTCTTAAAGAAGTTAAAAATGAATCAATCAACAGATATCTACCTATAGTTAGCTTAACTATCATGAAAAAATTCTGATTACTCACTGCAGAAGGGGACGGAAGAACTCAAAAGACTCAAAATACAAGTGCCTCATCTTAAAAAGGATGATGGGACCTGGGCAAGAGGTCCCAAAGAGAAGGCTGTCCTGTTCATGTCAATTCACAAGCTAGATGAGTTTGACATACGCCCAGTAACTCTCAAAGAATTAAAAGAAGAACTAAAAACATGATAAACCAGTTAACCGTAAAAAATCATACAGGCCAAATTCTTTGCTGCCTATTATGTCAAACAATTTTGAAATATTATTACTAAAAAGACTTAAACCAATAATTGAGGACCGACATCTAATTCCGCCACATCAATTTGAATTCAGATAAAACCAATTTACAGTTGAACAGGTTCGTAGAATCACAAACATAATTTGAAGAACGTGAGAATGTAAAGGGTACGCTCAAGCATATTCCTGAACGTCGCCCCAGTTTGGCACATTGGTAATATAAGCTGCATAGAGAGCAGCCGAGGCAATTCTATGCCATACTAAGATCTGAAGATCTTATTTATCCAATAGACATTTCCCTGTGAAATATGAAGAATACTCCGAACTAAAGAAAATCTCTCTGGGACACTCGCAGAGGAGTGTCTTAGGACCATTCCTGCATTTACTATATACAAGGGATTTACCAACCACAAATAATATCATAGTCACCTTTGGAAATGACACAGCAATTATGGCGATTGGAAGTAATGTCACCGATGCAACTAGCAAACTCCAAAAAATTACCAATGCGGTTTGTAACTGGACAAAACGTTGGCGAATGAAGCCTAATGAGACGAAATCCACGCGCATTAATAATAATAAAACTGTGTTTAAAGGCCATTACTGGCCCCTTACTGCGTCAAAAATCTGGCTACAACGGTTTCAATCTTGGGCTTGGTCTTCATACTGTCTTCGGTTTCGATCCGGGGCTTGGTCTTCATACTGTCTTAGGCAACCCGATGAAGTCAAGTCATTTTCTACACCGTGGAGCCATCGTCGCCTGCAACGACCTCTGCGCCTACCATATGGTGGCTCTCATTTGAGAGATCGCTGCACGATTCTTTCCGGATCAGCACGCAGAACGTGACCAAGCCAGCGTACTGGCTGAGACCTTATTTCATGCACAATATCGGGGCTTCATCAGATTTCTGATCTCGACATTGTACAGAGCTCGGTATGTGCCATCTATTTCGATGTTTGGTCGATTTACGAATCACACGCATGACTCTTCTTTCAAATGTAAAGAGACATCTCTCGTACTCGCTTCAGCTTCACGGCACTTGATAGGTGTTTAGATTTTAGCTGTGGCCCTAGAGGATACAAAGCACGGCTACCAGCTGCCGGCCGCACTATAATATCCTCACCCACACTGTTTCGTGAGTGATAAGAGGGCCCAAATATTTGAACGCCCTCACTCCTTCAAACGTGTAGTTGTTTTCAATTGAGGTAAGTTCCGCGAGGATGTGTCCATCACGCACGTTATGTATCTGTTTGTGAGGGGGGAACGTGCTTGCTACTCTAAGATCATGAGCATTTGCAAAGTGCATCATTTTCTCACTATTATTGGTCGTAGTTTCGTGTCGGGAGTTCTGAACTATGTTTTCATACATGTCCCCAATTACCATTCTAACATCGTGTTCGGGTATAGTTTCCTTCAGATCGTCCAAGTCACTGTAAAATGAGTCTTTATCTTGGCTGACTGGTTTCTGTAGGCGCTTGTACACAAATTATCGACAGGTTGGCTAACTTCATACGCAGCGAAGCTTACACAATCGGTTATTGACTGCTTGGAAATCCAAAAGAGCGTTCTTGACCTGCGCCCCAGAAAAATCTACCTCCAAGATTTCCGAGGTCATCTCCACTGTAGAGCAACGTATAGTCCTGGGACATATGGTCTCCACTTTTAGGACAGCGAGTTTCTTGAAGACCAACGAGTTCCAGCCGATACTCCTTCCTGCACGTAATTAGGCTCTCCAACGCTCCTGGTTTTCTAAGTGACTGCACATATATGCACGTTGTACAAATATTGACGATTATATTAATTCATTCGACAATGAGCCAGTTAATTCATGATTTATATTATAATAACGAAGTGCCTAGTAGGCACGAGTCTGACAGTACCATAAAACTGAACCGTGATACTACCGTCACTGGAATCCGACCCCATTAACAGAATCTCCAGACACAGGCTATGGACACGGTATATAATAGCTGGCTTAAGCTCTGGGTATGGGCGTGGTGGTTTCCAAAGTATATCTGGAGGTATTATTAGATTTACTGCGGGAAAGGATACAATGGGACATTGTCATTGTCATGTGTTGGGCGTATATATAGTGAGGAAAGGCACCTATTCTAATGAAATAACAATCGAAATATGGTACAAGCACAATAACACACATAAAGGAAAATAGAAAAAAAAAATTAACTAATTTATTATGTATATGTATTAGTTAGTTATAATTCATTTAAAAACCTGTGGCCCTTCTATGACTTTCGACTACTATTTTGTCGTTTTCCTATAGTAGGCAAAGGAAGAAAAAGGTAAACAATAGTAAATTTATAATATTGGTTTCCTTTTTCTTCCTTTGCCTACTATAAGAAAACGACCATCGTCGAAAATCCTAGTCGAAAGTCATAGTAGGGCCGGTAGAGTCGATGATTCTCCACCGGAAGTTAGCAATCTTGAATTCAATCGTTCACCGTTGGCAGTAAACCTCCAAATTCCGGAATAAACTTCGATACCGTTGCTCTAAGTAAATGCAAGATGTGTTCACCGTTGGCAGTAAACCTCCAAATTCCGGAATAAACTTCGATATCGTTGCTCTAAGTTAATGCAAGATGGGTTCTCCGAATATTGACAATGGACCCATAAAATTATGCAGTGGCAATTTCTAAGGTAATTTTAGTACTGAGTGAAGTCAATCCGGTTAAATTTATAAACCAAATAGTCACCGCTAATGAAACGTGGATTCATCACTATGATTCAGAGTCGAAACAGGAATCCATGCAATGGATATAGCATAGGGAAAATTTCGTAGAATCAATATGAAATTAATTTTTGTTACACATCGTGTGAACGCAAATCAATTGTTGTGCTATCAGGTACTGCCTACTCATGTGGACAAGGCCATTATGGTTAATTTGTTAATACTCTCTTGCAACGGCACGAAAACCATTTGGCTGTCATTGCAGTATGTACGTGCTTCGCACATTATTTGTGCGTAGTGCGGATAAAAAAATCTGTTAACTTATGATCTTAAATTCTTAATACAAATATCAGGAATAATCAGACCACTTTTACTCAACAGTGAAATTCGTAAATTTTAAATTTTAAAGTAGGCTCAGAAAAAAGTATATAAAATACCTTTTGTTTTTATAATTTCATTTTGTCTAAATTTTCGTGCATACATATATGCGTTATATCTGACATTTTTGGAGATGCTTTGGCTGAAAATGTTGTATGTGATTTGTCGGTAACTTACTGAAACATCTAACTTACGAGAAATAACCCATTTTTAGTAGACTTTGCTAAATTTCGCCTTAGAATGGGCTCTATTTCAATTCGACCAAAACCTCATCGAAATCCCATTGACTGATCTGACCAGCTTAATGTATCTTCTTTCCAATCTATATTATCTCCGCATATGAGCCAATCTGTGAAACTTGAGTAATTTGATTTCGTGTAGGAGAGCTTTTCTTCAAATATTCAAATTCGCATTTTTAGTAAATATTTGAAAATTTTGCATATTTTATAGATTTGAAAACTTAATTAATTGTGTTATTCAAACAATAATACATATTTGGAAATGTTATTTTGAAGTTGTCGAGTTAATAAATTTTATTGTTAGCTTTAGGTAATTTTGTATGCGTATTATATACAATAATTATGGATGTTTAGAACAAGTAAATTTCATGAACATAATATTAGTAGATAATATTATTGTTTAATTGTTTAATTACACTGTTAAAAGTACAATTATATTTTTTTATCGATATTTAAAAATTATATTTTTTTATCGATATTTATTCTTGTCCAAATATTTGTACACTCGCATAAATGTATGTGCAAACACTTTTTTTTTTTTTTTAAATCTTCACACCGGTTTCTACACATCGATACAATATACAAGCTCTGCCGTAAATATGTGATATGTAAATTTGAACATTGCGAATTGCCAATTACAAGGATTTTCATTTTAATTTTATCACCAGTAGAAAAAAATTGCAAAATGTTCTTTTGTGAACTGAAAAAATGTAAATGTATAATAGTGGTTTTCTCTGTCGATAAGCTCATATTATTATTATCTCCCGGTATTACGTATATAGATTTTCCAATAAAGGCTTGATTTGCAAAAGGTATTATTCACTTTAAAATTCGATAAAACTTATGTATACTGAAAAGTTTTAATTTTTATGGTAAGGTAAGTCTTATCAGTATTTTTTTTTTTATTCACTCCACCCATTGTTGTAGTTCCACTTGGTAATCTACATCACATATTCAGTACTAAATTAATATTCTCGCATTCAAGTTATTTAACCTTATAAAATAATAATTAATTAACAAGCCCTTTACAAACTATATACTTATATTCAGTTCAAATGTTCCATACTGTACAATATTGTGTTTTCATTATTTTCCCTCGAAAAGATGCGATGCCTCTTTCATAAAATACTTATTATAGTAAATTGTGTTAGGATTGTGATAGCAAGCAGCAGAATATTTGTATGTGTATATTAATTTTAAAATACAATTATTGATCGATGATAACGCTATCATTTTTATTTAAAAAAATTGTAACGTGATAACTCGTGCGCATGCTTTCTCTTTTACACACTCTACAATATAATTATAAACAAACCCGTGGCTTATAGGTGTAGCATTTGAGAAATATTAAAATTAAGAGTTTCTATATATTTTCTGGATTCGTGCAAAATATGTATGTACGAGTAGGTACTAAATATCATAATATGTACTTAAATTAATATGCTATTTAACTATTAAATTATTATTTTATGAGCAGTATTTTAGGAAATTACCATTTACCAACATTATGAAACAAAGGCAATTTTCAAATTGAATGTACTAACAAAATATTTCCCTAAATAGCAAAAAAGAAAAATTGTAGGAGAAAATTTTTCACTAAATAAAAAAATACGAGAATTTTTTGTGGAAAAGCAGAATACAATTTTAGTATATATACAAATTTTTGCTGTAAACATAAAAATGTTGCATTTTTATTTCTTTAAAATTTTCTTTAATTAGATAAAAGAAGAAAAATTTGGTAAATACGAAAACAATTAATAACTGGAAAAATGGCTGGAAATTATGGAAGTAAATAAACAATTGATTTGCTATAATAGATTAATATATCAAAGTTAAATTATATTTTCAATTTTAATTTTAGGTTTGAAGTTTCCATCAGAGCGTGAATACATTGGGTTTGCTACATTACCCGAACAAGTTCATAGAAAATCGGTTAAAAAAGGTTTCGAATTTACTTTAATGGTTGTGGGGGAATCTGGACTAGGAAAATCCACTTTAATTAACAGTTTATTTTTGGGTGATTTATATAAAAATCGTCTTATTCCAAATGTTGAACATCGAATTGAAAAAACTACAAAAATTGAAAAGAAAACAATGGATATTGAAGAAAAAGGTGTTCGATGTCGTTTAACGATTGTTGATACACCTGGCTTTGGCGATTCAGTAAATTGTGAAGATGGTTGGCGCGCTGTGTCAAATTATATTGATGAACAGGTTGGTTTAAAGTTTCAAAACATTTCTAAAAATTTTAATAAAATATTTGTTTTTCTTTATATATGTAGTTTAAACAATATTTCACTGATGAAAGTGGATTAAATCGTAGAAATATTCAAGATCATCGAATTCATTGCTGTTTATATTTTGTTCCTCCATATGGCCATAGGTATATATATATATTTATCTTGTAGTTACAGATGTGTTAACCAAAACTTTCTGTTTTATTTTAGTTTGCGGCAAATGGATATTGATATTATGTTGAGATTACATAAAAAGGTTAATATTGTTTTAGTAATAGGAAAAGCGGATGCATTAACACAATCAGAAATAAGAAAATTAAAACAACGAATTTTAAATGATTTAGATGAAAATCGTGTTCAATTATATCAATTTCCCGAGTGTGATTCGGATGAAGATGAAGATTTTAAGCAACAAGATAAGGAATTGAAAGCTAGTATACCTTTTGCTGTAGTAGGAAGTAATACCATTGTTGAAATAGCTGGTAAAAAAGTCCATGGCCGACAATATCCTTGGGGTGTCGTAGATGGTAAGTTTATTTTGTTTATGTTTTTCATGCAAGCGCTCGTATTTATATTATGTACGGTGTATAAATATAAGAATTTAGAAAATTATCTTATTATGATGAAATTACTTTAATATTCGTTCCTATATATCTCAATACTATATAGCTTTAATGACACCTACCGAGTTCTGTACAATATCGAGATCAGAGATCTGATGAAGATCCCCGATATTGTACATGAAGTAAGATCTCAGCGAGTACGCTGGCTCGGTCACGTTCTGCGTGCTGATCCGGAACGAATTGTGCAGCGATCTCTGAAAGGAGAGCCACCATATGGTAGGCGCAGAGGTCGTTGCAGGCGACGATGGCTCCACGGTGTATAGAACGACTTGGCCTCTTCAGATTGTCTTAGACAGTATGAAGACCATGCTCGGGATCGAAACCGCTGGAGCCAAATTGTTGACTCAGTAAGGGGCCAGTAATGGCCTTTAAAACTGTTTAAATTTAATATAGCTTTAATCCAACAAATTTTTAATTTGAACAAACCATATGAAAATTCATAATAAAATACTAAAGTGTGTGAAGATTCTCAGCCTATGGCATAATTTAAGGACATGCCACGGTAAAATTAAATAAAACTTGCTCGATGCAAGTACGGAAATATCTAAGCCGAAAAATAAAAAGAAGTGCTTTTTATAAGACTACTTTTCGATTTTCTATAAGAACTAATGTATATCTATGATTTTTAAGTTAAGGTGCATACATGATACAAACAATAATATTCTGGTGCACAAAAATTCACTACGAAGTTAGCTGTGTAGAAAGTTGAAATGTTCTCAACTCGAATAAAATTTCATATAGCCAAATTAACAACACTTAAAATTATACTTGTGTTGCTGTTTTTTCATCAATGGAACATATTTTTCCTAAAAAAATGTTCCTTTATCAGAAATTTAAAAATAGCAACTTGTTTTGTTGCTCGTTTATTTATAAATAAATAATTTTCATTTTGAGCATAGTTAAACAAAAGTTTTCACTCAAAAGTCATAATACTGATGTAATTATATTTCGAGTAGTGAATATTTCAACTCTAACTTCATGGTGAATTTTTGTGCATCAGTGTTTTTATTATTGTATCACCTTTAAGGTTTGAATTTCATTTGAATATTATATTAATCAATAATTTGCATCCTTAAAATAATTGTATTATATATGGCTCGAAAATCGTGAAAGTTTTATGTCATTTTATTCCATGGAGTCAATTCTCGTCAAGTATAAAGGTGAATTCAATTTGTTTCTATTATTGTTATGGGCCTATACATTGAAATTAAAAATTTACGAATTTCACTGTTGAGTAGAGATGGGGCAGTATCATGAACGCCAGTCGGAAAATTTTACCAGACGGGCGAATTACACATAAAACAACTTCTATGCGCCATCAAAACACATTTTAAAATAGAAAATAAAGAGTAAAATGAAATATAGCAACCCTGGGGGCCCTACTATGATTTTCGACTACGATTTTAGACGACGGTCGTTTTTCTATAGTAGGCAAAGGAAGAAAAAGGAAAACAATATTATAAATTTACTATTGTTTACCTTTTCCTTCTTTTTTTTTTTAGGAAATCGACAGCTGTTGAAAATAGTAGTCGAAAGTCATAGTCCCTGGTATTTATCGTCAACGACTGTCGTTAGATTTTAATTGATTTATTTCTTTGTTTTCAATATGAAAATGTGATTTGACGGTGTATTATTGTTGTTTTATGTGTAGATTTCCCCGTCCGGTAAAATTAACGGTATAAAATTTTCCGGCGCTCATGATACCACGCATGATTAATCGTGCTATGCCTGGTTTACACTTGTCAATTTTATTTACCGATATTTGTATCAAGTGTTTAACGCTAGGTTAGTAGAGTTTTTCTTCATACTACTCTCATACTAGTGGAAAGGTTTACAAAAATAGATCATGAATTGAATAATTCAATAGATGGAATTTAAATCGGCAATATATGTACGATATATTATATTGTTGGACTTCTATTTAAATAAAAAATATCCACTATACGACATATCCTGTTTTATCTAAATGCCTGTTTGCTGAAGGTAAAATATTTTACTGATGGCATCATATTCCAAATGCGCAAGATTAGTTAAAGTTTTCAGAAAACGATATTTGTATGTATATATCTGACGGGAAAGCATTAACAAATCATAAATTCTAAACTAAATCTTGCAGAAGCCTATACAATAGAGCTACCATTAAATTTACATAAGTGTTCATATATACACAATAATTTCCCATTGCAAAATAATTATTCAGTATTCCAATCCTAAGAGTTGAGGATAATTAAAATCAATAAAATTACGATAATTTTTTCTATTATTATTGGTGGAGCTTGAAAACATTAATTATTTCTAAAGTTTCTATCATATGAAAATATTTTGACGTCATTAAAGTTTTCAAAAAAGTTTTCATAAAAATTACACTTTGAATTTTATTATTTATTTATAAATTTTATATTATTTATCACTGAAAATTATTTTCATTTACTTTTCACGGAACGGGAATCGTGCAGTACAAAAAGAACTGAAAAATTTCGTTTTCTGAATTGAAAAATTGAAAATTGATGACTAGGTTCAAAAAAAGGTTTATTCAACGTATTTTTTCAAGGATCGAAAATTGGCCCCCATTTATCTGTAAAAATTATTTAAGCTGTAGCGCAGCCATCTAAATGAAAAATTATAATTGAATTATTTCTTGGTGTTATTTATAGAATTTAAATATTTCTTAGTGTTATTTATGCCATATTCCGCTTTATGGCATTCAAACGATTAATATTATTATTAAATTTATTTCCATAATGCATTTGTAAAGAGGTTTCGAAATCATAAAATCAGAATTTTCATAATTACCGCCATCATTATTCATTTCATGCCCTTAACGCAAAAATATAACAAGTAATGAATGATCCAATAAAGTAATGACATTAATATTGAACGTGTAAAAGATCCGTAATAGATAGGCAAGCGACCTTCCAATTTTGTCAATAAATTATTGGTTTATTATTTTCTTATTCATAAGTAATTTGTTTTCAATACTGACTGTGATTAGCATTTTAATTTGTTAATTAATTTTTTTAAAATTGTTTTTTAATTCAAATTCATTAATTTGTACTTGTTCCATCTATGGTAAATAAAATGAACTAAATTACATCTCTTTAACCCCAATTATACAAGTGTGTAACTATTTAAAATATAACATTTATTTTAAAAATATATTGTTTGCTTTTCGAACAAATATGGTAATTTCTTGTTATGTTTAATTTAAATATGTATAAATAATATATAATTTATAAATTAATAAACTTTGATTGGTCATTTAATGAGTAAAGCTTGCTTTACATTGAACGATTTAAGCAGATCTGCATAATTTAAAATTAGTAAAATAAAGTTGTAAAATAAATAAAATAAAAATGGAAACGTCAAAAATAACTATAATATTTTAAATTATTTTCAATGTGTCTACAAAATTTAGTATATAATACATTAACGTTTGTTTATAGTAGCAGATGAAGCGCGACATCTTTTTTTTTGGTTTATTGGGATCTTTTCGGTATGACTTTTTTTGCAGATGATATATTTTTCTCATTCTCGCTAATCAATTTTAATTATTGTATCTCAGGCTTTTTGTTGATGTCGAAAGTCGTCAAATGTAAAAATCAAGATTAATTGTCATGTCTATTTATGATCTTTCGTTTTTCGTTTCATTTTTCGTGCAAGTTTAAATTAAATTTGAACGAATTTCATACTTAGTTCTGATATATGTTGTAATTTAATTATTTATCTATACATCAGTGAAGAATCATAACGAGCAAACTGTTTTTTCGTTCATTAAATGCAATCTTTAAAATTTTTGATTTGTCAATCGTTGCCAAAATCAATTATATTAAAAACGTTTTTACTAATTTTAAACAGAAAAGTTTCTTTGAAGGGTTTCTCTCAATGCTTCGGAGTCGTATTGGGTTTCGCGTCACAATTCTTGATTAAATTCGTCGTGCATTGGGCGATTGGGCGTTGTCATTCCTAACTGTGCTAATCTTTTGTTGCTAAGCATTAAAGACATGGACTTAATTAAAATTAATGCTTCATTGTGAATTTCTTCGTTCATTTGCAAATCTGCATTCGATGTTCTAAGACGCATCTGATGCAATAGATCTTCGGCCATATGATGTTTATATTTGTTTCATAAATCAATCGATGTTGACAAAATTATAGAAAACAATGTTCGTATTTGTTTAGCATTTGACGAAATCATAGCATCTTCGAGACTGGTCCCAATGAGTGTCATTCTCTTGCTATCCCATACGTTGACAGGCTTCTCTGTATGTGCCGCACAATACACCATTAACAGTTCGCAGATATTGGACCACGAACATTGACTAACAGTAAGCATAAATAAAAACACTCGTCTTGGCTGGGATGGACTGTGTAAAGACGTCCTAGTCCATCGGTGGAAAATACTTCTAGGTAACCTGGAACCGGCTGTCCTTGATTCCGTCGTTGAAATTTCTTTAACGATTGATTCCAGGTATAATATTAGACATTTCTGAGTTGGGTGTCTTTTATTTATAACGAATGCAAAAATAAGTCACATCGATTCGTTACTGCTAACATAGCGGCCCATTTTAAATTAAATTATTTCATCCTATGAATTTTCGGCAGCAACTCCGAACACAGCCATGTCACTATCTTTCACGTATTTGTCGTTCACGTATTTGCAAATGTATTTAATAGATTTTACGGAATGGCAAGAGTAACGGCGAAAACCATTATGAAATCAGTCGGTCGGCTGCGGTGGATAACCATCATTTCCAGTAATAGTTTATGCTACTAATTGTGTTGGATAGCGCTTTGAACCTTTTCCGTCAGCCATACACGGAGAAGTGCGATCTAACAACGTCATGTAACAGTGGATCTTCTTTATTAGCCCGAATTTCCGTTGATATCAAATCATCGATTTTATTCGGTCTTATCCTCTCAACCAACCAAATGAGGATATGTGCATGTGGCAAACCGGGTTTTTGCACCTGAGTACATCCAACAGCGCGTTTCGCCGAACAATCGATACTTAACAATAAAATCAATGAGTGATTTTATTTTTTTGCGGTGATGTCATGGCGATCAATTGGTGATTGGCCAGGAAATAATTCTTATCGAATTTCTGTCGACTGTGGATTGCACGTGAACGTGATAAACAAATTCGGTGTGCCTAATGACGTACATACAACATAGCATCATGAGCGTATTCATGCATATGACTTCCGACGTATGTTGCCTGTGAGAATTGTCATTCTGCCGATATTATGTGCATTTCCGTCAGCATTGATGGCATCCCGAAGATGAATGTATTCCTCGGAACGGAGTGTTGCCTGGTTCAACCTGATAAATGTCAATCACTCATAGTTTCAATTTTGACGTACAGAAGAAATTTGTTTGTTTTATTTTAATGTTATGTTCGTCATCACCTTCCGAAAAAATTAAAGGGTATTGCAATGCGTCGTAAGCGCGATGAGTGTGTTTAATTATCTGAACGACGTTATCTCTACGCTTAATACCTGTCACGTGATTCAAAAGCTACCCCAACTATTACCAAAGGTGGGCTTACATGGATGCTGTTAATTCAATTACCAATTACAAATTACATTTAATGTCAGTAATTCAATTTCGAATAACAATTACATTTTATTTCGGTAATTAAAATACAAAATTTTAATTACTTTAGCAATCTAAAAAAATGTAATTAGATTACCTCAATAATTACAAATTAAAATACATTTTAAAATTAAATATTTCGTTTATTTCCAGATTTGATTGTTAAAAATTAATTCATAAATCTTCATTAACATATAATTTATTTAAATAAAAAGTTTTCGAACTTCTTGAAAATGAGAAAAAATTCCCTCTGGTCGGATGTGGCCACATATTAGATATTATATTACAAGTATTTGATACATCAAATATTAATATTTGTTAAAGATGATTATTTAAAAAAATTATGTGTCAAATATTTCGTTTCCCTTTAAAAACATTAATCTTTCGAAGTTATCATCAGACAGTCCTCGTCTTGTAGGAGAGAGCGTAAAACCAGCCAAAGAGAACAGTCTTTCAACTGGTGCAGATGAACAACAACTTGTATTAAATTTAATAAATGTCTTTTTAACTAAAGGATACCCACTTAAAATTGACAATTCTTTGCTTTTATAAAAATTGTATTAATTGAAGTTCTGAGTCGGATTTCAGTTGAACTGAGGATGTAAAAATCTTCACCATCATCGGCATTTGCGACACTACTGCTTTCGTTCGCTTCTGAGCTTGATATTTCATTGTTTATAGTTTGCATTGGTTGAACGCATAAGTTTCGTGCCACCTCAGTTTAAATAATGGATGTAAAGCGCCTTACCCACAGCAAAACGAAAACGAAAACTAATTTTATATTTTTTGCTATAACTCCAATATAATTAAAAAAAATTTAATTTTCTGACCGAAAATAAAATTCGATTTTCCGACAAAATTAATTACTTTTAATTGACTTTTTAAATAAAAATAGCTTTGTATTGTGTTTACGAATAATTTTTATAGAATTAAGATCTGTACATACTAATTATATTGGAGTTATAGCAAAAAATATAAAATCAGTTTTCGTTTTCGTTTTCCTGTGGGTAAGGCGCTTAAGCTTGTTGCAATCAACGCATGATTGATTTCCGACGTTAAGTTAAAAAAATTTACAAATCTAGTTTGCAAGCATTTAATTAATTCGGGTATAATTGGATAATAATTATTATTTAAATGGAAACGAAACACAGTAAAACCAATAAGCACAATAGTATGGAATCCATAAAGAAAATAATATGAAATCAGAAAAACAAAATAATTAAGTAATTTAAATATTTTTTGTGTAATGTAATTCAAATACCCTATAAAACACAGATATATAGGGTAATTCAAATAACAAATACTGTAACACTAAAATGAAGTAATGCAAATAGCAATTACAAATTACAACAAGAAATAATAAGTAATTTAAATACGTAATTGAATTATATGTAATTGATTACTGCCCACCCTTGACTATTACAATAGCAAATTCATCGAATGTTGGTGCATTGTATCTACGGACGTGAGCACCTGTTGGTGTTTTATCTGCTTTAATGACGATCTTGTAATTATCATTTTCCAATTGTGGTGTAATTTTTTGGAACAATTGTATTAATTGATTTTTTTCCATTAAAAATTGTTGAATTGTATTAATGATTTCACGCGCTCGAATTACGGTTATGCGATGTATTTCGCAACATTCTTGAACTAGCTGTTCATTTGATTCAATAAAATATATTTGCAAAAATTACATTGATCCAATGTGGTGATACACTTGGCCTTAAATTTTAAAAGTTGATTCAAAATTACGACCAAGAGAATCAATATTGGTAATTTGTTTTGCGCCAAAAGATGTCATTTGGAATCATTGATTAAATTTCCTTATTTTTGACAAAAATAGCTTGGAATCACTTGATTCTTCTGTCATCAAGGATTTTAAAGGTTCCGGTGGTGGATTTAAAATTGGTAAGACAACTTTACCTGAAATATTTTACGATAACATTTTATGAATTTTTGACGTAACAAAAAGGGGGAAGGGGTTGGTGAATGTCCAAAAAAACTTACCTGAAGAGCAACACATCCCAAGAGTTTCATTTTAAAATTTTAATGCATGACAATAATTGCATTCTTTATCCATTTCACCGATTAAAATTTTAGGATGGACGTAATAATCGATGTCACTTCATAATTAAAGGCAATACGATGAAATGAAGCAATCACTAATGCTCTTCTGTTCCACTCTTATTGAGCGTTCAATGCTCTTTGCGCAGCTCGAACATTTCTATTCGCTCTTCGAGTAGTAACTCTTCGAATTTCGGTTATATTTTCTTGTTGAATTTTACGTTGTAAGTTGCGCCTGCCTTTGTGTCTTTAATTCTGATAATTGTTGGTTGGTTAGCATTAATATTTTCGCTATATCGTCTAATCGCTTGGTTTCTTCGCGTATTGCGACCAATATTTGAGCGTCGCATTTTTATGAAAGAAACACTTAATTTTACAATACAATGGAATTATCTTTAACTGTCACTTTGTGTTGTTGGTAACACAATCAATAATTGAAAATGTATGCACTTTTAAGCGTCCTGCGATCAATGTTTTCGCGTATTCTTTTATTTTTGTAAAATTTTATGTTTAATCGTAATTTTACTTTAATTAATTTGTTTTTAACAGTTATTTTGTGTAAATTAATAAAAATCACTACGTAATAACATTTTTTTACGTTTAATATTTATAACGTTTAATTATAAATTTTATAAATGTCAAAAACAGCGGTATTACCACCTACTATCTTGAGAAAACAGCGCCACCTATCGGGTTCAAATTTTACAAAAACCCAAATAGCAACGAAACAAACCTATGGTTAAAATCTGAAGTTCCTAAGGTGCTTGGTCTCTAAGAATCAGAAAAACCGTTATATCTCGGAAACAGCGCCACCTATCAGACCCAAATTTCACAAAACTCAAAGTTGTGGTCAAAAAATTTGTCTTTAAAAATAAGTATTGTATACTGTAATAAAAAAGTGGAGCGTGCATCTTTTTTTTAGAAATGAAAGATGCAACGTAGGATGTTATATTTGTACGTTCAATGTTATACTTATTACAAATTAAAAATAATTAGGAGTTAGGGTTAAGAGATGCTTCTAAAACAATAAAATTATCAGATATTTCAGAAGTCTATAATTTATACCAATGTTGCCCAATGTCTAAATCTTTATTTTTTCATAATCTTTGAAATTGTAAATCACAAACAAATTAATTTGGTGGACACGGACTTTGCCAAAGTTTTTGAATTGACAGTGATACATTGGAACGCCTTTTTAATTTCGGCTTCTCTGAACAGTTCGTACCTGGTTTAAATCGTATTTGTGTAAACGCATTCAATATATTGAACTATTAAAAAGAAAAACTATTAAAACATAAACAAATAAAAATATTGAATTAGGAAATAAAAGATCAAAATTAATACGGGCTACCTCTGGAGTACCACATGGTTCTCATGTTGCCCTTGGATCTTTATAATTTCCATCAATAGGATTACCGAAGTAATACAGCACTCTGACGTATTGATGTTTGCAGATGTTCTTAAAATCTACAGAACGGTGGAGAGGGGGACTCTTGGTGATACAAACAAACTGCAAAACATCAACAATCTAACGATTTGGTGTGAGTCTAAATTTCTTAGTCTCAATATTAACAAGTGCAACGACTTAGGGGTTAATTTCTTTGTAAACATGAGCCTCATTTAACGATGCGTGCTTGGTTTTATTAAGCGCTAGATAGGGGATATTAATGACCTCGAAACCATTAAGATCGTGTTTTATGCCTATGTCAGATCCCAACTTGAATATGCTGAATGTCTAGTGCTCTTTTTACGACGAACAAACCCGCAGCATTGAGAATATCCCAACAAGATGTATGCTATACATAACATGGAAAGATGGGATATTACAACCAAGATTTACCAGACCACCTTAACCTGAAGCAATTACCATCGTATCTTACTGAATTGAAAACCTATAACATGTAACAACAATCCAAAATAGACGTTATATTCTAAAACCTACGTTTGTTGGCAACACCTTACTTGATCAAATAGATGCACCGTCTATACTGCAATCATATAAATTCATATATGAGAAGTTTGAAAGATTATGAAGGGAATAATGATCTCTTAAACATGTGGATCAACACAGAACAAACTATAATGATAATGAACCGAACATGGTGTCCAAGAATTTCAACAAAATTGACCACCTCTTTGACATTACCTTGAGTAAGGTAAACTTTAATCGAAGGTTGGCGCAATATTATGCTCCAAACCTGAATCAATTTTTACATGTATCTTCAAATTTGGTACACAGATTGGACTCTTAAACTTGTAGCTTAATTTTTTTCTCGGTGAACGCCAATCACCTTTACTCAATACAAAAAAAAAGTAGTGGCCACTACTAAAATCTGGTGTCCCTCTCTGGCCATTGTCCCTGTAACCAGAGATCATGTATTTCGTTTTTGACTCAATGATCTGGAGTCCAACAGAAGCTGAAAACTCTACAAGCGGATCAAGTATTTCCGTTGCTATTCAGTTCAATCACGCATGTCATCTGCATATGCAAGCACCTGATTGGAATGGCGATATAAGATGTTGCGCTGAGGTGTTTCAGATTTACGAAAGATGTACTCCAACATGAGATTAAAGAGTATATCGGGGACAGAGCATTGAGATTGCGTCACTGTCATTCTACACAATCGTACCATTTTTGTTGGCATACCTAGATATTCCAGCGCAGACTGAAGACTCTCTGGATTCGAAGACTCATACTAATCGAATTGTCTACAAAGTATCCCATCCGAATATCAAGAGCTCCGAATTAATGCAGTCCACTCCAGGTGAGCGGTTCCGTTTTAGTCTCTGCATGGCTTTAGTGAATTCCTCGTGGGATGGATCCTCAATGCACATCTCCGCAGTCTGTATTTGAGTATTTGGTGACTCAACTACAGTTTGTGACGCATGATGAACACCAAGAAGATCGGTAAAGTGTCCATTCCATGTGTCAAGTACTGCGTCGATGTTGACACAGAGGTTTCCATTCCGGTCCCGAATGGCAGTTGACGCAGGCTTGAAAGCATGGTGCAATCCAGTAATTCCTTTAAAAAAATTACGTGAACTGCGCTCATTGCTGTTGTTGTTCTTTCAGAACCTCGGGCCTTCCACCATTCTCGCTTTTTCCGTCTACAAATCCGCTTAACTGCCCTCCTAGTAAGAGTAGCCTTGTTTTCCTCGCGATTGTGAGACGTTGTTGCACTTCACTATGGGCTATATTTGGTTTCAAAACTGCAAGACGACACTCATTATCAAACCAATCACTCTTGGGTCTGACTTTCACTATACCTATAAAGTCTGTTGAGCAGCACTGACAACCGAAGTTTTCAGTACCTCCCAGACAGAGTTCACACAGTCAGACTGGTAATTAGCTTTCTCAATGTTGTCGCTGACAAGATCTTGGTATCGTTACTTTTGATCTTCATTTATCAGGCCTTCACAGTCGAAACATTCCATGCGTTTCGTTGTGTTCCCAGACTTGTACGAAAACTTCCACCGTAGCTTTGCAGCGACCAAATAATGATCGCTGCCTACGTATTTGGTTACTGACCGATAAGTTCTCACATCCTGCACAACCGGAGCTCGCCCTTTTGAATTTAACATGTGGTCAATTTGGCTGCAGGATGTTTTGCGAGGATGGATCCATGTTTCCAAATGTATCTGTATGTGAGGGAAAAATGTGCTTGCTACTCTAAGATCGTGAGAAATTGCAAAGTACATCATTCTCTCATCATTATTGGTCGCAGTTTCGTGTCGGGAGTACGGACGCATGTTTTCACACAAGTCGGCCTGATTTCTGCCAACTCTAGCATTAAAGTCCCCAATTACCATTCTATTCTATCACAATAATAATAAAATTAAAATAATTTTCTTCCTTTTTTGAATACGAGTATAATGAACAAATTTTCGTTCAGCTAGCAAAATAAATTTACTAAGTATGTGTATGGTACTACTTTGGCCACAAAATCATACGGTTCGATGCACTACACCCATCCCGCAAAATCCGGTTTGATTTTGAAAATTCCATGAAAAAATTCCAAATTGCGTGATCAAAAAATTTATCAAGTGTTTACGATAAATTTTGAATCGTTTTCCAATTAAATAAATTGAATGGATGATTCGCAGTCTTGAAGCTCCGTATCTTTCTCGATATACTTGATAAACATCAATAAGCAACGATATTGCGATCTTCGGTTTTAGAGATCAGAAAAGTCTTCAATTAATTTTAATTTACTTTTGTTAATTTAATTTTACCCTCTGACCCAATGTTTAAAATTTTATTTATTTTATTTTTTGGTTTTAATTTTATATTTTTTGTTAACGACTAGTCGCTATCGCAAACTTCAATTATATGTTTAAGACAATGTTGGAGAGAACGGAACTGCATCAAACAGGAAGCGTTCAAAAATCATAATGTTCATTTACAAAATGTCAATCAAGTTAGACGTTTTTATTTATATTGCAAAATATTTGAACAGCCCTTGATGATAGTGTGAGCTCCTAACATTCACCAGAAATCAAAAAAATAAATAGGTGAAAATTATTAGAATTGGAAATTGAAACTAGTTCTTATTTTTCACACTATGACGCCACATTTCTTTTCAAGAAGAAAGTAATACAGTAAATATTTACATAAGGTGAAAACTAAAAATCTTTAATATCAGGGGTCGTTAGAGTTTGTAACGTAATATCATCACTATCTAGAATATAGTCGCCAATCCTAAAATAAAAATAAAAAGATAGAAATAAAAGTAATAACTGCTTTGGAAATTAATTTTGAAAATATTAATTAATTTAACAACATGATTCAACTGCAAGAAAGCAATAACAGAATAGGACTTTAACATATGGGGAAAACTTATCAATTAAACATAAATTCCGGTAACTTAAGACACTTTACAGGGCGATTAAAGATTCATAGTAATGTAACTAAGGCATGCTAAGTTCCTAAGTTACTCTTGCTACACGTTGAAACAATTATATTATTTGTCCTGAGGGTCGATTCTCGTTCCGTGATAAAATACGGTGAAAAAAATTCTTTTCATTTTCATCTAGTCATCCATTTTCAGTTTTTCAAATCACAAAATAAAAAGTCAAATGGAAATAGTTTCCATTGATAAATAGACATATCCAAAGTGTTTTTTATTTTAACACATGATAAATGACGTTAAAATATTTTCATATGAAAAAAAAATTTTCATAGGGTATTTTGGTGAGATACATAATAAATTTAAATAATTAGTTTTAGAATATTAATTAGAAAAATTATTGTAATTTTATTGAATTTAATTATTCTATATTCTTAGGATTCAAACGCAAAATAATTATTTTGCAAGGTGAGGAACGTCTAGCTTAGGAAATTGTTGTGAAAATGACCTTAAATGTAAATTATGTGTATTTAATGGTAGCTCTATTGTAGGCTTCTGCTAAATCTACTTTAGAATTTATGATTTTCTAATATTTTCCCGTCTGATACATACTTAGTTTCTGAAAACTTTCGGTAAAATTATGCGTTTAGATTATGCTGTCAGTAAAATATTTCATCTTCTGCAAACAGCCATTTAGAGATTCAGGAAAAAATCAGTTAACTTAGCGATAAACACTTGACACAAATATTAAATAAAATTGCCAAGTGCAAACCAAGCCATATACCACGATTAATCAGCTCATACATACAGTAATGAAAATACACTGAATAGTGCAATTCGAAAATTTTATATTTTAAAGTAGGCGCACACAAATAATAGAAATCAATTCGATTCATCATTATGCTTGGTTTACATGTAATAATTTTTTCATTTCATTTTTTCATAAAACAAGAATCGACTCCCTGTTCTTAAAGTTATTATATTATACTCGTATATACATTATGTGTTATTTATGAATGTATTATAAAATGTTAATAATCTGTACTACCAAACCACGGATGCGTTTTTATGCACATTTAAAAAAATAATAATAATTTCATAATTACTTATTTATTATTGATTTTATTTTAATTATCTATATAGTTTTGTATATTATTTATTAAAATTTACATGTACAATTAAATTTTCGATTTTATAAGAAATTAATTTAAAGAAATTGAAGTAATATAAATAGTTAAATGCATATCGCGTTTGAAAAAATTTACCAAAACATAAATATTTAAATTCGCTTTACTTTCGGTACATCCTTATTTAATTCGTTAACTGTACTGTACATGTTCATTTGCACATGTAAGTCGCGAGCTAACCTTAGGTTTATACCTTTTAACCTAAGCTTTATACCTTAGGTTTATATTTAATCATAGTAAATTTTATTAACAAAATATTTAAAATTAACAAAATACTTTTCATTTCAGTTGAAAATCCTATGCATAGTGATTTTATAAAGTTACGAACAATGCTGATTTCAACGCATATGCAAGATTTAAAAGATACTACCCAAGATGTTCATTATGAAAATTTCCGAACGCAATGTATATCTCAAATAACTCAACACGCATTTAGAGAGCGTAACAAATTAAAGCGAGACTCAATGAATTCCAATACGGATTCATGTATATCGGATACTGATCGATTGTTGCTACAAAAAGATGAAGAAATTCGTCGAATGCAAGATATGTTGACTCAAATGCAGGAAAAATTAAAAGCAACAGGCGATTTAAAGAAAAATAAAAACAACCATAATAACAGTAATGAAAATATAATTAATGTGTAACTTTAAAACAAAAATTATTTATTAAATTATTTATCAAAAACTATAGTTATAACTTATAATGTAACGGGTGGTACTGTTATACCGATGATACAATCATCATTATTTTACGTTCATAATGAACTTGTACACAAATTTCTGTATGAACTCATAAAATAAAGACAGCATCCAAATTCATGCGATAAATTAAAGTTAACATCTTCAATTTTCCATATACATTAAGTACCAAAAGATGCTGTATTATAGATAAAAATATGTAAATATAAGTATATATTATGTACATATACAAACTCACCCTGTATATGTTTTATGCCTTTATCTCGTAAACGGTGCAAATATTTAAAATAAGAATTGATGAGTACGAAGAGGACATATAGTGGTGATCGTGAATGACCTTGACATTCATTAGTTCCGGAGATATAGTGTGAATATTTGGGTGGGAATATTTGAATCTCGTCTAAGCGAACCGTATTTTTTGATGAAACTGGTTCAACACAAAAATTTGTAAAAATTTTACAAGAATATATTCCTAATTGATTGACATTCCGATGCTAGCAAGGCAGAAAATGTTTAATTAATTATTTCAATTGAATGGTGCACAACGTCATTTTGGAAGAGCTTCCCGGAGTCAGCTAGATCTTATGTTTCCGAATATATGGATAAGAAAACGAGGTTATAATTCTTTTCCAGCACGATCACCAGATTTAACTTGCATGGATTTTTATTTATGGAGGAAAGTTAATGATTTATTAGCATATTTTAATTGTACTATGCAAGAAAGAATAACAGCAATTTTTAGAAATAAACATTTCAGAAGCTGAGTTAAAATTTTACATTTTAATTTTGCAAAACGAGTAGAAAAATGTTTAGAAATAAATGCCTGGCATTTTGAACATTTATTAACATTAAAATATTATTGTCAAGAATCCAATTTTGGTTTTTCATTTTTCATATTTTAAAATTTAATTTTTTGGTTTTTTTTTGGTTTCTTTAAATTTTCTTAATTGTTCAAAGAACACTTAGTATACTGGTAATTATGTATTTACATATTTTTCTTTGTTAAAAAAATAAACAAAAACTAAGAGTAAATTTCTTTACTGTAATGAATATCAATTTTTACCCTTATTTACATATTACAAAAAAAAAATTGTGAGATAAAAGTGCCCCCAATCTAACAATGCAAACAGTCAAAAGTATAAATTCTAATTTAAAAATTCCAAGTATATATTTCGAAAACTAGCCGACTGGGCCGTTTCTCTCGATACTCATCAATTTTCATTCTAACTATTTTCCTCCTATCTACCATCGTTTACGAGATACAGCCATTGCATTTTTTGAAAAGCTCACCCTATAATTTTATATCGAATAATATGTTTAATTGCAAAATATAAGGTGTCAGCTAAAATATTTTTTAATTACAATCTTTGGTTAGCAAACAATTAACAAATTTTTCGTTATGGTTATCTAGCAATTTAAAACTCGATAGTAATGGGAGGGTAGATGAGAATAAAATTCTTCCCAACTAAATCTTAGTAATTTGTTATCCATCATTATTTATATACATACTAGATACACACTTGTACATGTATACCATTAATTATTTATTAAACTATCAGAACTTAAATATTAATTGTTTGCCAATCATAGATGGTTATGTAATTATTACTTATAATGTATAGCATTTTGTTACTATTAAAATATTTTCTTAATGAAATTTTTATTTATTGTTGCATGCATAGCTAATAGCAAGTTTATTAATTTAGTCGAACATTTATTAATTTGCTAGTCAATGATATTTTTACCGTATAAATCCTGCTGGCATGAAATTTGTTTCTGCAGGCCAATTAAATATTTTCTGTTAGTTTAGATAACCTTTTATGGAAAATAACATTTGGTAATTAATAATTACCTAAGAACAGAGTAATTAGGAAATGTAACTGTTAATAATGTAATTATAACAATTTTCAGATTACCGATTATACATTTATTTGCCATTTAATTTTATAGTTGAAAGAAGGCTTGCATTCTTCTACAGAAACTGGTAAGTTGTTGAAATCTTTGTCTTTTTAAAAAGTATGTAGGTTTTGTTACAGCGTAACACTTGTAACATCATTTATATTTACTGGTATGCAATTACCAACATCCAATAAAATATTAATTAGTGTTAGTATTATGTTTTATGTATAGTAAATACAATTTTTAAAATGGCTATTCTATTCTAAAAAAAAAAGTAGAATACTTAATTTGATTGAAATTAGCTTTAATTTTAATTTGTTAATTTTTAATATTTTCGTTTTTGTTTAATAAGAGAATTATTAATTTTTCAACTTTACAACTCTGTGAACTTTTATATGTTAAGAGTACTTATTAATTTATTTTAGAATAAAAGATGTTAGTATAAAAGAAATATACAGAGAAATCCTGTTATAACAAGCAATCGGAGGATCCAGACCGTCGCAAAAAATTGTTATAAACGAATGTATTAGGGATTCCTCGGTTATTGATTAATATAATTTGATAATTTTTTTTGTTAAACAAATAATCAGAGTTCCGTTTCAATAAATTAATTTTAAACCCGTTTGTTATAATTATGTCTATTTAATTTACATAAATGTAATTTCTTAATAAAAATTAAAAAAATTAAACCAAGTTTTTCAAAATAAACCAATTCGTCTTGTGTAGTTATTAATTAGTATTGATTTTGAGTGGATTCTACATAAATACTCCGTATACACGTACATATTTATGTTTTCGATAATAACAAATACTACAGTTTTCCTTCAAAGATAACTACTAGGCATTTATTTCGAAAATTGCCCAATGCATTTAGTACCTTTTAATGTGTAAGCATTCCGGTATACAATGTGAAATCAATAAAATCATAAACACTCAACAAAGGTATGGATTACATACTTTTAATTTGGTACGTAAAATAAATTAAAAAAATTAAGGTGCTGAACCGCTAAAGTAGACCTCTAGTATTTAGACGTAGAACTACGTATTGTGAATACACAGTTCTACGTCTGAACACGATAGTAGAATGACAAGATCGTGAATACAACGTCACAAAAAATATAAACGAAAGATGGAGATTTGAGATGGAGTTTCAAAAGTATGTCGAAAAAACTGTCAAAAATGATTTCGCTTCTGTCATTAATTTGTATGATGCGGATCGAACAAATAGAAGTATTTCTATGTCAATAAAATATTGTAGTTATGTGTTAATCGTAAATCAGAATACAATTGGGGTCAATCCCAGTTCTGTGAAAAAATGTTTTTGAAAACATGAATTGAAAATGATTTTTTTCTAGTTGTTCTTACCGTCAAAACAAAAAAGTGAACTTCACTTTGATGTAGCCTAAGTAAACATTTTTTCACTTCACACATGCTGTAAAATAGCTAAGGTAATCACGTCGAACTCTCAAGATTATACTTTAAACGCTTGCTCTGCTACCTTTTGTAAAACAGCGTTGTTTCAAATCAATGATCAGATCAATTGTTACGTTTTTGCCTTGTCAAACAAGGTTCGATTACTGGAATGTAAATAAAACAAACAATGTAAATTCTAGATCCCACAAAATTGATTTATTTCCGAATAATTACACTAAACACTAATTTAATTAATTCTCTTATTTTACTTAATTATTTAATTTCACATGTCTCGAAAATCTAAATTGCACGAACATGTTTCCCAAGAATACCACCACAACATCATTTGCTTGTCGTAGGAGGCGACTAAATGGTTGGATCGCTGGGCTGACGACCCGCATCCGTAAAAAAATGTAAACTGTTTACAAAGTCAACAAAAACAAAAATGGAGATTTAGGATCGGCACGTGGAACAGTGCAGTCACTTAGAAAACCAGGAGCGTTGGAGGACCTAATCACTTGCATGAAGGAGTATCGGCTGGAACCCGTTGGTCTTCAAGAAACTCGCTGGCCTAGAAGTGGAGACCATGTGTCCCAGGCCTATACGTTGCTCTACAGTGGAGATGACCTCGGAAATCTTGGAGCTGGATTTCTTCTTGGGCCACAGGTAAAGAACGCTGTTTTGGATTTCCAAGCAGTCAATAACGTCAGCCCCAAAATAAAGACTCATTTTACAATGACTTGGACGATCTGATGGGATCTATACCCGAACACGATGTTAGAATGGTAATTCAGACCGCTTGTGTGAACACATAGGTTCGTACTCCCGACACGAAACTAAGACCGATAATGGTGAGAGAATGATGTACTTTTCAGTTGCTCATGATCTTAGAGTAGCAAGCACGTTCTTCCCACACAAACAGATACATCTAGTGACATGAACACATCCTCGCGGAACTTCCTGCAGCCAAACTGACCATGTGTTAGTTTCAAAAGGGAGGGCTCGGATGGTGCAAGATGTGAGAACTTATCCGTCAGCAAGCAAATACGTAGGCGGCGATCATCACTTGGTGGCTGCAAAGCTACAATGGAAGTTTTCGTACAAGTCTGGGAACACAGTGAAACGCATGGTACGTTTCGACTGTGAAGGTCTGATAAATGAAGATCAAAAGAAACTATATCAGGGGGTCGATTATGTATCTCTCGTATTACGAGTTACGAGTTACGACAACTCGTAATCCATGAAGTCTTAATTGCGACATAGCGCGATTATGTAAGCAAGTACGAGATACAATTTTTTCGAAAAAAAGGAGTTGCCCGATATGCTCATTTTCGGACACATATTTTGTTTTGGTTTTTATTTTGTTTACAAATATTTTGTGGTTATGTCAAAATAAAATTGGCGCGCTTGAAAATTGTTTGTGTTTTAATCAAAATTATTTGTTTTAAACAAAAAAAAATTAAATTAAAATAAAATAAATAAAAATAAAATTATTTTGTGTCTTTAAAACTTTATTTGAAAGTAAGTAATCTTTTGGTGTTTTAATATTATAACCAAGCTAATTTGACATATCATAATTCTATTTAAAGGAAAACATTGTAATGGATCCTGTTGTTGAATTCATTCACCCTTGGCAAAATCGGGATGGTCTGCCATCATTTGTTCGGTTGGCCCTAAATAATAGTTTTTGAACACAAAATAAAAATTATATTAATTATTTATTTATATTTAAAATACAAAATAAATTATTAAATTATGATTAGTATAAACACATATATTTTCATTTTATGTAATAGATTGGAAATTTGTATTATTTTTATTAAAAAAATTGTAATCACTTCTTCAACAACACTTAAACGATTTTTGTTCTTCGCAAAATCACCACAATACTATGGTTGTTGCACTTTTCAAAATGGAATGAACATAGCAATAAATCACACTATTAAATTCAAATTTAATAGTAATTTATTAATAAAAAATCATATGTTCGACTATTGAATTACTACTAAATGTCTAAAAACATTATTTCAACAGTTATTTTGACAAATTTTCCTTTAAAACAATCATTTCAACCATTACGAGTTGCTTGTCGTACTCAAAAACTTGCACGAGTAAAACAACAACAACATGTCGCAATTACGAGAACTCGAAATGTCTTACATAATCGCGTTTGGTCGTAATTTCGAAAAAAAACTCGTAACTCGTAATGCTTACATAATCGACCCCCAGGTCCTTGTCAGCGACAACATTGATGAAGCTAATTACCAGTCTGACTGCGTGAACTCTGTCTGGGAGGTACTGAAAACTTCGGTTGTCAGTGCTGCTCAACAGACTTTAGGTATAGTGAAAGTCAGACCCAAGAATGATTGGTTTGATGACGAGTGTCGAGCAGTCGAGCAACAAAATATATCTCATAATGAAGAGCAACAACGTCTCACAATCGCGAGGAAAAACAAGGCTGCTCTTACAAAGATGGCAGCTAAGCGGATTTGTAAACGGAAGAAGCGAGAATGGTGGAAGTCCGAGGTTCTGAAAGTACAATAACTCAGCAATAAGCGCAGTTCGCGTAATTTCTTTAAAGGAATTACTGAACTGCACCATACTTTGAGGACTGCGTTGACCACCATACGGGATCGCGATGGAAACCTCTGTGTCAACATCGACGCAGTACTTGACGCATGGAGTGGACACTTTGTGGAACTGTCTTTTCGACTATATTCGATTAGTATGGCGAACCGAAGTAAAGCCTGACGAATGGAAAGTAGCCACGATATGCCCCATCTTCAAGAATTGAGACCGCTTGAAGTGGGAGAATTATTGCTGTATAGCTCTCCTTTGCACAGCATGTAAGTTACTATACATTATATTGGATAGAATCACTCCTCTAACGAAAGACTTGGTTGGTGACTATATCAAGGAGGATTTCGTCCGAATCTATCAGTCATTGATCAGGTCTTTTCGCTGCGGATGATTCTATCTAAATATTATGAGACATTCATACCCGTACATCGGACGGGGTGACTCAATCAATCGCCAGTCCAATCAGGTGCTTGCATATGCAGATGACATATGCGTGATGGGACTGAATAGCAACGGAGTGAAAGAAATACTTGATACGCTTGTAGAGTTTTACAGGAGTTTTTATCTGGTTACAGGGACTATGGCACACTAGATTTTAGTAGTGGCCACTACACCTTTAAAGGAGTGAGGAGGTTCAAATATTTGGGCTCTCTCAGTACTCACGATAACAGTGTGGCTGAGGATATTAAGCGGTTGGCAGCTGGCAGCCATGCTTTGTACCCTCTAAGACCACTGCTATAATCGAAACACCTATCAAATGCCGTGAATCTGAAGCTTTACAAAGCGTTGATCAGGCTCGTTGTTATGTTTAAATGTGAAAGTTGGGCGCTGATGGATGAGTACGAGAGATGGCTCCTTACATTTGAGAGAAGAGTCATGCGGGTGATTTTTAGATGGTACATACCGAGCTCAGTACAATATCGAGATCAGAGATCTGATGAAGATCCCCGATATTGTATATGAAACAAGATCACAGCGACTACACTGGCTCGGTCATGTTCTACGTGCTGATCCGGAACGAATTGTGCAGCGATCTCTGAAAGGAAAGCCACCATATAGTAGGCGCAGAGGTCGTTGCAGGTGACGATGGCTCCTTCTGGTTGTGTAGGACAGTACATGAAGACCAAGCCCAGGATCGGAACCGTTGGAGCCATATTGTTGACGCAGTAAGGGGCCAGTAATGGCATTTAAACACTGTTTTATTATTATTATTATTATATAAATTTATCACGATGGTAATTCATCGAAAGCAAATCAACGCAAGCAATTAATTAGTATAGATTTTTATCAAATCCGACATGTTGAATGGAAACTATGCGACGGAACAATGCTATTAATACTCGATATGTTGCATGTAAATGGGATTTTAATTTGATTTTTTAATACATTTTTCCGTCCCAGTAGTATTAGGGTGTTCCTTGACGGTTGGTGTACATGGTGGATGTAAATGGAATTTTGATTAAACCCGTCGTGTTGGATGGAAATGAGATTTAAAATAATGTTCTGGAATATGGCCAATTGGAACGGAACTTTGGTTATGGCGGTTGTGATCAAACTTGATATGTTAGGTAGAAATGAAACTTTATAATGATATTTGTGAAAGTTCTAGAATATTTCCATTTGGAATAGAACTTGTATATTCCTAGATCGATATGAAACTCAACATTATGACGAGAATGGGTAGGATATTAATTGATTGGATTATAAAATTATGCTTGAAGACAATTCTGCAATAAAGCTAAATGACTTTTCCTTAACCGGCTATGTTAAATCTCGATTTGTAAAACAATGAGATTATTAAATGATTTTTGTATACAATTCTTGACCTAGAACTGCCAACTAGAATGAAGCTAGTATATTCTTTGACCGATTATGATGAAACTTGATCTGTTCTAAAGAAACATAACGTTGGTATAAACTACTACTAACATACACTTATACCTTCTTTAACCGATTATGATGAAATTCGACATTTTCGGTTGAAATGGGATTTCTAACATAATTATTGAGATAACTTTTGGAATATGACTCTATTCCTTGACTGATTAAGGTTAAATTTCTTAACTCAAAAGAATTAACCATATACCAGAACTACTCGTATATCCAAAAACTAATTGAAAATTCCATTTCTATCCGACATACGAAATTTCGTCATAAACGAAGTTTTATAGCCCAGTTCCGTCCTAGTTGTTCATATTCCAGAACTGTATCTAAAGATTCATTTAAAAATCCCATTTCCAACCAACATATTGCGTTTCATCAAAATTGATCAAGGAATAGTCTATAGTTCCATTAGGGTATTTATTCCTTATTACTTCATTGGGCCATATTCATAACATGTTGTTACTCGTACTTCTACGAAACACGGTAAACCATAACAAAGTGGCGCTACGTAATGCTATGGTTTACCGTGTTTGGCCATGCGGTTGCCCAGACAACATTTAATATTAAAATGATAGTTTGCGGTAAATATTCGACTTGCATTAACTAAATTTTCCTAGAATATTCAAATCAATATTCAACAATTACTTAGCGCTCAATATTGATATGAAAGATTAATGCAAAAATTCGATTTTAATCGTTCTATTTTGTTCAAATGAATGATTTAATAGTAAATAAACAGCTAACTATGTATAATATTGAAGTATAATGAAAGTTGTTTGTAAACATTCATATTTAATATTGAATAAATATTGGTCACTCATATCTTTTAATAAGTAAATTGCTGAATATTGAAGGAATAGCTAATTTTCCTTATATATGAATCAATATTTATACCTGCGGAGATAACATTAGATAACACGCTTAGGTAGAAAGGACACGTTAATAAAAAGGAAGAAGAACTCAATATTCAGTATAAAATGGTCTGGCTGTTAGGGAAAAATTCTAAATTGTCAATACAATAAAACTTGTTAGGTGCTGAAGCCAAAATAGACTTATCTACTTAATACAGTTATTGGGCTGTAGTGCTACGTTGCATAGTTAACGCTCAGTGGTATATATGGAATAATGATCTACGTTGGGATCTAAATATAGTGATGGTTAATGAAGAAATCAAAAATCGAATGGTGATGTATGACCCACGTATGGCTCAACATGTGGAGGTGCGTAATATGGTGGATATACCACAGATACAGTGAGACGCTTGCAAAGAAAGAAACTAACTGACTTAATGTATGAATATGTACAGCACGAATTAATACTATTTATAATATGTAAATTAACGAGTCCGTAAGGAATTCGAATAAAAAAACAACTTTATTTATTGAATCCAAACTAAAAACTAACTTATTCTAAAATTACATGATTTTATATCTAAAAAATTATACTTATAATTTGCAAAAATAATAATATAAAAATTCTTATTCTTGGAAAGGAGTCTTAAATTACAATATGTTTTACCACAATTCAGCATATTTGCTCTTCGCGTGTCTTGATAGATGACATATTATCGTTGATGTTATCTATGCACGTTGTGCTTATGAAGCATTACTCGTTGTGCTGATGACATATGATCGTTGATGTTATATGTGCACGTTGTGCTTATGCAGCATTACTGGTGGTGTTAACTTGTATATATTATAACTTTCAAATGGGACTGTTTAATGAGCTTTACCTCAGTAAAAGTGTCAAATTATATGAAAGTATCAATAATTATTATATATATGTATTTATAATTATATTTATAGTTGGACTCCAGATAAATAAGTTCAAAACAAAATACATGATCTCTGGTTATACTGATAATGGCACACCAGATTTTAGTAGTGGTCACTACACGTTTGAGGGAGTGAGCATGTATTTGGGCTCTCTTATGGCAGTCGAGCTTTGTATCCTCTAAGACCACTTCTAAAATTTAAACATGAATACGAGAGATGGCTGTTTATACATTTGAGAGAATCATGCGTGTGATTTACAGTTCAAAACGCAGAGATGATGCATACCCAACTCTGTGCAATATCGAGAAGATCCCCGATATTGTACATGTAGGAAGATCTCAGCGAGTACGTAGGCTCAGTCACGTTCTGTGGATCCGGAACGAATTGTGCAGCGATCTCTGAAAGGAGAGCCACAATATTATGGTAGGCGCAGAGATCATTGCCAGTGACGATGGCTCCACCGTGTAGAGAACGACTTGGCAGTATGAAGACCAGGCTGAGGATCGAAAGTATCGGATCGAAACAGGTGGAGCCTGATTGTTGACACAGTAAGGAGCCGCTAATAGCCTTAATAATAATTATTATTATTATGAATTTCAATATTATTTGTGCACGATATAATTTTGGTGTATACCAAATAAAATTGCTTGGGAAATAGGAAATTGACAATGAATTTTGAGAAACAACATATTTATTGATTTAAATCACCTTAATGTATTTTTATTTTTTAGAATAACAAATCAGAAAAAATCAATATTGTGCCATGGTTTTCTGTTTCAGAATTGTTTGTGCAATGCGTAAAAATTTAAATAAAACTAATATTAAACTCATTTTAATGAACAATTTTAAGATTATTATAAATAGCTATGTTATCACGGATGTTTGATATATGGTCTTTTTGATTTTTGATTACCTCGTTAAGCCGTCTTGGCGTGGAATAAAAAAGGTTTCTTATAACGTCAATTTTAATTTGACTCGAAACGGTATTCCATATGTCATTTCATCAGTCCTTCTCACATGGAATTTTTTTTCGTCATGTACGCCTATAATATGTTCTCAATTACGTTTAAATCGGCACTCTGCGCTTGCCATGGCAACAGATTTTACTGAAGTGTTTTTAAAAAATCTGTGACCACCTTTCTTTATGTATTGGAGTATTGTAAAATCAAATTAACTTGCTTAATTAAAATTTTTGCTGAATAAATTAAAAAGCACCTATAGTTTTGGAGGAGTATATTGGGTACTGACGAATCAATTTTTTCTCGGGACGGTTCCTGGGTGCCGAAATTTTTTCATTAAATTATGATAAAATAGTTATTGCAATTATGTTATACAAATGCGCTTATGTCATAATTCAGGATGAGTAAGAGAATATAAAATAAAAGAAAACACTTTGTAGACATTATTTAACATAGTTATAACCCGATAGGTTTTCCACTTCAGCTGGTAGCCATTTTTGTATGTTACTACATACATATGAATTTTTAAATAAATATGTAAATCATATATTTTTAAATATAGACTTAAATATTATACGAGTATGTTCAATTTATACTACAGGATGTGCAATACTACAGGATGAGTATAGGATTATATCTCTAATCACTTATGTTTTTGTCTGGAAAGTCCTTTCGATTTACAAATTTGTCTTATCGCACAAAAATATATTAGTTCTACCATACTTAAAATTGATGCACCCATAAATAAACCCATTAACCCACCAAAATTAGATACCAGATCCGAAAATGTATATAATTGGTTGCGTGTTTTTCCAAATACTCCCGTATCCTTAATGAAAATATTAATTTCGGTTATTACTTCATCCAGTTCTGCCGTCGAATTTAAAGCTGCCTGCAGGTTCTCATTTAGTTTATGAAAATCAAATAGTTCAGTTTCAACATCATATGAATATTCTATTGAATTACATTCAGGCAGACAGTCACATTCCAAATGTAAATCTTTCACCCTATCGTATTTTTCATCCGGATCCGTTTCCTCTGCTAAATTTACCAGAGATGCCATATTTTCCGCAAAATTATACATATGAGAATATGCCCCGTCTGCATGTGCTTTAGCTCCACAAATAGGTGTACCCGGAGCCATTGGCAAAGCATAGTGTACACATTCGTAGTTTTTCATTGTAAAGTTAGATAGGCATTCCAATTTACAATTTATTTTATTGTAATACGCAAAATATTTAAGACGTCTTTCGTTGGCAAAATAGCATTGCCGGCTATGCGGCCTATACATTCTTAAACTATCCGACGTTTTAATAATTTTTGGTTTAACCGCAATATTAGTTATCGATTCAAAATTAACTAATATATAATCTTCGTATGTTGTCGGATAAACGCTAGGGGCATGTAAAACTATCTTAAAACCAATTTGGGTAGGTTGGCATAACCGATTCATATTTTTCACTAGAGATTTTAATTGTATTTGAAGGCCAAATTCTTTTCCAGCTCCATACATAAACAATGGAAAAAAATCATCGTTTCCTTTTAAATTATAGCCGTGCTCACTATCCCAGTTTTCGGTCGAGACATTGATATCATTATATGGATATATCTGTTGAATCGTTTCGTTACGTAAAATTTCTTTTGGGGTATTGAATGTGAAACAAACTCCTTCATTTGTAAGAACGGATGAGAATAACAAACGCTTGACTCGTTGACGTTTTTCTTCAGCATCACCACTGTTTTGCTCGCCGTTTTCGGAAATTAAGAAATCTGTTTTGAAATCTGCTTCTTCTATGGTTTCATTAAGATTTGGAGATATCTGGAAAAGTTTTGAGTTTAAATTAATTAAAATTTATATGCGTGTTATCTGTTTAAATTATTATACCTCATATAATAATTTAACATATGAAGCATCAATGGTTTTTTTTAGTTGTAATGCTTCAATATTTCCCAACTTTTTTGTAACAATATTGTGACAGATCTGATGTGCTATTTCAAATTTTCTTCCAAAGTTTAAAACTGACTTTGATCTATCATCAACCAAATTATTTTCGTTCTCAATATCATTTATAAGTTTGCCGATCGACTCATATGAAAATAGATCGTATTTCGCCTTTATTTGAGGACACACAGTTATAGCTGGGAATGGAATGTTATAAATAGGAGTTGGTAAATCATCTTCAACTAAAATAACGGGACATCTGTTCCATTTAATTATGACGTCTCGCATAAAATAACCGAGGAATGAAAAGCAAAATATAAAAATTATAATCCAAAATAATTTTTCAGCCCATGGCCGCTCTGGTTCTCCTAAATATTTTACCCCATGAATGGTAGTGTTTTCTGAATACTCCACGTAGTTACCACTGAATGGCATAAGGATTTTCCAATGAGGCAGTTTCGAATGGTTTTGTTCTTGCATACTTGTTAATGCATGTTTTATTCTAAAATGAAATATCAAACTTTAGAAATATAATATAATGTAATGTAACCACATCATTTATTAAAACTATGTATACAACATTTCTAATTTTTATTTTACACAAACAACCTTGAATCCCACAAAATTGTAAAAATTAGTTAGTTTCTTCTTATAAAACAACTTGTACCTAATCCCAAAAAACTAAAACAAACAATGTACCCATATATATGTACTCATATATATATTTATTCTATCAACCAATTAAAATATTAATGGAACATTCCGTTATTTAGTCTTACCCATTATTATCATCGTCGCTTAAATCAATATTCTCCATTTTTAGTTTTATTTATGAAAGACGTTTTAAACTGTTCGGACTGCACGCTACACTAAATATAGTATTTTGGGAGTTAAAATGTTGATCTGTATGTGTATACAAATATGTATTAATTTATTTAGTTTTTTTTATAGAGAGTTAAACAAAATATATATACGTTAGGAACATGCACACGGCTCTCATTTTTTCCACATAATTATGTTTATTAATTTTTTATGGTTTGGTAAAACATAACTATGTATTATGTACATATGTATATCACACTCTGGGTGGAAACATAAATTCATATACAAATACATAAAAGTACACACGAGTATTTTAGTTAGAGCGATAGTTTACTGTGTTGATGCACGAATTCAGATGACCATTTTTAAACTGCCACACTTATGCATCTAAACAAGCCAAAGGTAGTCAGCATTTAATTATATGTGAAATTACCTTGCAATTTTATTTTATATAGCATTGGTTCCTGGCGTTAAAATATTACACCAGATGTTAGAGACACTTGCGTGGCTAGAAGAAGAGTGCGGATTTAAAAAAAACTTCTCTACCAAACTAACACATACAAATACAATGAATAGAGAATTTGGGTGTAAAAAAAAATGATATTACATCATCATAATATTTTTAATACAACAAAAGCAATTCATTAAATTAGACGATCTATAAACAGTGCTATATACAGTTTATACACTAAAAATATATATGTATATATATTTTGATTTGACAAAAGATACATCCCTATAAATCGCAAAATCGAGCTTAATAAAACGAACTAAAAATCTTGAACTCTCTCGAAATGGTTTGTTAAATGAAAAAAAAATTTTTACTTAGATACTTACACGGCATTTCATCGAAAAGCAATTCATCGAAATACAATTCACCGAAATCACAATTCACCGAAAATAACAATTCATCTAAAATGAAAATACACCAATTATAGTTTGGCCAATTATGATGAAACTAGTTCTGGTATATGGCCACCAGGAAAAAAACTACATATTTCATTCCTTCACAGATTATAATGAAACTCGGTGTAGTTCTCGGAAATGAGATTCTTTAGACATTTATGGATACAGTTCTAAAATAAGGCGAATTGGAACGAAACTAACGTATTACTCAATTGATAATGATGCAACTCGGTATGTTACAAGGAAGTGCGATTCTGACCATCAGAAGTATCTATTTCTTGGCCGATGAGGGTAAAACCCGGTATGTTTGATTTGAATGGGATTATGAAATGATCGTTGGTAGAAGTTCTGGAATAAGGCCTACAGGCACGGAACTAGACTATATCTTGCTCAAATATGATGAAACTCAGTATGTCGGATGAAAGTGGAACAAGTCAACTGGAATTTTCACCATACATGATGAATTGGGGTATGTTGCATTCGAATGGATTGGATTGATGGATGGCAGAAGTTTCGAAAAGTGGACAACAGGGACGGTACTAGATCATTCCTTGCTGCATATGATGAAGCTCAGTAAGTTAGATGGAATTGGGGTTATAAAATTATGTTTGACAGATTTTCTAGAATATGGCTACCAAAAATCATTTGGTAATGACATTATATTCCATTCAACATACCGAGTTTTAGCATAATCAGCCAAGGAATGGCCTACTTTAATCATTTTAGGATCCTATGTGCATCCAACATGCCTAGTTTCATCATTATCGGCCATGGAATGGCATTCTTCCGTTCCTGATGGCCATTATCTAAAATTGTCTCCAAAACTCATTTTAGAATTTTATTTCCATCCAACATACCGAATCGGTATGTAATCATTATAATCGGTAAAGGAATGGTCTAGTACCATCCCTTTTGGCATATCTTAGAACCTCTGTCAAAGGTTATTTTATTATCCCATTCCCATCCCACCTACCGAGTTTAATTATAATCAGCCAAGGAATGGCCTACTTCTATTCCTGTTGGCCATATTCCAGAACTTCTGCCAAAAATCATTTTATAAGTCGATTTCCATCCAACATTACGAGTACTATTATAATCGGCGAAAAGATGGTGTAGGTTCCGTTCGTTTTGGCCATATTCAACTCCGTCATTTTTGACTCTGACAATATAATAATAAAGCACTCTTATTCATTCCTATATATTCTTTCCATAAAGTGTGGTTTTGGTTGATTTTGCATTATGCAGGCTATTCAGGTAACTCAAAAGGTTTTAGTCTTTTGAGTCTTCTTATGATACCCTCTTGATGAAGTAGTCTTACAGCTTCGATGGTAGGGTGATCATGGAGCCTCTCCTGATGTTTTTGAGCACACTTGTTTATTTCACTTATGACTGTGTCTATTCCGAGATCTCTATATGAAGGGCAGTATTACGAGTGTACCAAGGTGCGTTTACAATCCCGCTGAGAACATTATTTTGAAATCGTTGAACTATCTTATCTGTTGATTGCTGGTTTTGGTGCATTCCCATAGTTGAATACCATACATCCAGACTGGCTTGAGGACTTGTTTATAAAGCATAAGTTTATTATGAATAGATAACTGAGATTTTCCACCAAACCAGTACATTTTTCTATATTTTAATTGAAGCACCTTCTGCTTTCTTTTTAACGTGTACTTTCCACTTTAAATTTGCATCAAGGTTCATACCAAGGTATTTTGCTTGATTTGCATGAGGTACAGAAATATTATTGAGAGTCACAGCTTCTTATTTTACAATTTCTGGTTAAATTCGTTTTAATAACAGTCTCTCAAAAAATGTTGACTTAATTGGAAGAAGTAATATTGGCCTGTACGAAGTTAATTCACTTGCTGGTGGCTTACCTGGTTTAGGTATCATTATTACTTCTGCAAATTTCCAAGATAAAGGAACATAACGGAGTCTGAAGGAAGTCGTATACATGTCCGATATAATTTTAATAGATTTATTAGGTAGTTGTTTGAGAATCTCTCCAGTTATCAAATCATATCCTGGTGATTTTTTATGTACTCCATGGTTTTGTATTTCTTGTTTCACTTCTTGCATTAGTTAATATGATTTCCTGTCTCAGGATAGTTGTATGATTTTCAATCAGTATATCCCATTGATTAAGTGTTGTTAAATTGGGCTGAACAGTACGCTTGAGATGATCCGCGAAACTTTCTGGTTTTTCTTCTTTGGTTTTAGCCAGGCCACCACTAATTGTTCTTATTGGTGGTATGTGCATAACTGGCCTTTTCAAATATTTAGTTGCTTTGTAGGTGAGAGATTGTAGGTATGAGTTTATAGATTTAGTTTTAAATTCCCGTATTTCTCTGCGTATTGGTTGTGTTAAATTATTTAATCTATTTTTGATGGCTGGGTTTCGTGTATGTTACCATTCCCTTCGGGTAGTTTTCTTCTCTATAATTAGTGATTTAATTTCAATTGGGTAGCATTTGTCAGCTATTTTTTTGGTTGTTGATTTAGTACTTTTCCACGTTGGCTGCTGTATATCTTTAACGAGCTTTTCCACCTCCTGTTCTAATGTTTCTTCTCATGAAAGTTTGTAATTATTGTATCATTTATTATCATTAAAATAGAGGAATGGTCAGATGTGGAGTCAAATCCTTCCCGCACTTGTATCTATTCAATCGAGATTGTTTTTGTTATAAAGAAGTCAAGAGGTCTGGTGTTTTATTTTGATCGCTGGGTCAATAAGTTGGTTTTCCAGTAGAATGCCAGTTGTAGTTTTATTGAATTATTGCTTGATGAAGCTCTTTCCCTTTCGTTGTTGTTAGTCTTGATCCCCAGTCTGTATGTTTAGCGATGAAGTCACCCCCGATTATGAATTGTTCACCTAACTGCTTGAAGAAGTGAGTGAACGTATTCTCTTTGATGTTATATCTAGGTGGGCAATATATTGCGGCTACCACTACTTTGTGGTTACGGATATTAATGTTAACGCAAATTGCTTATATTTCACCACTTTCAAGTTTTTGTTGGAGATCGTATTTAACATCTTGTTTTATAATAACGCCACTTGATTTCTGTCCTGGGACTTATTGAAGTTTCCCTTGTTTCGTTACGAACTTTTTGCATCTCTTTTATAACAATCCAAACTTTGTAGTTGGGTGGATGTGCCTCTCCACAGTTGACACATTTTGGTAGGGTGTCTTTTTGTTTGGTACATTCAGCCGTACGGTGTTTTCCTACACATTTCATGCATGTCTTCTGTTCTTTCAAAAGATAATATATATAATGGAAGAGCTGTTTTGTCACCTCTTTTAGCACCTGTGTAAGTTCGTTAGTTTTGTATCGTTTCTCCAGAAGACACTCTTTTATCTCTTTTGGTTTGCATGAATCGTGTAGTTTCTTAACAATGACTTTGGTTTGCCTTGTCTGCTTATCTTCGTAGGAATACCATGTTGTCTTTTCTTCATTAAGAGCTCCTGTTAACTTTCTATAGCTATCACCGTCTGGGACATTTAATTTTATATCACCACTATTTAACGATGTAGCTTGACATTTTATCCGAATGCTGTCCATGATGTTTCTAATACTCTGATTATTGCAATTAGATATTATAACTGGAGGTGGCCGTGCCACTGTTTACTCTAGTTGTATATTCTTACTTCCGGGTGAGAGTTCTTTAATTGATTGTTCCGGTTTCGGTGAAACCTGAGCTTTTTCCTCCTGTTGTACATTCCTACTTCCGATTGGAAGCTGCTCAATTGATTGTTTCAGTTTGGGTGAAACCTGTGGTGATTTACTCATTTTGCGTTTCTTAGTTTTTTTGTTAGGGTTCAGAATCCATTCCGTTTCTCTGTTGAGTTGGTCCTCGTCTGTTTCATACATAACCTCTATATGATCATTTGTATCGTTTTTTTGTTGTACCTTAGTGATTTCTTTCTCAGATATTACTACATTTAGACCATCTTTTAACTCCCTGATTTCTCTCTGTAAGTTTTTGAGATCTTTGTTTAGATTTAACATTAACTTTTATATTTTGTAAAGCTTATTTCGCAGATCTGCGTTATCCCTTTCCAAGGTGTTCGCTAATGGTGGTGGTGATCTTGCCACCCTGGGTTTTTGTCCGAATCGGTTGGGTTGCTCAAAAGGGCTTTTAATCAATGATTGGCTCACCCCAGAATCCGTTGAGCCAGCCTCGTTTGAGGGTGGATTTGTCAGCTTCTCAATCAATGGCAAAAGCTGATTATGAACAAACAATCTTGTATTAAATTATACACAATTCAAATTTAACTGATATAACGACACGGGGTGACGTTTGAAACATCTAATGATGGTGAATGGCTCATTCCGAATTACAAAAAACTAAACGAACAAATAATAGTTCAGCCAGGCATATATAAAGTCGACAGGGATAAAACAACAGTGAAAAGACTAACCTGTTATACCATTAAAGTTGTCAAGGCTAAAACTTGTAGTTACTTCGAAACACTAATACCAACCAAATAAGAGCCCACAGTGAAATACGAGAAGGAGAAAAATAAATTATACACGATCGTACTTCTTTCCTAATCTACCAAGAAAGGTGTGAAGTCACATACTCACATCATTGCATGTAACATGCTTACAACATTAAAATTTCACTAAACTCAACTACAAAATAAACATTACACATACATATACTCGTATATATATAGATATTTTAAGTATCAACAAAGTTAATTTTTTTTTATCAATAATCTATTCATTTTCAAAACACCTTCAACTGATTAGTACTAATACTAAAAATTTATTAGAAATAAATGGTGCGTTTACAAAATACTTTACACTTTTCGGAATTCTTATAGCACCATAGTCCCAGACCATGCGATAACCTTCCAATCGATACAGTTCAAAGAGTCTCTAAGTAATTTAAACATTAAATTAGAGTACGCATACCCTTCGGAATCAAACGACCAAATCGTGGACTCATGAAACTGTGATTGAAATATTCAATACAAACAAAAACGAAATCCCAAATTTTAATCCCGTACCTGCCATAGTACTATCAGTGGCATTAACAACAGAAATATAAAAAGAAACAAAATTAAAATAAAAGGACACAACACAATAAACCCGAAATTTTCTTTACTTGCAGAAAAAAGGTTTTCCAAATTGTTAACTCTCATAATTATATATTAGTGAAATTTGTAACACACAAAAATTAGAAATCAAAAATTAAAATCAAGATCTTATTTTATTAATAAAAACTATAAAATATAAAATACAAATCGAAAATATTAAATTAATACGCAATAGATTTAAAAAATTTAGAAAAATAAAATCAATAAACAAATAAAGTAAACGATAATTTAGAACGTTAGAACTAAAATTTAGACAACTAAATAATAATTTTTACCAAATTAAACCGAGTCATAATATAACACGTAAACGTTGGGATACATATACAGACGCACAAGATTAACGAATCATCAACGGTACAATGGAAGACCTGGTAAATCAAATCAACCAACAATTTCAAATAAACGAATGAGTCAATCAAAGAATTCAACTAACCAGAGAAACAGTTAACAAACCGTTAGCAAGAACCACGATGGCTAACAAAGTAGTTCTAACAGAAATTGAATCTATTGCAACCATATAAACATGGATATGATTAACGGTATTTTAAAAGGCATTCAGACAGCAATAATCAGAACGAAATCAGAATTAACCAGTAATACAATTGTGTCATTGAAAGAAGTTATCCTGATAAAGGATATGATGGTCAACCAAGAAGTTAAAATTTCACTTCATGATGAAGCTATTCAGTATGCCACTATAAAAAATGAACGATGAAACTTTTCTATACATACTCCATTTACTGAAGCTAACTAGAAGAGGAAAAGTAAGTATAGCAATGATGATCTTACCAATGGTTATCAACAAAAGGGCCATCAACGTCATATTAGAACATACCAACAGCTGTTTACAACTACAATAAGTTCGTGCAAAAACATTCAGACATCAAGGAATTCCGAGATAATTGTATCAAACCATTAGTAATGAGCACGAAAAGTCATTGCAACGTAACAGTAGCAACGGAAACAACAGTACAATTCACGCCAAGAACGAAATACTATTCTCAGATTGCGGTAATAATAATAAACTTTGAAAGGAATTTTTTTAAATATCCTTTTGAAATTGTACGAAATTCATAGCATTCCAGAGTAAAAAAATTCCAATCACGAGATAAAATACGAAACAACGGAAATCCACGGAGCACTGCACAATCTTCCAGCTACTCGGCAATTAAATAAAAGCTTGAACGTTGACGAAATCATTCAGGATCAATACAAAAAGGTATACAAAAAGTATCTTAAACAACTGGATCATCTATAGGTATATTAATACTAACTATCCGCATAGTTATTCGAAGACATACAGCAACACTAACAGTGAACATTACCGGTAAAACCACAGGGTTCCGCCCAAGTAGCATTTTGCTGTCGCTGTAACTTAAATTGGTTAATAAAAAGCAACATTTTACACCCTCATTATGTAACAATTTCGTTTTGGTATTATTCCTATATTTAGATCAACCAAAGGCAGAAAGAAGTCCTTGCGTCAAACATGTTTCTTAAAGAGCACATTTTGGACATAGTGTTCATTATTGTGACTTATGAACCTTTGTGTACACAATTTCACAATTTTTTTACGACAATGAGGTAGGTTACACTCAGCGACGTCATTACGTTCAACTAAGTGGCAATCTAAAAATAATGTCACATACGATATGAGTCAAATCATAATTTCTTCAAATTATAATTTTAGTGCAACAAAAAAATATAAGAGAAGTTTAAGATTCGCTCACATAGTTTCATGGTTAAACTTCTACGATGAAATGGATAGTCTGTCGGCTATCGCTCGACTAACTAAGAGTTTGGCCAGGAATGGTGTTTGTAGTCTTGATATTTTTCGTCTACTTGACGGTCAGCTTACCTTGTAGCAGCTCGAATATTCGACTCACCGATATTCGATACTGCCACAAACAAAAACAATTAGTGAAATTCAAATATAAACCAACTTATTTGAATTAAGCGTTTACTAACCCCATCACATATCCAATAGCCGAACCACCACTATCTAATAGCCAAACCATTACTATAAAACATTTATAGTAAAGCGTGTCGCCATCTAACAACATCACCACGAACCAACAATATTCGGTATTGCAATACTAACACATAAGTGCAGTATTGACCGTCGCCGGCGCATGTGTTCCCGCTCCAAAATACGACATTTTGGAAACGAAGGCGACGTCATTCATACAACAACAAAAACAACAAATCAGTCGTCCATTACGATTCGGAAACATCAATTTCAAAAACAACGCAATTACGTGGTGGTGAAACATATACATATAAATAATTTTATTAAATATTTTTATTAATGAATAAATATTTAACAATTAAATTTAAATAAATATATATGTAAATAAATTAAGTGATAATTATAATATAAATAATAAATTACATAATACAAAAATTAATAATTAAATTATAATAAATAAATACAATATATATATAAACAACAAATTAAAATAAAAAGTGTATATATTTTAATTAGGAACAACATCCTAAAGTGGTGACCCCGACGGCGGTTTTTATCGCGAAATAATTTTAAAAAAAACACGCATAAAATAATAACAAAATTCACACCACCGCAGCGAATACCACACTACCCACACAACACGGGATATTGGACACGTGCGTAGGGCCATCCCACGTACCAACGGGGGAATCAAAATATACACGTGGCGAAGGGAATAAACCCACCCACGCAACGCGGGCCACCGTTGGACACCGTGGGACAACATAAACGGTGAAGCGATCCACCCTCACCGCAGCGGATACCATCAACAGCAGCAGATCCATCAGCGGCAGCAGAAACAACAACATACACAAAAAACCGGTACCAAGTTTTTTTTTATATATTTAAATTTTTTTCTTGTACTTTTCAAATCATAATCAATTCAAATTATTTTTATAATTAACGTAAAATCATTTTTTTCAATAATACAAATTAACGTAGAATCATTTTTATTTTTTTTAACTTAACGTAAAATCATTTTTAAATTATAAAATTTTTTATATATATTTTTCACCACCACAATCGTTACCCATCGATTTTCACACACACTGGTCGGTTTCTCGCTGCACATAAAATCCGCTGTTCCAATTTCACCTTGCATTTTCTGAATTGTTTGCTACAAATTTCAAATCGCCGAAACAATCGACATCCGCGGCTACAGCAAGCAACATGGACATTGATCACAATTCAAAAAACTGCTAAAGTCACGGGTTGAGAGTATCACACCTGCCCTGACACCAACTTATACGTCACGTTTGTTTGTGTACGATAGACACAACAAACTCACCTACCTAGTCGACACTGGCGCTGACCTTTCGGTTATTCCAGTGGTTATATATTCGGTTATATTGCAATATATTGCGGCTACCACTACTTTGTGGTTGCGGATATTAATGTTAACGCAAATTGCTTATATTTCACCACTTTCAAGTTTTTGTTGGAGATCGTATTTAACATCTTGTTTTAAAATAACGCCACTTGATTTCTGTCCTGGGACTTATTGAAGTTTCCCTTGTTTCGTTGCGAACTTTTTGCATCTCTTTTATAACAATCCAAACTTTGTAGTTGGGTGGATGTGCCTCTCCACAGTTGACACATTTTGGTAGGGTGTCTTTTTGTTTGGTACATTCAGCCGTACGGTGTTTTCCTACACATTTCATGCATGTCTTCTGTTCTTTCAAAAGATAATATATATAATGCAAGAGCTGTTTTGTCACCTCTTTTTAGCACCTGTGTAAGTTCGTTAGTTTTGTATCGTTTCTCCAGAAGACACTCTTTTATCTCTTTTGGTTTGCATGAATCGTGTAGTTTCTTAACAATGACTTTGGTTTGCCTTGTCTGCTTATCTTCGTAGGAATACCATGTTGTCTTTTCTTCATTAAGAGCTCCTGTTAACTTTCTATAGCTATCACCGTCTGGGACATTTAATTTTATATCACCACTATTTAACGATGTAGCTTGACATTTTATCCGAATGCTGTCCATGATGTTTCTAATACTCTGATTATTGCAATTAGATATTATAACTGGAGGTGGCCGTGCCACTGTTTACTCTAGTTGTATATTCTTACTTCCGGGTGAGAGTTCTTTAATTGATTGTTCCGGTTTCGGTGAAACCTGAGCTTTTTCCTCCTGTTGTACATTCCTACTTCCGATTGGAAGCTGCTCAATTGATTGTTTCAGTTTGGGTGAAACCTGTGGTGATTTACTCATTTTGCGTTTCTTAGTTTTTTTGTTAGGGTTCAGAATCCATTCCGTTTCTCTGTTGAGTTCTTCCTCGTCTGTTTCATACATAACCTCTATATGATCATTTGTATTGTTTTTTTGTTGTACCTTAGTGATTTCTTTCTCAGATATTACTACATTTAGACCATCTTTTAACTCCCTGATTTCTCTCTGTAAGTTTTTGAGATCTTTGTTTAGATTTAACATTAACTTTTATATTTTGTAAAGCTTATTTCGCAGATCTGCGTTATACCTTTCCAAGGTGTTCGCTAATGGTGGTGGTGATCTTGCCACCCTGGGTTTTTGTCCGAATCGGTTGGGTTGCTCAAAAGGGCTTTTAATCAATGATTGGCTCACCCCAGAATCCGTTGAGCCAGCCTCGTTAGAGGGTGGATTTGTCAGCTTCTCAATCAATGGCAAAAGCTGATTATGAACAAACAATCTTGTATTAAATTATACACAATTCAAATTTAACTGATATAACGACACGGGGTGACGTTTGAAACGTCTAATGATGGTGAATGGCTCATTCCGAATTACAAAAAACTAAACGAACAAATAATAGTTCAGCCAGGCATATATAAAGTCGACAGGGATAAAACAACAGTGAAAAGACTAACCTGTTATACCATTAAAGTTGTCAAGGCTAAAACTTGTAGTTACTTCGAAACACTAATACCAACCAAATAAGAGCCCACAGTGAAATACGAGAAGGAGAAAAATAAATTATACACGATCGTACTTCTTTCCTAATCTACCAAGAAAGGTGTGAAGTCACATACTCACATCATTGCATGTAACATGCTTACAACATTAAAATTTCACTAAACTCAACTACAAAATAAACATTACACATACATATACTCGTATATATATAGATATTTTAAGTATCAACAAAGTTAATTTTTTTTTATCAATAATCTATTCATTTTCAAAACACCTTCAACTGATTAGTACTAATACTAAAAATTTATTAGAAATAACTGGTGCGTTTACAAAATACTTTACACTTTTCGGAATTCTTATAGCACCATAGTCCCAGACCATGCGACAACCTTCCAATCGATACAGTTCAAAGAGTTTCTAAGTAATTTAAACATTAAATTAGAGTACGCATACCCTTCGGAATCAAACGACCAAATCGTGGACTCATGAAACTGTGATTGAAATATTCAACACAAACAAAAACGAAATCCCAAATTTTAATCCCGTACCTGCCATAATACTATCAGTGGCATTAACAACAGAAATATAAAAAGAAACAAAATTAAAATAAAAGGACACAACACAATAAACCCGAAATTTTCTTTACTTGCAGAAAAAAGGTTTTCCAAATTGTTAACTCTCATAATTATATATTAGTGAAATTTGTAACACACAAAAATTAGAAATCAAAAATTAAAATCAAGATCTTATTTTATTAATAAAAACTATAAAATATAAAATACAAATCGAAAATATTAAATTAATACGCAATAGATTTAAAAAATTTAGAAAAATAAAATCAATAAACAAATAAAGTAAACGATAATTTAGAACGTTAGAACTAAAATTTAGACAACTAAATAATAATTTTTACCAAATTAAACCGAGTCATAATATAACACGTAAACGTTGGGATACATATACAGACGCACAAGATTAACGAATCATCAACGGTACAATGGAAGACCTGGTAAATCAAATCAACCAACAATTTCAAATAAACGAATGAGTCAATCAAAGAATTCAACTAACCAGAGAAACAGTTAACAAACCGTTAGCAAGAACCACGATGGCTAACAAAGTAGTTCTAACAGAAATTGAATCTATTGCAACCATATAAACATGGATATGATTAACGGTATTTTAAAAGGCATTCAGACAGCAATAATCAGAACGAAATCAGAATTAACCAGTAATACAATTGTGTCATTGAAAGAAGTTATCCTGATAAAGGATATGATGGTCAACCAAGAAGTTAAAATCTCACTTCATGATGAAGCTATTCAGTATGCCACTATAAAAAATGAACGATGAAACTTTTCTATACATACTCCATTTACTGAAGCTAACTAGAAGAGGAAAAGTAAGTATAGCAATGATGATCTTACCAATGGTTATCAACAAAAGGGCCATCAACGTCATATTAGAACATACCAACAGCTGTTTACAACTACAATAAGTTCGTGCAAAAACATTCAGACATCAAGGAATTCCGAGATAATTGTATCAAACCATTAGTAATGAGCACGAAAAGTCATTGCAACGTAACAGTAGCAACGGAAACAACAGTACAATTCACGCCAAGAACGAAATACTATTCTCAGATTGCGGTAATAATAATAAACTTTGAAAGGAATTTTTTTAAATATCCTTTTGAAATTGTACGAAATTCATAGCATTCCAGAGTAAAAAAATTCCAATCACGAGATAAAATACGAAACAACGGAAATCCACGGAGCACTGCACAATCTTCCAGCTACTCGGCAATTAAATAAAAGCTTGAACGTTGACGAAATCATTCAGGATCAATACAAAAAGGTATACAAAAAGTATCTTAAACAACTGGATCATCTATAGGTATATTAATACTAACTATCCGCATAGTTATTCGAAGACATACAACAACACTAACAGTGAACATTACCGGTAAAACCACAGGGTTCCGCCCAAGTAGCATTTTGCTGTCGCTGTAACTTAAATTGGTTAATAAAAAGCAACATTTTACACCCTCATTATGTAACAATTTCGTTTTGGTATTATTCCTATATTTAGATCAACCAAAGGCAGAAAGAAGTCCTTGCGTCAAACATGTTTCTTAAAGAGCACATTTTGGACATAGTGTTCATTATTGTGACTTATGAACCTTTGTGTACACAATTTTTTTACGACAATGAGGTAGCTTACACTCAGCGACGTCATTACGTTCAACTAAGTGGCAATCTAAAAATAATGTCACATACGATATGAGTCAAATCATAATTTCTTCAAATTATAATTTTAGTGCAACAAAAAAATATAAGAGAAGTTTAAGATTCGCTCACATAGTTTCATGGTTAAACTTCTACGATGAAATGGATAGTCTGTCGGCTATCGCTCGACTAACTAAGAGTTTGGCCAGGAATGGTGTTTGTAGTCTTGATATTTTTCGTCTACTTGACGGTCAGCTTACCTTGTAGCAGCTCGAATATTCGACTCACCGATATTCGATACTGCCACAAACAAAAACAATTAGTGAAATTCAAATATAAACCAACTTATTTGAATTAAGCGTTCACTAACCCCATCACATATCCAATAGCCGAACCACCACTATCTAATAGCCAAACCATTACTATAAAACATTTATAGTAAAGCGTGTCGCCATCTAACAACATCACCACGAACCAACAATATTCGGTGATGCAATACTAACACATAAGTGCAGTATTGACCGTCGCCGGCGCATGTGTTCCCGCTCCAAAATACGACATGTATTTTGGAAACGAAGGCGACGTCATTCATACAACAACAAAAACAACAAATCAGTCGTCCATTACGATTCGGAAACATCAATTTCAAAAACAACGCAATTACGTGGTGGTGAAACATATATAAATAATTTTATTAAATATTTTTATTAATGAATAAATATTTAACAATTAAATTTAAATAAATATATATGTAAATAAATTAAGTGATAATTATAATATAAATAATAAATTACATAATACAAAAATTAATAATTAAATTATAATAAATAAATACAATATATATATAAACAACAAATTAAAATAAAAAGTGTATATATTTTAATTAGGAACAACATCCTAAAACCTCCTGTCAGAGAGGAGTTGGTGAGCTGCTTCTGTTTGTTCATTTCCCTGGTTGTGCCATTGTCAACTCAGGTGATGTTACTAAAGGTCACTGCGATACGCAGCGGTTAAAGTTGCAACGTTTGGATTGGGAGGTACCGGGTTCGAATCTCAACTGAGGCGGGATGCAAAAGGGATTACGATCGGTGATTAAATTGAAAACATCTATGACCTTCTGTTTGAATGTAGAACACATGGGCCGACCCATCGCATCGTTCATATTAGTACAGGCTAACATGGAGCTATGCCGTGTGCAGATGGCCAGTTAACAGACGGATCTTTAGCCGTGTACAAAATAGGGATACTGTTCAGCTTTCAAAGAATAATAAATCCACTAGCCGAACAGTCTCTAATTAATGTATGTTTTTTGTTGGTAATTATGTATTATTAATGTACAATGATTTCTTCAGCGGGTCCTGGTTGGGACTAGGCTCATAAACTAGTCAATCGCGATGTTCTGGGCTGGAGTCTGGTCTCCTGATCTCTTTATAAGGCTGGTGGACCTGATGGTGTTTGCCCAGCTGAATTATAGCATGGCTTTCCTTTCATTTAGGACCATTTGGTACACCTTTGCCAGGCGTATATTGCTTTTATTACTGTTCCGAAATCCTGGAGCAAAAGTAGAGTTGTTTTTATTCCGAAGGCTCGCAAATCCGATTATACGAATTACATTTATTTCCGGCCTATTACTCTGTCCTCAACTTTTCGTAAAGTTTTAGAAAGAATAATAAAAATTAAAGATATTAAAGACTTTATTACCTCCCACTCAGTAACATGCAACATGCTTACAGAACTTGTCTCTCTGCATGAACTTGTAACTAGGATTGAAAGATTCTTTAATGACAAGGAGTTTCTTGTAAATAATTTCTTGGATATAGCGGGAGCTTTGATAGTACCTCGTTTGCTTCGATTACTAATGCCTTGTGACTTAACTCATCATGCCTTAACTATTATGAAGGCATGATGCATTGAGAACGGTCTGTACGTCTACTCGTCTAAGACTGCAACTCATTATCTTATGCTTCATATGTGCGGTGGGCAGTAGTTAATCGAAAGGCTTCTATTGCTAAACTTAATAGTCTACAAAATACTGCTTGAATGAGTGTTTCCTTGACGCCACTTCTTGCATGGAGCCCATTCTTTCCTTACCACAGTTGTGCACCTTTATTCTTGGCATAGCTTGTTCTGCTACCGTTTCGCTTGAGGTGTGTGATTGTTCTCAGTTCTGTCGTGGGAAATTTTTTAAAAATTATTCTTCATATTTACCAGAAATTGATATGATTAATAATAGATCACTACCCGAATTCAACTTCTGCAATTTATTCTCGGTAGTTTGTCCATCAAGGGATTTGTAGTTTTCGAAAGAATTTCTCCAAAAATTAGACGAGTTTATAGATTTTTTGGATTTGGAATGTACCGTCCTTGAGCTAGTCAGAGATCGTTTGGCAGTCTTAGTTCGCGATATGCACTGTTTTCCAAGCGGAAATAAATGGGCTTATGCAAAGCGTTAAGGAAGCTATTGTATAAATGTCGCTATTAAAAACAAAAAAATGTTTCTGTGTACTGTTAGCAAAGCTGTACTCAATTCGTTAAATAATCATTTGAAAGAGCTAAGACTATACATTAGTTTACTACTTGTAATTGTTGAATGGCGACGTACTTTATTAGCCCAATTTGAGATCAACTAAGTATGCTCTATCTTTGAAAAAGGATCAATTAAAAATCTTGGTTACGATTCTTACGGAACTTGGTCTGTTGATTGCCTGTACTTTGTGTCTTGCCTGTACTTTGTGTCTAGCTTATATTCAATATTATTCGATTTCAGGTTTTTAACTATAGCTCTATTAAGGTAGATCAGGATGGTCATTCTGTGTTGCTATCTCACACGTTTATTTCACAGTTGGAGACTGTTTTTTGGCGATATTATAGTAAGGGGAAAAGTCTACAAATCGAAACCTCCGAAATGAATTTTACGGGCAAGTTGGATGAATTTTGTGGTATTTTGACGTTTATTTATACGCTCAAATCAATTTATATGAACATTTTTTATCGAGTGCTATTCATGGTAGTGAAATCACTATGAAAACAATTTTTATAATAAAACTTAATTTTATTTTTTAATTTTTTAATTAAATATTCAAAAATTTAAAAATAAAATTAAGTTTTATTTAAAAAATATAAATAAATTCTTTCTTTTTTGTGAAAATTTTATTTTTATTAATTTTCCATATATACATAAAACTAAATTATGGCTGATTGGTATTGCTTACCAAATTGGTATTTAAATTTTTTTGTTGTGTATTTTTATTATTTATATATATTATATATATATATATATATATATATATATATATATATATATATATATATATATATATATATATATATATATATATATATATATATATATAAATATATATATAATAATAATAAGCAGTAAATATAAATATATATAATAATAAAGGCCATTACTGGCCCCTTACCGAGTCAACAATCTGGCTCCAACGGTTTCAATCCTGGGTCTGGTCTTCATACTGTCCTAGACAACCTGAAGAAGCCAAGTCATTCTCTATACCGTTGAGCCATCGTCGCCTGTAACGACCTCTGCGCCTACCATATGAGGGCTCTCCTTTCAGAGATCGCTGCACAATTCGTTCCGGATCAGCACGCAGAACGTGACCGAGCCAGCGTACTCGCTGAGATCTTACTTCATGTACAATATCGGGGATCTTCATCAGATCTCTGATGTCGATATTGTACAGAGCTCGGTATGTACCATCTATTTCGCATTTTGGGCCGTAAATCACACGCATAACTCTTCTCTCAAATGTAAGGAACCATCTCGTACTCATCCGTCAGCGCCCAACTTTCACATCCAACCATAACAACGGACCTGATCAACGCTTTGTAAAGCTTCAGCTTCACGGCATATGATAAGTGTTTAGATTTTAGCAGTGGCCTTAGAGGATATAAAGCACGGCTGCCAGCCGCACTTTAATATCCACCTCTGTTATCGTGAGTGATAAAAGAACCCAAATATTTGAACCTCCTCACTCCCTCAAACGTGTGGTGGCCACTACTAAAATCTGGTGTGCCATTGTCCCTAAAACCAGAGATCAGGTATTTCGTTTTGGACTCATTGAATATATTCCGGTGCAATTAATATAAAAAAATTAAATAAATAAATCACTTGTCATAATATTTTAAAAAAAGATTACTCGCATTCGCGATTCGCGCTTGGTGTGTATTAGTCTCTTACGGACAAACACACCCTCTCCTATGAAAATAATTTCATTAATGATTGTTTTTGTTTACCAACTTGGCTTTATATATTCATATTTCATATTCATTCATATTATAAATTTTAACATATTTAAAAGTATTTTTTCGCCATAATTGGTTTTATATATACATATATAATATGTATATATAAGTGGTAATTTTATTTTATAAACTTTTATATATATATATATATATATATATATATATATATATATATATATATATATATATATATATCTGTATATCTGTATATGGAAATAATTTTATTAAAATTACCATTTATATAAATATGTATATATATATAAAACCAATTATGGCGAAAAAATACTTTTAAATATGATAAAATTGAAAATTGCCATATGTATTTGTTTAATGACGTCACAAAATTATGTGCGGATGTTCCTTATTTGCTTATTTTAAGGAATTTTTGGATTTATAATTTAATTTAAAAATTAATTCCAGTCTAATTAAAATAAAAAAATTAAAAAAATTACGTATATATATATATACGTCATATAAAACCATAACATTATACAGAAGCAAAACCTCTCCCAATGAAAATATTTTCATTAATGATTGTTTTTGGTTACAACATTGTTTTTCTTGTTTGTACATTACATGTACATTACTTGTTTGTACATTACATTGTTTTTCTTGTTTGTTTTTGCCACTAGTAAAAGCAGGACGGAAGAATATTGTGGGCTTTTTCATCAAAATCAATAAGCGACGTGATGTTAATCATCCACAATTCATCCACGTAACCTACGACAATTTATTATTTCACAGTTTTTAATCGCCTAATATGAGATAGCACCACAGAATGACCACCCAGTTGTCACCCATACTTCAAACTTGCACAGTTTGCTAAGGCTGCACCATGGAACGTTCCGGCATTGAGTGCGGAACTTTTATGGGTTCCAACAAATTTAATATTAAAAAAAGAAATCAATTGTGTTTGCAAGGTATAACATCAATTCTGCACAATTTTCGTATTATGGGGGGATGAACAAAACTCTATCATCAGATGTGGATTTTTCATCTACAATATAAAATAATTTATTTTAATAGTTCTAGACGGGTTAAAGCAGTGTGGTTGGTGTTAAAATAGTGGTGTAGTATCATAATTTAAAATGTTAAATAAGAAATTTAATTATATCGGTGAAATACCAGCGAAATAAGTTAAATATAAGAGAAAAAACATCAACAACAACAACAAAATATACAGCATAAACAATTGCGTAAATCAGCAGAGACGCAAACCATCATATTCGCCACCATATTTTATTGAACGAAAAATACATGGACTGATGAATAGGAATACGTCAAACCAAAGATTATTTATATATAAGATAGGAATACACGAACAAAAAAGTACGGATTTCTACTTTTTGATTCTAAATCCACAATTGAATAGAGCCATCTATAACAAGATTTATTAATTGTAATAGCTAAGTTCAACACCTGTCATTATTAGCTACATCTACCAAAGACAATCTAAGCTTGTACAGTAATTTTATCTTCTTGTTTTGTCGTTCGAAAAATTTAAAATCAAATGGTAAATGAAATACAAACAATTCAACCTTGAAATACTTTTTTGTTGTTTGTGATTGAAATATGCATGTAGTGCGGAAAATCCCATGAATCGAAATACACAAACGGTATGTATTTGTATGGATATGAATTTTCCTTATTTTAAAACCCAATATAATCAACGTTTGGTGCTAAAACCTGTCTATGTTCTGTACATTGGTTTTTTTTTAGTTTACTATTCCATTTAAAACAAAAGAATAATAGAAAGAATTATATTATATGCATATTACCTATATACCTATTATATTCGTACATAACATATATACAAGACCTTTGTTTTTGTATTTTTAACGTATTTTCGATTATCATTATTTTGCTGAATATCGTGGAAGAAAGTAATTCATTCAAAATGATTAGAAATTTAAAATTTGGTGGAAAGTGTGTAGTTTGTGGACGAAATAAACGTACAGATAAAAATTGTAGATTATTTGGATTTCCGAAAAATAATTCTGCACGTTTTGCACAGTGGTTACAGATATGTAAAATTAACTTAAGTGATAAGAAAAATTTATTTATATGTGATCTTCATTTCGAAAATAAACATATTAAAAATCGCAACTTAGAAAGATTTGCCACGCCAACTCTATTTTTAAATACTTTAAATAAATGTGTATTTATGTCACGGGGATTATTTAGCACAGATAAATTTGTTTTAAGCTATTTTGCAACTGGAGGTCCCATATGTGGACAAAAACTAAAGGAGTTAATTTTAAAAAATATCACAGAGTTAAAGAAATTGGGGTTAAATATTAGAGGAATTGTGTGTGGATCAAGGTACAAATAACCGCAGTGCGTACAAGATGTTAGGAGTTCGTAAAACTCAACCATTCTTTATTGTGGATAACCAAAAATTGTTTGCCTTGTTCGATATACCACATTTATTTAAGTCAGTTCGGAATACTCTTCTAGCATATGATATAGTTACAGCGGAAGGGTTAGCTACGTGGAGTGTAGTTAGTGAGCTATACCAAATAGACAGTCAATCGGTTACAAGAGTTTGCCCTAAGTTAACTTTAAGGCACATATACCCCAACACATTTGAGCGAATGAGAGTTAACTTAGCTACACAGATTTTAAGCCGTAGTTGCGCGAATGGAATTCGAACTTTCGACCATTTAAAGAAATTTAAGACCAATAAAACAAAACAGCATGCTTTCCTTATTTTAAAACCCAATATAATCAACGTTTGGTGCTAAAACCTGTCTATGTTCTGTACATTGGTTTTTTTTTAGTTTACTATTCCATTTAAAACAAAAGAAAAATAGAAAGAATTATATTATATGCATATTACCTATATACCTATTATATTCGTACATAACATATATACAAGACCTTTGTTTTTGTATTTTTAACGTATTTTCGATTATCATTATTTTGCTGAATATCGTGGAAGAAAGTAATTCATTCAAAATGATTAGAAATTTAAAATTTGGTGGAAAGTGTGTAGTTTGTGGACGAAATAAACGTACAGATAAAAATTGTAGATTATTTGGATTTCCGAAAAATAATTCTGCACGTTTTGCACAGTGGTTACAGATATGTAAAATTAACTTAAGTGATAAGAAAAATTTATTTATATGTGATCTTCATTTCGAAAATAAACATATTAAAAATCGCAACTTAGAAAGATTTGCCACGCCAACTCTATTTTTAAATACTTTAAATAAATGTGTATTTATGTCACGGGGATTATTTAGCACAGATAAATTTGTTTTAAGCTATTTTGCAACTGGAGGTCCCATATGTGGACAAAAACTAAAGGAGTTAATTTTAAAAAATATCACAGAGTTAAAGAAATTGGGGTTAAATATTAGAGGAATTGTGTGTGGATCAAGGTACAAATAACCGCAGTGCGTACAAGATGTTAGGAGTTCGTAAAACTCAACCATTCTTTATTGTGGATAACCAAAAATTGTTTGCCTTGTTCGATATACCACATTTGTTTAAGTCAGTTCGGAATACTCTTCTAGCATATGATATAGTTACAGCGGAAGGGTTAGCTACGTGGAGTGTAGTTAGTGAGCTATACCAAATAGACAGTCAATCGGTTACAAGAGTTTGCCCTAAGTTAACTTTAAGGCACATATACCCCAACACATTTGAGCGAATGAGAGTTAACTTAGCTACACAGATTTTAAGCCGTAGTTGCGCGAATGGAATTCGAACTTTCGACCATTTAAAGAAATTTAAGACCAATAAAACAAAACAGCATGCTTTAGCAACGGCAATATTTATTGAAAAACTGGACAAACTATTTGACGCGTTAAATAGTAAAAGTCAATTCTGCTCAAATAAGGCAAACTCAGGGTTGTCTCTGAACAGTAATAATGAACCGTATATCATCTTGAAAGATATGTGTGAGTATTTGGAAAACATTAAGGTTCAAACAAAAAATAATATTTTTTGTATAAACGGTCTGATTCACACAATAAGAGGTATTTTAGAATTAACTTCTGCGATAAGTGATACAAACCTCAATATCTCATACATCTTAACGTCAAAATTACAAACGGATGCAGTAGAAAATTTATTCTCTCAAATTCGTTCAAAGGGAGGGAACAATTTTAATCCATCGGTGTATGAGTTTAATTTTATTATTGCTAAAATTATATCAAGTAAGTTAATTTTTCATTCGTCGATTTTAAATTATGAACCAGATAATTGCACTTTTTTGGAAACTGACCCGTTTGATATTACAAATAATACTACACAAGAAACTGAAAATTTAAGAAACGAGAAGGAAAACGAACTTATAGATTCTCAAAGAGAAAATGATAATAATGGAGTAAACGAATTTGAAGACAATGATTTTAACGAAATTGCCTTTGTTGGAAATTTCATTAATGAGAAGTTTGAGATTGACTTGCCAGCACTTCGATATTTTTTAGGATATATTATAAGTTGACAAAAAAACTGAAATGTGAATCTTGCCTGGAATATATGGTCAAGCAAAATGAAGATTTGTCGTTACCATCTGAATATTTAATAAAATGTAGAAACTATATAAATACTTCTAATGATTTATACTTAAGAAATCCGACTGACTTGTTCCTAGAAATTACTACGCTTCATGTATCAATTTTTGCAAAATATTTTGTCAAAAATTTGCATAACATAAGATTACTACAAACAATATTTGACAAATGCTTAAATGCGACTAATATAGATGATAGATATAGCTCATGGTTCACAGGAACTTGTAAGGTACACAAGGAAAATGCTCTAAAGTTCTTAATTCTTGTTTTAATCAGGAAAAACTGTATATGGCAACTAGAGAAAATTAAAAATGATAAGAAATCTGGACAAAAGAAAAAATCCAATGAACCAGATCGTATTGAAAAACGCAATCGAAGACTAAGAATTTTAAATCAATGAATTATCAATAAAACAAAATCATACAGTTATACATTTAATTTGAGTTAATGTTAATATCCACTCGTAAAAATACCAAAAAATAGTAATAGTACTATAAAATTTAAACCGGCCTATGACAAAATACCAGATTTAGACATTTATTCTTATTTTTTTATATTTACATACATTTTTAATAAAATATTTATATTTAAAACTGAATTATTTTTTTATTTTCATGTAACCACCTCTCTGGCACTGAGATTGTAAATGAGTATCGTGATATAAATTTGGTATTACACAAGATGCACTATCGTTCCTGTGATATATATAATTTGTGTGACTTCATATGCACTATCGTTCCTGTGATTTATATAAATTTTGTGTTACACTAAGATGCACTATCGTTACTATGATTTATATAATTATTTAAATAGTTATATTATGAAATTATTTATATTTATGGAATTTTATGTACTTATTTATTATTATTTTATATTTATTATATTATATAACTCGCAAGAATAATGAATTTTTTGAAATACTTATATATATAGGTATGTATATAAAGAAGAGGTTTTTACGCCCAATGGAAGCAGATTTTATCTGTATATAATAAACTTCCATATGGCTTTTCCCCTTCTAACCATAATATGAATACATATAAACATATTAAATAAAATTATAAAACAATTCTATTCATTTTTAATTAATATATCTGCAATATTGCACTATTTTGACAAAGGAAATCACACGTTGGTTAATAATAAAATATTTTAAGACAGAATTACATCAGATAGTTCAATAAAACCATAAAAAAAAAGTTAAATACCATTTATGCATATGGACTTTCATCAAAAATAATTTTAAAAATAAACTTAATCAAGGTCGAGTATATGTATGTAATTATTTTCATATATTTACTCAAGAGATAATCTCCCGTGTTATTATGATAATATCGTCGATCAAAAACGGAATCGACTCAGTTTTTTTTAGCGAAGTATTAACTTACTAAAAATTGAAGCCCTTTGCGAATTGTAATATGTACTTAATAAAAACATAGAAGAGTTGTGAATGGAAAAATACGAAAAATTAAACGAAAAGTAAATAAATAAACAAAAACAACAAAAATATATTTCAAGGCTGAATTGTTTCTATTTCAACTACCATTTCATTTTAAATTTATCAAACAAAAAAAAAAGATAAAATTATTATACAAGCTTAGATTGTCTTTTGTAGATGTAGCTAATTATGACAGGTGTTGAACTTAGCTATTACAATTAATAAATCTTGTTATAGATGGCTCTATTCAATTGTGGATTTAGAATCAAAAAGTAGAAATTCGTACTTTTTTGTTCGTGTATTCCTATCTTATATATAAATAATCTTTGGTCAAACGTAATAGAGTTATGTCAAGTTAGTGGTTAATTTATATTACTAATTGTTCAGGATATTTATACCTATTTGTCAAGTAGCTTGAAATACTATAGGGGAGATTGCTGCGGATTTCCATAGTAAACTCGCGTCACTTCATGTTATCGACAAAACTTAATAAAATTATATCCTGCAGATGGCGCACCAAAATATTATTAATAAGAATTTTTACGTTACCTGTTATTTCCAAGTTATTTCAGCCGGATGTTGTCAATTTGATTTTGTTTATTTAATTTTTTTTTCTTTTTAGATTTATTTAGATTATTTTTCAAAATTTCGTTAAAAAAAATTGTAACATTACGTTTATTTGCCAGTGATGCCATCTAGTTAAAATAACCTAACTGCGATAAACTGCTAAATGATACGCTATTTGTACAAATAGATGCTTAATTTATGATGTAAAAAAATATTTAGGGGGTGATGGTGTAGCAAATTAACGTCTGATCACCTTTTTTTTGGGTCATTAGATTCATACATACAGTGAAAAACAAAATATTAATTGACAAATAAATAAAAATAATTTTTGTAAAAACAATACTAAAAAAATAAATTTTTTTTATAATTATTCTGGAACGATGAAATAACTGATCAAAATTAGTGGAATATGATTTAGTGTTCCGCGATGTGCGAATATAACCAGGGAAATTGGGCAATAGTAGAAAAACATAAATTTTTCTGGTTTTCGGCCAAAGAACCCTGCCTTCGACGAGCCACCCTTAAAACCACATGGTAAGCCGAAAACAACATATTGCTACAATGGGAAGTAGGATAGATCATACGGTTTCCACCATTACCCAAGAGGTAGGCTCCAATGCCTTTTTGGTATAGGGGTATCCCCAATTAAATCCCCAATTAAATCCTAATCCCCTTTTGTAAAATAAAGCTATGGCTAATCGTGTGGTGACATTTATCGTGTCTCAAGTGAGACCTTCCGGTCTTCGAGACCCATTGTAACGTGTTGCACCAACTCTGTTGATAGTTGGACGAACAGCTAATTTTAACGTAACCGATTTGTTTGAGGTGTTATTTTGTATAGATGTGGTGGAAGTTGTATTGGTGGGTGTAGCCATCTGAATGGGCATAAATCCGGCCACGATCATGACCCCATAGCAAATCGCGAGCAAGGGATGGAAAGGGGAGGGAGAACGGCTCATGAACTAGATTGAATTGGCACTGGGGTGGTTGCCCTCGGACGGGTTGGGACTAGCGGTGTTTGTCAAGGATTTGGAAGGCTGGGCTATTCGACTATGTTAAGCCCATCTTCGGGTTTTTCACCAAGTGACACACTAGAGCCTGATTCAGTACGTAGCGGGAGCAATGTGTCCCATTCTATATGAGGTCTACCAAATTAACTTAAATCCTGCCCTAGTGAGTCATTCCAGGTGTAACAGGAGCGTCCCTTTTTGGGATCGGCAATGTTGGAGTAAGCTGCTCTAAGAAGGTTGGTGAGAGTCCTATGATGGATGTGTTCCCAATAATTAATTCGGTGTACCTTGATTCTTTTGGTGATAGTCTTACATGTCCTTGATTTTGTGAGCGAGGATGGTAAAGATAGAACTCGAGTAGTTTCTTTAGAAAAAAAAACTAGTATTTCCTTATCCGGTGTCGGTTTGCAAAGGTTAGAGAAGCTGTCTGTAACCCATATATGTCAACACAGGGGAAATAACGGAGCAGTACATAGAGATAACCGTCTCATAGAGTACTTGATTTCTATGAATGAATCTCTGCATATGATGAGTTATTCCGAGCGCCTGATGACACCGATTACGAATGGTGAGAGGCCGACTTGGAGGTTAAATAAGCACCCAAATATCGCATCTTATCAACACGGTTTAAAGTGATACCAGACAACACTATGCTGGGGGGGGTGGTACAAATGATGCTGGGGGAGCTCGGATCAAAGCGTTGAATTTATGGGGGTTTAATTCTAAGCCCCACACTTTTACGGTGTAGCCTTACCTTACATTCACACAACATTCATTCAATCCATTTATTCATCCCATTCACACAAGTACAGTATACCACCTGCGCATTGCATAGCTCCATGTCACCCTGTACAGTGACATGGAAGATGGGTCGGCCCATGAGTTCTACATTCCAACAGAGGGTCATAGATGTTTTCAATTTAATCACCGATCGTAATCGAGAGATGAAAAATCCCTTTTGCATCCCGCCTCTGTTGGGATTCGAACCCGGTACCTCCCGATCCAAACGTCGCAGCTTTAACCACTGCGCTATTTGCTCGGTAAATTCGTTTAAATCCGCTAGTTTTAAGGCACCTAGTAATTCATCCAGAATAGGTTATAATGCTCTGGTGTCTCGTGCGATGAGTATAATGTCATCTGCATAGGCGAGTATGAGAGGAAGTTGCAACTCAACACGCTTTTCAACTCAGGGAATTGGTTTGACACAGTTAGTAAAACCTCATTCAGGATAAAATTAAATAAACGGGGAGATATGGGGCATCCCTGTTTAACTCCTTTGCTTTTCTTGACTTTTTATAAATATTGAACCATTTAACATATAAACTAGCTATCATTCATTACAGTGTCTATCACACTCACAGCTCAAATATATGAAATTATTTATAATAAATTGATTTAAATTACAGGATCTCTCTCTGCCAGTTAAACTTAACTGAAAATTAATTAATTAATTTTGGTTGGTATGCAGAATAAAATAAAATAAATCAGAACTAATTTGAGTTGAATTTTCAGGAGTGTCTCATTCGTCTGATCCAGCAAACTAATACATTTTATTTCAGAGCCCAGTGATGCTGAAAAAAATACAAAAGTAGATTAGAACTGTATCGTCCTGTGTTACCAACTATTGGCTATACCAGGTGTCTGTAACCGAGTCAATTTCTAGGTCGAACATTCCAATCAAATCAAATGCTGCAATTTTCGTATTATAAAATTAGACATTTTATATTGCAATGATGTTCATTATATTTCAGTTATAAATTACATCCTTAATTAAATATATAGGTGTTTATGTCTTTATATGTTATAAAGTGAAAGTATTCCCGATTTGTGTCGAAACGAATGCATAGACGAATTGTTTCGCAGAGAATTAAATGCACCAAATGTGTCAAAGGAAGCGCGACACTTTTAACACTATGTGACACACAATTCCCACTTGTCGTTGCGCCACTTCCATAATTGCGAAGACTCTAGTCGTCGACACCGTTTCGAAACATATGTTTCGTAATAGCAACGAATTTGACTCTACAAGGTTGCAACGCTTAAACATGTTTTCAAAATGCTACTGGGGTGATGAAACCACTTGATTTCCAGAGCTGTTATAACAACATTGAGAATTAAACTAAAGGACGAAAACGCCCGTTTTCCACCCTAGGAAGGAGTTATATTACAATAATATGCTGAGAATACAATTCCCACGACGCGCATTAATAACACAGGCGAACCACCTAACCCAAATGTGATTTAGAAATAAATTTAGCTAGTAAGCTAGTAACTTTTAAAATAATATATATATACATATATATTATATATATATATATATATATATATATATATTCTAATTTTTTATTGAAATATGTACCATAAGGAATTGTTAAGTTTATTTTACCTTATTAACTTTGGTATTTTATATATACTCATGATATATATATATATATATATATATATATATATATATATATATATATATATATATATATATATATATATATATATATATATATATATATATATGTATATACATATATATATATATATATATATATATATATATATATATATATATATATATATATATTTATATATATACATATATATATATATATAAAAATTACACAAATAAAAATATTTTTATAAATAATTTTTTGTCATTTATTTAATTATGCACCTAATGTACTTTTAATGTCGGGTTTTAGATCCACTGAAGAGGTCCCATTCAGGACTGAAATTTGGTCTAAAACCAGTTGACCTATGGTGGTCTTTCATCGAGTATTCTAGTCGGTTTTTAGACCCACTAAATGGGTCTTACCAAGGACGGAAATAGTAACTAAATCGAGTTTGCGCATGACTGGCTTCTACCGACGATTTTACCACCCAAATTTTCGGTCGGGGCGAAGACTGGAAGTATCTACGTTTTATGACTTCCCTATACCGTTCTAAAAACATACTTACATTCCCGACTGAAATCGATATTGGTTCCTGTTTTCGGTCTCAAAACGGTCTTTGTGTTTCACGGGATATATATATATATATATATATATATATATATATATATATATATATATATATATATATATATATATATATATATATATATATATATATATATATATATATATACATATAAATAAATAATATATATACATATATATATACAACAGAATTATAAAAACATTTTAAAACATAAAATGAAAATTATGTGCATATATTATGTCCATATATGCTTTTAACCAGAGAGAATTTATTTAATTAATATTATTCCAAAATTATATTTTTTCATTTTAATATTATTTACTTATTTAGTCACCGTTCAACATTTGTTACGTGAAGGTAGAACTGTTAAATTGTAGTAAACATCTAAAATTATGGACAAGGACGAGAAATATTTGCGGTAAGAAAAACACTATGACTTAAATGTAATAGATTTAACAAGTTGCGTGCACACAAAATTTTTTTATTTCGTTTGGTAAAATACTCTTCTGAGTGAATTGATAGTTTTAATAAAATTTGTTATGCTAATTTTTAAGAGATGTATGATTTTTCATGTTAGGATGTTTGTAAAATCTTAGCTTGTATACTTTAATTGTAAAATTAAGTTCGCTTCGATTTATGATTTACATAATAGATTACCACGGTTGGGGTCTATTAAGTAAGCGAGAGTAAACAAGTTGTATTAAGGTTGAATTTATTCTGATTTTATTATTTCATTTTTCCAATATATATACAAAATTTTACATGATAACTACACTAACAACAAATAAATTGCAATTCATTAACTTTTGTAGTAAAAAATTACACTAATATAGATTTGCTGAAATGCATTTATATGGTTGTTGTTGTGTACACATATGTAAATGATAAATTAAATCATATTTATATTGTTGTTGTTGTATACACATATATATCATGAATTAAATCATATTTCGTCTACATAGCTGTCTATATGAAATATAATAAAATTGTGTATTTTACCCTGTTGATATTGTGGGATATTTTGTTGCACTGTTGATCTCAAAATATTCCCGGGCCGTCATTTAGATTAAAAAAATGAATTGGTGGTAATTTACGACTGCGTGTTGTAATATGGTATAATTGGCTGCATTTTCAGTACCTAATATTGAGCACAACAACACGCAGTCGTAAATTACCACCAATTCATTTTTTAAATCTAAATGACGGCCCGGGAATATTTTGAGATCAACAGTGCAACAAAATATCCCACAATATCAAAATTTCCTGCGCAAACGATAGAGGAATGATTTTTATTATGATGTTGCCGTGTTGATCTCAACATATTCCCGGGCCACCATTTAGATTATTATACTGGGAAAGTTAACATATGCCGGGATCAAAGAGCTTGGATGATTCGTTTTCTACCAGTAATCTCAGCTGATTCTCATTACTTTTAGTTGCAATCATCGTTGTTTTGTGCTGATTTCCTGTGTTGTTCCTGCCACCCAATATAATCCAACCGAATTCCGTTTGTTGTGCCATCGGCTCTAGTGGACCTCCCTTGATGATGTTGTTGATCAGTATTGATGGATAATAATCCGCGCCAAGTATAAAATCAATTGGCTGTGACTGATTATAGTTGGGATCAGCCAGTTGTATTTGGTTAAGATAAGTCCAGCTGGTTGTGGTAATGTCAATCTCGGGTAATTGTTGATCGAGTTTGTCGAATATCAAGGGTTTGATATTCATTTGGAAGTCTCCATCCAATCTTGGTGATATTTTTAGTCTGATGATTTGTCTGTAAGTGCCTGCCTTTGTTCCACCTACACCTGAGATGGTGACGTGTACTTTCTCTTTTTTAAAGTTGAATAAGTTTACGGCCTTGGAGGATATTAATGTGGCCTGTGATCCTGGATCAATTAGAGCTCTTTGTGTGAAAAAATCGCCTATTCTAGTTGCGGCTCTGACTAATGCAGTTGGTAGTAAAACTTGTCCTTGCTGGCTGATCACGAATGTTTTGGCGGACACTAATTCCGGTAGTTGATGCTGCATTATTGCATGCAGAAGTGTGTGGTGTCCCCCTTTACACACGACACATGTTTCTGCCTGGTAGTTTCTTCCTTGATGCTGGCTTAAACATCGTATGCAAAAGTTGGCTGAGCTAACAAGCCTTGCCCGTTTAATGTTGACATCTTTTTGAATTGCTGGCATTGAATTAAACCATGATGCTCCTTACACCCTTCCACTCTACATATTTTGGTTAACATGTCTGTATTCACTCGTTTCAATGGTAGTATATACTGCATGTGTGGTCATGTTGCTGTTGCTCTATGATTGTCCATGGCTTCTAAAGATTGAAACCTTCTCTCCAGGAATCGAAAGAAATCTTCCAGTTGTGGAATTTCAATTATTATTAGTTTCTTATGCAATCATAAAGTTCAGTTAACACAAGAACACAAGCCGGTCGATCACCATAAACGTCGCATCTTTGCTGATTGGGTCCTTCAAATGAATCAAAATGATCCGGATTTTCATTAACTGGTGGAACTGTTTCGGTGAATGGATTGCGCTACCCAGCTATGATTAATTTTTTTATGGTCGGAATTGGAAGATATTGATGTGGACGACGTTTATTTTCAGCAAGATGGTACTACGTGCCACACAAGCAACGAAACAATCGCAATATTGAAGAAAAGTTTCCTAACCGTGTTATTTCTCGAAAAGGTGATCACAATTGGCCACCGAGATCTTATTTAACACCTTTTATCTTTTATTTTTGGGGCCACGTCTATGATAAGATAAGGTCTATGCCAATGCTCGATTCAATCGATTCAAAACCTTAAAGGTGGAATTCGTGAAGTTATCGAGGACATACAGCCGCAAATGTGCGAATTGGTCATAGAAAATTTCATGAAAAGGATATGCTGCAAGCGTAGGCCATTTGGCTGAAATGCTATGTTAATGGCATACCTTCCTCTTTACAATGAAATAAACATTCATTGATTTCTCTTAAAACATACTCGTTTTGTTTAAATATCAAATGAAACATCTTATTGGAAAACCCTTTAGAAGCTCTGCGAATCGTTTTCTTTTTCCATTCTTTCTGGCCCTCCATAAGCGTTTTTTATAGGTGGATGATAAGTCTTTTTAGTTTTTTAGTTGCCTTCTATAGAGAAAATATTCTTTGCATTTGTCATTTGTTAGCTCCCTCAGGTATGCACTGGGAGATTGTTTAGTCTAGTATTTTGTCTTGTGGAGTTCTAGTTTAATGCCACTTAATTTCGCTTTTCTTTTTTCAGTAAGCAACACTCTCAGTTCTCTATTTCCGTTTACCTTCGTTTTTATTTTAGGAGCGCTTTCCCATGCAACATGGTGATTATTATTAATAAATGTTTTTAGTTCATTGTCTAGTTGCTCCAGCGTTTTGAAAGAACTAGATCATAGTCCGTTCGTGAATTAACTAAGACTGCGTTATTAATTTGATGGTGCTCTTTCCACTTAGGGTTGATATACGATCGGAGAGTGAGTTCATATAAAATCTGAAGAAAGTTGAACATATACTTTTAATTAAGATAATAAGTCAACGAAATCTAGAGTCATCTTAGAATCAGTAGGCCAATAGGTTTAGTTCCCTGCAGAGATTGATTCACCTTTTTATTCTTCCGCTGCGCATTAAGCAAAACTTTTTCGTTTGTGGTTGTTAATATAGAACCCCAATAAGTATGTTGTGTATTAAATTCCCAACCTATGAATAATGAATCGCCTTCCAACACATTTGAATAATTCAATAAATTTGTTTTCATCAATAGTTTGTTGGGATTATACAAAGCTACTACTGTTAGTTTATAAATACTTTTGGATTTGATGTTTACTAACGGAGCTTGAATTTCTTCTGTTGTATATGCCCTGATTCTTCATTGAGAGATATGATATTTCCATTAATTAGGAAAGTGCTCCCATTTTTAGCCGATTTTAAGAGTCTTCATTTTTAGCCTTCTATAAGAAGTTCAGTAATATTGAAGGCACTGAATCAAGAGATCTAAACACTTAAGGTTACTTAACTTGGTTGAGGACTGTTATACTATAAGATGTGAACTCGAAAACTCAGTTTGTCCTGGTTGGCGGAAAGATGCATCTCATACAACTGCAAACTAGCCGGCAATGTACTGCATCACTAAAATATAATCAGTAGATCTTTAACAGTTCACAGTAGAACAATTTCCAAAATAGTATATTTCCTAAATGAACTATGTAGTATTAGAAATATTGTTATTACGAGTGTATGTATATAGTTTCATTTATAATTACTGTCAAGCTTATCAATTTGAGTCACTTTCATTCGTTTATAGTTTGATCAAGTTCAGCTCATCTCTCTATAAAAATATATTATAATAAATCAATAAAACTATTTTTAAATTATTTGGTTTATTATACCTATTTATATTTAACTGAAATTTATTTTTTAATATTTTAGTTCGAACACTTTATATTCAGGTTCACAGTCTCCAATTCGGCATAAACGTTTTCGTATGAAACCAATTTTTTCTGATATTACGGAATATACAGAAAATACAACTATTCATGGAATTAAATATTTAGGTGAAAAGCGACGGCCACTAGCTGAAAAGTGTTTTTGGATTTTAATCTTTATCATTTGCTTTATATTATTGGGATATTTTATTCACGAAATAGTAAAAAAATGGAAGAAATGCCCAGTAATATTTGTGGAAGATGACATACCTACAGCAATATATTCAATTCCGTTTCCTGCCGTAACCATTTGTCCAGAAGTTAAAGCGAAGGCTGATATATTTTCGTATGAGAGTTTTGATGAACAAATAAATATGATCCAAGATAATGAACTAAACGCAATACTCGATGACAATTACTTGATGAAATTCGAAGTGGCTCAGCAAGTTTGTAATAATTTTGTAACATCAGATCATTCAATATATCAGGATAAGTTCAATTTGACTAATATTCTTAACATGTCCCACATTCAACTTTTACATAAGGTAATGAATGACACGAATATAAATAAATTGTGTTAATTGATATATATATATATATATATGTATATATATATATATATATATATATATATATATATATATATATATATATATATATATATATATATATATATATATATATATATATATATATATATATATATATATATATATATATATATATATATATATATATATATATATATATATATATATATATATATATATATATATATATATATATATATATATATATATGTATATATGTATATACTAATATGTAACCGCTTTTGGATTTAATTTAAGATTTCACCCAATATTGATGAGGTTGTGCAAAACGCACAGTATAACGGGGGTTGTAATGTAGTTCTTGCTAGTGAATTAGACGAAATTAGTATACAAGCTAAAACACCAAAAAATTACTTCTCAACCATTCTTACAAATGAAGGTGTATGTTTTACATTTAACGTACCATTGGATATTCTTCGAACTGAGAATTTACAAACGGACTATGCATATTTTAATATAAATAATTCAATTTTTGGTTGGGACTATGAAAATGGATATTTCGACTATCCGCCATTTCCAAAAATAGCGTGTACTAGTGGCATCGTTTCAAGTTTAACAGTTGGATTATTTTCATCCAAAAACGATATAAATCGTTTATGTCAACCCACGTTAACCGGGTATAAGATAATACTACATTCACCGGCAATTTATCCGAATTCATTTGAAAAATATATACCAATTAATCATGAAACAATCAACACCATTAAAGTAGTACCAGTAGTCACTACTACTTCAGAAAGTTTGCGTAACTATGATCCAGTGCAGAGACAATGCTATTTCAACGATGAACGCCAGTTAAAATTTTATAGATTTTATAATCGTATTAATTGCAGGTTGGAATGTTTCGCTAATTTTACAATTATAAATTATAACTGTGTGCATTTTGCCTTACCGAGAGATGACACCACGCCAATATGCGGCGTTGGCGAATACCAATTTATGTATGAATTAGGGGAGAATATGGAATCATTGCTAGATTTCTTAACTAAGTTTCCCGTGGTTAAAGAAAAAACAAATTTGGAGGAGAATCCAATCAATTTTCCTCAATGTAACTGTTTACCGGAATGTAATTCAATTGAATATGAATATACCATAGAAACAGAAACTTTTCAAATAGACAAACTTATAAAACGCGGAATATCAGTTGACAATGGGAAAAACAATAATATAACTCATACGAATTCTCGAGTGCAGATATTTTGGAAAGAAACAAAAGTTGTCGGCCGAACCAGAAATCAGTTGTATTCATTTTCGGATTTAGTTTCAAATTTTGGAGGTTTGGTCGGATTGTTTATGGGTGCATCGGTATTGAGCATATTTGAAATAATCTATTTCTGTGTAATACGAAAATACACGAAATTTAAAGTAGCGAACGAAACAAACATTGGTTGAATTTAAACGTATACATTTTAACATTTAAAAATATTTAAATTATTAAAGTAAATTTAATTGTAATAATAAAGAAATTATTTTAGTTTTGACTTAATATTGAATCATTTAATAATTAGTTTTTGTGTTGTGAGCAATGCGAAAATGTCTTATTTTATGCAATATACATGTTGGCCATTTCCGTACATGGAATATGAAAATAAACTTATTATTGCACTGCAAATGCCAATATTTTCAATGCCATCGTTGTGTTATGGTGCAGATATTCCATTGTATAAACAAAGTCGGAACAATAGAATGCACCAACACGACGATGACATAAGAAATATCAGCTTATAACAAGTCGTAGTATCTGTTATTCTGTAAAATATATTAATACGATGTAAGGTACAATATACATTTTTGATATTAACATAAATTAATTAGAGAAAATTATGTAATTCTAATTTAAATTAAAAACAAATTTGCAGTTTTTTTAAATTCCTCATTTGTTGTAACTCGTATCTAGTTAATATTATTGTCTATGCTACTTGTAAGTCCCAACGTACACCAAAATAATATACATTATATTAATATGAACGAAAAATAAAATATTTGGATTTAGCAAAAGATTATTGTGTAATAAATGTTAATTTCACTAAAGTAAAACTCAGTCATTTGACTTATTTATTACACTCAAGCTAACTGAGATTTTAATTTTCGCCTAGGGCGATATATATATATATATATATATGTATATATATATATATATATATATATATATATATATATATATATATATATATATATATATATATATACATATACATATATATATATATACATATATATATACATATACATAATTATATATATATATATATATATATATATATATATATATATATATATATATATATATATATATATATATATATATATAATATATATATCCCGATAAACCACAAGTCGATTATTCGTCTAGAGATTCGGACTGGCCAAATATCATTTGTTGCCTAACGAAGTAACATACCTCTATGTGTAAGTAAGTATATATAGAAAAAAAGCCAAATTTCATCCTATAATTGACATTCAAATTACCGAAAGTCACTTCGATGTCAGCATAGAGCCCACAAATGTTGAGCTTTAAAGTATGTTTTACCGCCGACTTTAAAGCGGTTTATATTTATGGCATTTAATTCAACGTATAGTATACAAATCTCTAACTTCAGAGTTATTCAAATGTCTGCCTTTTCAGTCATTTATACAATTAGCGGTGGAGCCGGAAGACAATATTAAAAATACAGGTGTAACATTTGGTTTATTATTTATCCTTAAAAATGATCCTTAATTAAATTATGATTTAATTATAATCCAAAATACCACGTATATACATTAATAAATATTTCAATATAAAGTATATGTAATAATAAAACTAAATATACAGTAAAGCCTCCTACAACGCGACACTTTTACAAGGCGTTTTCGCTACAACGCGATTTATAAATTACGGCAATTTTTACAACGCGATTTATAAATTACGGCAACGCGATTTAAAAAATGTACGTTTTAAAAAATAACAGTGTATAAATACAGAAATGTGTGTGTATTTTGCAGTTAAAGTAAATTTAAGCTCAGTACATAACTGCGGGAGTCAGTCGAAAAAATAATCACACTTCACCCTCTACCAATCAAAGTAGCTTTAGGATGAAAAGAAATTGTATTATATGTACATACATACATATTTTATTTTCTATGCATGTGTATGGTGAAACAGGTGTTCTTTTTGTTTTAATTCTGTTTTCTCTATTATACAACATTTAATAGTATGTAGTATGTACTGTTCATCCATTCAGAAATCTAGAAAATTGCTTGTCTCCTTATGACGAAATTATAAAAGATTTGCTCGCAAAAATGAAACAATCTTTAATAACTGATTTTGTCAAGCCGATAACGATCGCGAGAGCTAACGAACTGATCCATTGCTCCAGTAGTTCAGATTCGGATGTAGCACTAGCAAAACGTTCGCGACATCATCCACTTAGCAGTGATGAAGAAGAATTTGCATAAATATGAATAATAACATTTCTTTTTATATTTAAATTTTTATAAATTTGAATTTTTATTTAGTTCTAATTTTTAAAAACGTGAATTATTTTGTTAAATTTTATTAATTTATTATAATTTTATTGAAGACTTCCTAACCTAATCTTGAATATTAACTTATTAAAGTTTCATTTTATTAATTTAAATGCAGTTTTTTATAGTTGGAACCTAACCCCTTTTTATCTATAGAGGTCATATCTCTTACAACGCGATTTCCTACAACGCGACGTTTCTATACAAAATTCAATTAGCCTCTGTGCTGGGATGTTCTATCATCACTTCGATTCGCTTCGATAGACATTTGTGTCTCTTTTTTTACGAACAAAATTGTATTCTATTTCGCAATTTATATTGTGATCATAGCTTACTCGATTTTATTTCTATAAATTCATTCGATAAAATATCAACAATATTTTTATTTTCGATGGCAATTTAAAAGAGGAAAAAGCGATAGTTTGCAAATTTATTCAAACAGGCTGAGATCGCAATAGACAAAACGTAATTCAAAAAACGCAATGGAGCAAATTTTGTTCGTAAAAAAAGAGACACAAATGTCTATCGAAGCGAATCGAAGTGATGATAGAACATCCCAGCACTGTTATTTCATATAAAATCCAAATAGCCTGTTTCGTTTAACATTTTTTGTAGCTGATCCGTTTAAAAAAATCTGGCCTGGCATATGTTGTCTTTATTATAAAAGAAACTTAAATCTTTTCGGTTCTTATTACAATGTTGTACGATAAACTCCAGAATATTGTTATGCGAGTATCTTAAAAAAAATATCGTTTCTGAAATTAAACCACAATTGTAACTTTTATATTGGCTTATAAAATATAATTCCTTACTGCATTCTTCCGCTGGCAAATTATCAACTTTTTTATTCCTATACCACCGTATTTGTTGGGCAAAAGCCTCTGACAGCAATTTATTTCATAAAGACTTAGCAAATCCATTTACCTCCTTCTTCACATCTCCCTTTGAGGCATACTGGGTATACGCGTAAGCTCGAAAATCAGAACAAATAAAATCAATAATGTATAATTTAAAAGCAAGATAAGCCAAAGACTTGCATGATGTCAGAATGAGTCAGGACATAGAACATCAGGGATTATCAAGACAAGTTGGACAAAAAGTTGCTTAAACAAAATATGTATATAGAAATAAAATGGTACATTCGAAAGAAGATATCTTACCATATTTTCTTTGTAATCCTTTTCCTGTAATTGTATTTCCTGCTCATCCAATTTGGTTTTGGAATCAATATTTATTGCAAGAGTAAAATATGATGAAGCTGGCAACTTGTTGTAAAACTCGGTAATCATTTTCATCGTGATTTCGTTTTGTGCCGTTATCTTTTCTAATATTGACTGAACTTGATCAATTTTTAAGACCACCAATTCTGAATTTAATTGTCCCTGTTTTAATTCGGCCAAATCTTGCAATGATTTTTGAAATGAATCGTATTGAATGCATATAACATTGCCGATTGGTTGCTCAGTCGTTATTTCATTTGAGTCATGCATTTTATCCGTAGTCATGCAAGGTGGTGGTGCTGATTCTCCAAAGTTTCGAAATCATTATTTGATATTACTAAAGATTCGTCGTCCCGCACCTGATCAAATACGTATATATATATATATATATATATATATATATATATATATATATATATATATATATATATATATATATATATATATATATATATATATATATATATATATATATATATATATATATATAAATATATATATATATCTATATATATATATTTATATATATATATATACATATATATATATATATATATATATATATATATATATATATATATATATATATATATATATATATATATATATATATATATATATATATATATATATAAATATATATATATATCTATATATATATATTTATATATATATATATACATATATATATATGGTGAAAAATACGTGAAATCACAAATTTTTGTAAGTCATATTTGAATTTTATGATTTTTATGTTTTCAATGCATAGCCTTGATTAAAAAAAAAATTTAAGAATACTTAATTTTTTTTTATTGTTGTTGTTGTTAAAAATACAGGGTGTCAAATTTTGAGAAAAATGATAATTATGATGTTGTATTTATGGCAATAAAAAGAAAACTAATTGTCCGATAATTATGATTTTGGACTCACTTTAAAGATAAGTTAATAGCAATTAACAAAAAAATATAAAATTAGTATGTTGTTTAATTTCTTCTTCTTTAAATTTCCCGCCAAAATGTTCTTTTTCAATTTTCTCAAAAACCTATTTTTTTTTTTTTTTTTTTTTTTTTTTTTTAAATTTGGCAACTATTATTTTACAACATATTAAAACACTGGACCAGCGTTATTTTTTATATTCTTGCAAAATCTGTTTTAGTAAGAGCATTATTTAATATGTAAATATGTAATTCCAAAACAATGAGATATACATATCTATTCAAATATAGTTTTTCCATATAAAAATGAAATAATGCTCTTACTAAAACAGATTTTGCAAGAATATAAAAAATAACGCTGGTCCAGTGTTTTAATATGTTGTAAAATAATAGTTGCCAAATTTAAAAAAAAAAAAAAAAAAAAAAAAAAAAAATAGGTTTTTGAGAAAATTGAAAAAGAACATTTTGGCGGGAAATTTAAAGAAGAAGAAATTAAACAACATACTAATTTTATATTTTTTTGTTAATTGCTATTAACTTATCTTTAAAGTGAGTCCAAAATCATAATTATCGGACAATTAGTTTTCTTTTTATTGCCATAAATACAACATCATAATTATCATTTTTCTCAAAATTTGACACCCTGTATTTTTAACAACAACAACAATAAAAAAAAATTAAGTATTCTTAATTTTTTTTTTTAATCAAGGCTATGCATTGAAAACATAAAAACCATAAAATTAAAACATGACTTACGGCTCCATATAGTGAATTTGTGAGTTCACGTATTTTTCACCATATATATATATATATATATATATATATATATATATATATATATATATATATATATATATTTTTTTTTTTTTTTTTGAGGGAGGGGGAAAACCCTCATGGGCGCTGTGCCGAACTCTTACCGACTAAAAACCCCCACCCTCACTCCTCACGATGACCGGGATCGCAAAAGATTGCATTACTTCAGTCAAAGGATGTCCGTAATTTAAGTTGTTTACCTGGAGCTTCGGTTGCTCATCTCATCGTCTCTTCTCTTATTTTTTGTTTCAAGATGGTCTTTATCATTTTGGTTATGATGTTCCACGATTGCTCTTCCACCAGCATCTTTTCGATTATATTATCTGTGGTTAGTTCCCCCACATGATTAACACACTCTTGCCGCTCCTGCACCCACCTTATGCAGTGCAGTATAGTGTGCTCTGCTGTGTCTTCCTCTTCGCAGTGGAAGCAGTTAGGTGACTCCTTAATATGCATCTTAAAGAAGTAGCTGTTAAAACACCCATGGCCCGATAAGAACTGTGTTAGGTGAAAACAGGTATCTCCATGCTTACGCGCCACCCACTTCTCTAGAGTGGGAATGAGCAGCTTCCACTCTTTCTACTACATGGTATTCGTGTTTTGCGGATACAATAAGCAGGCGCGTACGCAGGATGAAGTCATGGGGGGGGGGTTTCATAAAACATATTTTGTATAATTTTTTTTTTCACGTAATAGGACTGTACTATGTACTAACTTATATTTTATTTTGCTTCAATATAAAAACAATTACCTATAAGGTATATTTTATTCGCAACTTTTTTATAAAAATTTAAATTTGGCTTAAAGCCAAACCCTGACGACCGCAAAAAAGTATAGTCTCTATGATTGGAGTTAATCTACTCCGATTTTCTATTATTTGTTTTTTTAGAGCGGAGTCTAATGCCAACACTACAGGTTCCATTCTATGCTCGGAAATTGCTTTACGATTTTGTGCGTGAAGAACGGCTGTTTTATGGTACTCAGTTTTTTGATGTTTGTTGAAATTTTCTATTGCATCTTTCCAGTTTGAGAAAGCAGTTTTGGCAAGTTTTCCTAGCGGCTGATGTCCGACACCGCCATAATTCGCAGAAAATAATACACAAAACTTGCAAAAAGCACCATCAAAACGTTTTGAGTATAATAACCATTTCCACCTACCAAACCAGCTGTATTGAAACTTCAAATTACGTTTTCCACTAAGTGGGAATACAAATTTGTCGTCAGGATACCAAACGTTTTTTAACAATAATAATCTTTTTTCATCGTTGTATTGCTCTCTTCCAATAAAATTACTAATATCATTGATATTTACATCTGAATCTGATGGAGACTCACATCCACTTACCAAAGCTGCAGCACTATCATTTGTATCAGGAACAAAAGCTACCTGATCAACACAATCTGTACTTTCTAAATCACTTTTTTTAGATTTTTTAACAAAATAATTTGTTAAAGTAGAATTTTTTAATTTTCTCTTCTCGTTATTCATCTTTACAATATTTAACAAATTTGAAAATTAACTTAAACAAAAATTAGACTTTCTCAAGTGAAAACAAATATAAAATGAACATTAACATGAGGTTGGTTTATATTATCCGTTCCGTTCCGCACAGACACGTACCGGCACAGACAAAAAAAATATTGTTTCATACATTTTATATGGAAATATTTATATTATCCGTACGTTTCCTTTCATAACGTACCGTACAGACAAATATTGTATAAAAGAATATTTGTCTGAAATGATACGTAAGCGAAAAAATACGAACAAGACGAAATAACTCGAACTCATAGTATCGTAAATCGTTTCATTATCCAATATCCATCCATGCTGATGTATTTTGTATTTTTGTACATGAATTATTTTAGTTTGTTGCGATGATGCGATCAATCGATCATGCATCTTGAATCGGTCGAAATATGTATGTATGGATATGTCGGTTACTTTCAGATAATTTTTATTTCAGATTTAAATTATTTTCAGATATGATTATTAAAGTTATACGATTACAACATTTTTATTGATTTTTACTATCAATATTACTCTTATAATTCTGATATTATCAATTGATTAAATATTTTATTCTAAATATTTAATTTTATTTATTTTGTATTTTTATATTCTTGTTTTTCGTTTGGACTGTACGTAGTTGAGCGGTGACTGTACGTTGTTACGAATATATACGATCGACATATCGAAATAATTCAAATGAATGTCTGTACGGAAACGTACGGATAATATAAATACTTGATGTCTGTGTCGGCACGTGTCTGTAAGGAACTGAACGGATAATATAAACCAACCTTTAACAAGCGAAGTTATGCATAAAATTATTTGTGTTTTAACTTTTAAATCAATTATTATTAGGAATAGAAAGTTCATTATTACTATTTTATTTATATATGTATATATAATATATATATACATCGGTATACTGAATATTTCTTTCATTGTTTAATAAGTTGATATATTTATTAATTATAATATTTTCTATTGTTATTGGAATCATGGGGGGGGTTAAACCCTCAGTAACCCCCCCCTGCGTACGCGCTTGACAATAAGTGCTAGGTCATCCGCATAACCCACTAACTTAGCACCCTCGGGCAAATCGATTCGGAGAATACCATCATATAGGATATTCAATAGCGTCGGGCCAAGGATTGAGCCTTGTGGGACCCCACTGGTAATCTCTATCTGAGTTGTTATACCTTCTGACACCATCAAAATGCGTCGGTCACTTAGATAGCTCTGGATCATTTTCCTTAGGTACGGGCTCACGTGTAGTTCTTTCAGCTTTTGTTGAATTATCTCCCAGGTTGCGCTATTAAATGCATTTCGTACATCAAAGGTCATCACTACCGGGATATTTCGGGTGTGACAGGACCCGGCGGCAGCCGTGTCTACTAAACTCATAACTTCTGCTAGTGCATCAGTCGTAGAGCGTCCTGGTCTGAATCCGTACTGGTTAGTAGCAAGTCCACCTGTTTCGTTTACTTCTTGCGCCAAACGACGGAGTAGTAAGTGTTCCAAAAGTTTCCCGAACGAGTCAAGTAAGCACAGCGGTCGATATGATGAGGGTACACCGTCTGGTTTCCTTCTTTTTTAAGAAGAACCAGTCTAGCAGCTTTCCAGTTGTAAGGGAATTTCCCTTTTTTAAGTGCTTCGTTCATAGCGGCCAAGACTTTATTTGGGTTGGTCTCCGAAGCAAATCTTACAGCTTCTGGTGGAATCCCATCTGGCCCTGCACTCTTCTTTGTTTTCATTTTTCGCCATGCTGTTTCCAATTCTTCTGCAGTGAACAACGGAGTCTCCTGCACTTGTATCTCTTCATGAGGCATACGATGATGGGCTGGGAAGAGTTCACTCACAGCTGCCATCATGGTGTTTGCATCTAAGAGAGGTACTGTCCGACCAAATCTTTTAGTGACTATCCTGTAAGCATCTCCCCAGGGGTCATGCTCCACAGTACTACAGAGGTCTTTCCAGCATTTCTTCTTCGATCGTAGAATTGCAGTTCTCATGTCTTTCTAGCACTTTTAAGCTCTTGGTAGTAGGATGCGTTGGTTTGACCGTGGGTACGCCTAGCTTCTCTTTGTAGTCTCCTTCTGGCACGCTTGCACCTGCCATGAAGCTCCTCGATTTCTAAAGTCCACCAATAAACACTTCTTCTTCCTTTCCTACGTTGTTTCGGTAGAGCTTCCTCGCATGCTTTCCTGTCGGTTTCTACTAGCTGTGCCGTAGTTGTAATGCTAGAGGAGTTCAGGTAGCAACGAATTACGCTGCGGAGATATTCTTGTTTTGTTGCTCCTACACGCCAGCTATTACTGGTAGTATTGTACTATGATGATCGCATGTGAATCGTATTCACTTCGAACATAATATAGCGATGGTCGCTAAGGCTTTCATCCTCCAAAACTTGCCAACTCTTAAGTCGTTGGGTTGTTCTTGCAGAGCCGAAGGTTACATCAAGAAAGGAACCATAGTTACCTCTTTCAAAGGTTGGAGCCTGCCCTGTGTTAAGGCTCGATAGATCACATGATGCAGCCCAGTCTGCTAAGAGTTGACCTCTGTTGTCTAGTATATTTCCGCCCCACTCGGGGGATTTCGAGTTGAAATCACCTGCAACAATTACGTCTTTGTTCTGGTTCCAAATAATCAGACTGAGTTCGTCCAGGCTTCGTGCGAAATCGCCTAGGGATTTGTTTGGTGAGAAATAACAGCTTATGATTACAATGTCCTGCAGTTCCACCCAGACCACTCCTTTTCCTGCACCTGTCCTTATTGTTACAATGTCTTTAGACACTACGCTTAGAGCAGTGTCTCCATCTAAGTCTGGTATCCAACTTCCTCCTTCCAGCTTCGATCGATTCGGCTCGCTCACCAGGACCACGTCTACATGCCTTCTACGGGCAGTAGCAAAAAGGAGATCCTGGGCTGGCCTACTGCGATGTGTGTTAAGTTGAAGCAGGCGCATTATGAGTGACTACTTCTCCTGCGCTTTGGTCTAGATTATTTTCCAGAGGGGGTACCCCCTCTGAGCTTTGCTTCGCCCTATGCATGGGGTGTTTTATCTCATTGCAGCCCTTTCTCATATATATATATATACATGTATATATATATATATATATATATATATATATATATATATATATATATATATATATATATATATATATATATATATATATATATATATATATATATATAGTACTTTAAGTGTAAGTTAGAGTTTTTTTTTATGGAAATTTCTTTTAGCGGCAATGTTCAACTGGAGTTAACGTTTTTTAAGCAGGAAACTTTCTTTTTGCAATTATATATTATGTTATGTTATATATTATGTAAGTTAGATTTTTTAGGTTGTTCTGGTGAGAAGCTATCTGGGGGAATCAAGTTGGTACTTGTTGCCAGCTCCATATTTTGCAGCTTCCACAAGTGTGTGTGTTACCTCCCCGTGGTGACCACCGGGCAACTATGTGGTGTACTAGGCGAAAACACGGCACTAAACAACTGGGCAAAAGCACAAATGCTGGCCCTCCATCAGTGTCAAACTACCAGACCAGGAAGAGAGCCTGGCGCATGATCTCTCAAGATCTGCAACATTCCGTTGGAGCAGAGAACGGATAGAGACAAGGATACGCTTGCGTGGGCAAGTCGTATCACTGAGCCAAAGCAGGAGGGTTCCGTTGTGATCTCACAGCCGAAAAGGCAGAGATATGATGATGAACCGCCTACGGAGGCTAAAAAGAAGCGGGTTCCGGACAATGTTACCAGGCCCTTCAACGAGGTGCTAAAGGATCACCTGATCATGGCAGTCGTTGACAGGGCTCAAGAAGATGGGAGCATTACGGCCCTTAAATGGTGGAAGGTGGATAAGGCCTTAGCCGCCATCTTCCTAAAAATCATGAGGGAGAACCCAGGACCTGCTCCGTCCTGCCGAGACGGAGGGTGGCATCGGGGTCATGTTAAACTGACTGCCTGTGCCGATGTGAGGTCTGTGACCCTTTACAAAAGGCGATCGGCAGCCTGGGTGAAGTCTGGCCGGGGGCCAAACTAGCAGTGGTGACGAGGGAAGAAATTCCCTGCAGGCCAAGGGCGCGAGCCTGGATCCCTGAGGAGCTAAGTGATCCTAGGGAGATCCTGGAAATGTTGAAAATCAGCAATCCGGATCTGCCAACGGCCACCTGGAAGATTGCCAGGTTAGAAGAGGTAAAGGCGGAAGCAGATCACAGATCGGCCGTCATTATCATCGACAGAGGATCTGGAGGCCGATTACGCTCAAAATTTATAAGCGCAATGAGGCTGACAGATCTGGGGCACCTGCAGCAGGGGGGAAACTGCTTGTGGTGTCCCGCCTGGTGTTGGTGACCCAGAATTCCGCAGCATCCCGGAGGACGCTCAGGAGACACGATCCCTGGACTCGGAGATTTCGAAGCTGTGCGTTCCTAACGGACGAATCGACGTCAGAGAAGTCTGACTCAACAGTGATGGAGGGAAGCAATATCTAATGCTTAAGATCCTTCAGATCAAGCTCCATCACTGTAAAGCCGCCTCAGCGGCCCTTCTGCTAAAAATGGAATCTGAGTCCATTGATGTGGTTCTGGTCCAGGAACCTTGGGTCAACAGTGACCGGGTGCTGGGCCTCAGAACTCCCAAATATAAAATACTGCAAAAAATGAAGGTAAGATACGTTCCTGCTTTCTCGCTAGAAATAATCTTAATATTTTTACACTACTGAATTACAGCAACGCTGATGTAGTGGTGGCTAGCATCGAGATGGATGGGCAAAATCTCTGGATAATATCGGCCTACTTACCATACGAGGAGGAAAATATACCACCAGGTAGGTTGGGCAGTGCAATAATGGAGGCTCGAAAACGAAAGGTAGGAGTCATCATGGGCAGTGATGCTAATGCGCATCACTCAATCTGGGGAAGTACATAGATATAAACAGGCGAGGTGAGTTACTCCTTGATTTTATTTTAAGTACTAACCTAAATATATGTATTATCGGGTGTAAGCCAACCTTTATTACTAAAAATAGATAGGAAGTGTTGGACATCACACTTGTCTCGGATTTTATTAAGGAGAGGGTATTGAACTGGAAAGTGTCCGAAGACCATTCCTTTTCTGACCATTGTTACCTCCAGTACGAAGTGGATACAAAACCCACTAGCAAACCACCCTTCAGAAATAGGAGGAAAACTGATTGGGATTGTTTCAGAACCATTCTGGGTAACTTATTACCGGTATCGGTTCCAAACCCTCCTGCATCTACACAGGAGCTTGATGCTCTAGTAACCAAGCCATCTGATGCTTTTAACAAGGCCGTGTTAGGTACATGTCCTATCAGTAGGCCCTTGGGTATATTTCGGCCACCCTGGTGGTCGAGAGAACTCCAAGTTACTCGTATGAAATGCAGGAGACTGTTCAAGAAAGCGAGGAACATAAATGCTGCTGCAGATTGAGACTGTTATAAGGAAGTCCTCAAAACCTATAAGTACGAGCTGAGAGCAGCCATAACGAGGGCCTGGAAGCTCTACTGTGGCAATATACAGGAGTCCTTGGAGGCGGCCAGGCTACGCAAAGTACTATGTTCTAGTTCTTCCATTCCGGGTTATCAACAACGACCGGATGGTTCGTGGACTACATGTAGTGAGGAATCCCTGGAGCTATTACTAGAAACGCATTTCCCGGAGTGCTCGGTACTACATAGCTCCGTAGAGACTCATGATAAATAGGAGTATAGACTCCGTAAGTCATATAGTAAAGAGGCGGAATACCCTATGGGCAATAAACAGCTTTAAGCCATACAAGTCGGCAGAACCTGATGGCATTATCCCTGAATTACAGCAACGCTGATGTAGTGGTGGCTATCATCGAGATGGATGGGCAAAATCTCTGGATAATATCGGCCTACTTACCATACGAGGAGGAAAATATACCACCAGGTAGGTTGGGCAGTGCAATAATGGAGGCTCGAAAACAAAAGGTAGGAGTCATCATGGGCAGTGATGCTAATGCGCATCACTCAATCTGGGGAAGTACATAGATATAAACAGGCGAGGTGAGTTACTCCTTTTGATTTGATTTTAAGTGCTAACCTAAATATATGTATTATCGGGTGTAAGCCAACCTTTATTACTAAAAATAGATCGGAAGTGTTGGACATCACACTTGTCTCGGATTATATTAAGGAGAGGGTATTGAACTGGAAAGTGTCCGAAGACCATTCCTTTTCTGACCATTGTTACCGCCAGTACGAAGTGGATACCAAACCCACTAGCAAACCACCCTTCAGAAATAGGAGGAAAACTGATTGGGATTGTTTCAGAACCATTCTGGGTAACTTATTACCGGTATCGGTTCCAAACCCTCCTGCATCTACACACGAGCTTGATGCTCTAGTAACCAAGCCATCTGATGCTTTTAACAAGGCCATGTTAGGTACATGTCCTATCAGTAGGCACTTGGGTATATTTCGGCCACCCTGGTGGTCGAGAGAACTCCAAGTTACTCGTATGAAATGCAGGAGACTGTTCAAGAAAGCGAGGAACATAAATGCTGCTGCAGATTGAGACTGTTATAAGGAAGTCCTCAAAACCTATAAGTACGAGCTGAGAGCAGCCATAACGAGGGCCTGGAAGCTCTACTGTGGCAATATACAGGAGTCCTTGGAGGCGGCCAGGCTACGCAAATTCCGGGTTATCAACAACGACCGGATGGTTCGTGGACTACATGTAGTGAGGAATCCCTGGAGCTATTACTAGAAACGCATTTCCCGGAGTGCTCGGTACTAGCTCCGTAGAGACTCATGATAAATAGGAGTATAGACTCCGTAAGTCATATAGTAAAGAGGCGGAATACCCTATGGGCAATAAACAGCTTTAAGCCATACAAGTCGGCAGAAGTGGTTGCTTACGGGGATGACGTTGCTATTTCAGTCTTCGGTATATATCCTAGTACGCTGAGTGAGCGCATGCAGTGCGCGCTTGGCTACCTCTCTGAGTATGTACGCGGCTGCGGACTGAACGCAAACCCACAGAAAACAGAGCTGGTCCTCTTTACCAGGAGGCACAAACTTCCTCAGTGTAACCCGCCAACATTAAATGGTACTCTCTTGATCTTTGCGAATAGAGCGAAATACCTCGGATTACTTTTGGACAGCAAGCTAAGCTGGAAACTTAACATCGTAGAGAGAGTAAAGAAAGCTACTATAGCGCTCTACTCCTGCAAAAATGCCATTGGAAAGAGATGGGGTATGGAACCCCACATAGTATACTGGCTCTACGTCTCAGTGGTCAAACCTATACTGCTGTATGGGATTGTCGTCTGGTGGCCAGCGTTAAAAATTATGGCCAACCTTAAACTATTGATGAAAGTCCAAAGAACGGCCTGCTTGAGTATAAGTGGGCCTCTCAGGAGCACACCTACTCAAGCTCTGGAGATTCTCTTTCATCTTACTCCCTTGGATATTGCGACCGATCAGCTTGAATCTTGCACAGCCATTCGGCTCAAATCCATATCTATGTGGACCTGTAATAATGCAGGGCACTCATCTATCCTATGCAACAGGGGTATTCCGAAATCTACCGACTATGCTATTCCTTTGCCATCTGTTGAGATGAGATTCCAAGCTGAGTTTCCCACCAGAGAGGACTGGGTGAACGAAACGGTTATGGACAATGAGACGCTAAGCTTCTTCACGGATGGTTCAAAAATGGATAGAGGGGTTGGCTGCGAGGGTATTCTATGAGGCACTAGGGGTTAACCTCTCTTTTCGTCTTCCCGACTTTTGCAGCGTTTTTCAAGCTGAACTGATCGCGATAATGGAAGTCATGGACTGGTTGAAGTATAATGTAATATCTACGAGGGATATTTGCATTTTTACGGACAGCCTGGCTGCTATTAAAACGCTACAATCATACTCCCTGACGTCGAAGGTAGCCCAGAACTTTCTGGCATCATTAAATGAGATGGCTGATCAGCTCAACATCCAATTGATGTGAGTGCCAGGGCATTTCAATATCGCAGGGAATGTAAAGGCAGATGAGTTGGCCCGTAAGGGTACAGCACGCCTAATAACCCAAAGCAGGCGGGATATATAGATACCGCTTGCTTCATGTAAACTGCTGCTTCAGGAAGAAGCTATAACAAAAACGAACGTCAGATAGCCTAACGCCAGTTCGTGTGTAATAACCAGGCAGATCTGGCCTGGACTTGACCGGTCCAGATCAGGCCAACTGATATCGCTCCGACGGCGCCATATTGGTATTGTTTAGTTCACTAAACAGGTCATACAAGTTTATATATAATAATACTTGTACATATTATATTACATACATTTCATACATATTTTTATTTTTATATAAAAAAACACAATGTATAGCAAAATGCTGAATGTACACAAAATTAATTTAATTTTGCTATATAAACCGAAAAAATGTATTTAATAAATCAGAATTAAAATGATTTCAAAATGATTGTTTCAATTCTCGCGATTATTAAGACCTCACCCGTAGTAATCTTGATAATCGCTTCAACCAAGTTTTAGCAGAGGCTAAAACTTTACAGGTATGGTCGTGGGAGCTATAACGGGACATTGTCTCATTGAGATACATGCGAGCAGACTGGGTGTCCCAGCTCACGATTTCTGCCGCAGCTGTGGTGATGAGGAGGAGGCGCTAAATGTGCTCCATCTGCTCCGCACCTGCCCTAGTCTAGCGTACAGCAGAACAAAATTTATGGGAACTTCCCCTTTGAACTACCTCAAATCCCAAAAGGGATTTTTCATCTCTCGTTTACGATCAGTGGTTAAATTGAAAACATCTATGACCCTCTGTTGGAATGTAGAACTCATGGGCCGACCCATCTTCCATGTCACTGTACAGGGTGACATGGAGCTATGCAATGCGCAGGTGGTATACTGTACTTGTGTGAATGGGATGAATGAATGGATGGAATGAATGTTGTGTGAATGTAAGGTAAGGCTATGGACCAAAGAGTGTCTATGCCAAGTCCTTGAAGAGGATGAAACTCGAATGTGGTACAGCTACGGACCAATTTTGTGTCTATGCTAGTCCTTTAGGACGGCCACCCTTAGCTAACCTAACCTAGATTTTTTTTCTATGGATGTTTTTGATGTTTAAATATTTCAACTTTTAGATTAATTATAAAATAAATCAAAACCCAACTAAATAAATTATTCATTAATTCCTTTCTTTACTATGTAGTATAGAAAGTATAATAATCAAGAAAAATTTCAACCTGAGTACTTTTAGTATTATTTATTAATTTTTTTAATAATTAACACACACAACAGTAGTACTTTTAGTATTATTTATTAATTTTTTTATAAATTTTACAATCAATAAGTTTAGTTAAATTACATAAGTTAAGTATTTAGTCGTGAGGCAAATTCTCATAAAATGGTTTGTAATATAAAGGAATGAAAATATTATTGCAAAGATATAATCTTTGTGCTTGTCAGATGACAAGGGAACTGTAAAGCATAGAAACATCGTTGTTGGGTTGTCTTCTTTTTCTTCCTCTTTTTTTTGGTTGGTATAAGATCGTACATAACAATATCAGAGAAATTATCACCGAAATCGGTCTTATATAAGTGTTTATTTGGTTCCTCTTTTGAAATCAAAATTTTTCTAATTTCCAGAAATTTTACTTTTTCTTTTTTAGAGTTTGTTCTGAAATCAAACCTATCAGAATGAGTTTTAAAATCGTAAATTAATTTCTGACCCATTTCATGTACAATATAAGGGGCTACTGTGCTTTTAGTATTTCTGATTAGGCCAAAATATTGCGATGGCACGTATAATTATTTGTTTTTGCGAGTCTTCTCAATTTTCGCGTGCATTGAGGCGCCCTTATTTTGTGTGTGACCTTTCTCCAAATACTTGTGGGTTATGTCAACGTTTAATTTTGCGGGGGCCCAAGAATAAAATGAGATCAAAATTCGATTTATCTGACCAGAGACAGAATTTTTTTATATGCTCATTTTTCGTTTTTTCATAAAACATGAACTGGTACAAGCAGCTCGAAACATCACAAAAACCCTGATTTGCGGTTGTTTCATCCCACATAAAACAATGGCCATATTGAGTTCCCATATTGTAAACCGAGATATTATAAATACTTAATTTACGTTTATAATACAAAATGCTTGTTTCTCCAAAAGAGCACTGCAACACCTTCTTATAGTCGAAACAAGCTGTTATAATATTCTTAATGGACACTGATGCGGCTTTTTCGATGTCCTTCAATCATCGAGCTTCTCTTTTCATTTCTAGGTGTTTATCATATGTAGATTTACTTTGTGCTTTCTCGGAAGTCGGCATATTTTCAAACTTCGTACAGTCATTACACTGCTCTTTTTTTGGAACAAAGAAGCTAATGTTGAAATTACTATTGAAAATATCACGGTACTGTCTCTCCGTAATATTTTCGATAATTATTCCTTTAGTGCATATCCATTCCTTGAAGAAGCGAAACATTTTTGCAATAGTTAGGTTGCCATCCAAATAAACTTTCGAAGCTTGGGCCCTCAGAAAATGAGATTCAACTTTCGGAAATTTTCAATGTGGCGTATCACCAAGTGTTTGTACCGTTTTTTCAGTTCATTAACTGGCCGTAAGAATTTACCTATAAAAACCAAATGTTAAGAAAATCTCTTTGCTAGGTCTACAATATGTGTTATTCAATTCCAGTTAGCTTCAAATTGAGAATAGCACTTACCTCGATTGTCTGATGATCCAATTAAAGCTTTAGCCAATGCTGTTTCAACAACTTGGTTGGATATACAAAAGGTCTGTAAAACATGGTTTTACAGACCTTTTGGCTATATATTTCACTTCCTCCAGGGTAATTTAAATTGTAAATTCTGGATGAAGTTCTCTTGCTACATCCAGAAATGTTTGTAATTTTTTATCGACTACCTGAACTGACCTAACAACGTAGTCCCACTGACGTTCTTTCGTTGCTAATTTATAAAAAAAATCAAAAATATCTCACATCAAAACTAATTTCGATGGATAATATTTCTTGGCAATTATTACGACACGACGGTTCACATCCTTTTCTCATAGATTTTGCAGATATCTGAAAACCAAGATAATTAATGTAATCTTTTCCTTGATTTTTCCTTATTTTCGCAACATTTCGCCCCCAACTTTTTTCATTTCTGGACCTTTTCCGTTTTCGTGAATTTTCCAGATTTCCATCGGCATGGAAAGAAGACTCCGTTTCTTTTCGATCTATTAAATATTTGTTAAAAAACGAACCAATCGAGCATAAATCAAAAAAGGGATAAAATTTACACTTAACAAAACTTAAAAATCTAGAAAATAAATAATAATAATTAATTAAAAAAGAGAAAAAATTTACCATCTACATCACTTAACATTTTCAAAAATTATAAATTGACAAACAGAAATTTTCAATTATTACATGCAATGCTTACTTGAATAGAAAATTTCAATAAAAAAAAGTTTTAGTAATACTTAAACCTTAGAGAAAATATAAACATTGTAAGAAAATGTTTATACTCTTTGAAAGAAAATGTTTATACTTATGAAAACTACTCTGCGATATTAAAATGGAAAAGTGTATTGTATATTCTATGTGAACATATCATAATTCTTTTGATCGGAATCTAAATAAAATATGAAGATAGTAAAATTCTGGTATAGCTTGTAAACTAAGCAGGAGGGACTCTTCTATAAAATTAATTTTTTCCATGGATGTTTGAATATTGATGGTGCTCAAAAATACAATAATTCAAAAATGCACCAACTAGTACTTGTAGTCATTTTGAATGGATAGTGCGATATACGTATATATACATGCAGATCTCTACCACACCACTCCTCAGTTGCCGAGCTTTCAATGTGGAGTGGTACGAAACATCGCTGCGACGCAGAACACCATGAACATGATGATAACCGAGCCGAATTAGCAGATCTAATCGCGGCAATAGACCAGATCGAAAAGAAAACCAGCGGATTGAGCTCACTGGTAAAGGCTAATCCAACCACAAAAAATCAAATAAAGGATTCGGCGTCGAGGGTAAGAATGGCTGCATGTAAATTAATTAACTTTAAGCAGATACTACAGACTTGGAGTAGCCAGCCGTCGGTAACTCTTCTTCTCAGTTGAACTGACCATGATGACCAACGAGTGTTACAGCAGAGCATAGTAACTCAAACTGATTTAAGCCCGACGCGTAAGCATACTGTGGCGAAGGAGATGGCCACTCAAACAGTTGATACACAGGAAATTGAAAAAAAAACCGAGGAGCTCTGCAACATGATTAACTCAAATATGACAACACAGGAAATCAGTGCGATTGTCTCAAAGAAGTGGCCACATAAAGTGTTTCGGGTAAGTGAAACGTAATACGATAAATGTTACGCTAAAGTTGCCGATACCGTGGGCTAAGCAGCTGGTGGAGCGTAGGCGCAACCGAATAGGATGGATCTCTTGCCGAATATAGCTGCGTATCGATGACAATCGTTGCTATAGGTGCTGGGAAAAAGGGCATACAGCAAGGAGTTGCAATGGACCTAACCGTAGAAACCTCGATCATAAGATCATAAGAGAAAAGAGTGCAGCCAAACACAAGGCAAGCCGTTTATGGAGAGACTGAATAAAGAGGCTGTGAGCTCACCTGTAGATACAATAAAACAAACTGGAGAGCAAAACACCATAGTATGCGAGTGATGCAAATTAATACGCATCGCAGTAGGCCGGCCCAGGACCTCCTTATCGCTACTGCCCGTAAAATCCAGGTAGACACGGCCCTGGTGAGCGAGCCAAATCGACGAACACTTTTGATAGGAAATTGGAAGGCCGTGTTAGATCAAGACGCCGCGCTAATCGTGATTTCAAAGGACGTTGCACTTACTAAAACAGGTAAAGGAAAGGAAGTGGTCTGGGTAGAACTAGAGGACATTATCATTATGAGCTGTTATTTTTCTCCTAACAAATCTATGGAGGAATTCACCCTGAGACTGGACGAACTCAGCCTAGTAGTCCGGAACCAGATCAAGGATTTGATTGTTGCGTGCGACTTTAACTCAAAATCCCCGGAATGAGTTATATTAGACAATCGAGAAAACTTTTGGCAGACTGGGCTGCATCCTGTAACCTCACCAGTGTCAAGGCAATCAAATATCTTCGAAAGAGGTAATTATGGCTTCTAACTAGATGTAACTTTCGTCTCTGAAAATAGCATAAATCCAATCTGGGAAAGTTTTGGATGAGGAAAGTCTCAGTGACCACCGATATATTATATTCGGAATGAACACAGTTATACCACCTAGACAACAGGAGTTAAACGCGCCTTTCGATCTCTAGAGTCTAGAGAAACCCGGCTTCTGGTGGACTCCTAAAAGATAACCCGAAAACCCGTCTTCTGGTGGACTCCAGAGGAAATGCTGGAAATCCCTCTGTAACACAATCGAAGAGGACCCTTGAGAGGAGATGCACATAAGATTGTAATGAAGAAGTTTGGGCAAAAAACGCCTGCACTTTCTACAGACATCACTAACGCCGTAGTGGCTGCGCTCTTCCCGATGCATGTTCTAGTGCAACATGAAAACATAAGGCCGCTAGAGATCCCATCTTAAGGCTGGAGGGTTAGCTACCCAAATGGAGTTCCTCAAGGATATATCTTAGGTCCTATGATTTGAAACATCTTGTACGATGGTATCCTTCGAATTCATCTACACGAAGATGCCAATTTAGTGGGGTACGCGGATGATTTAGTACTTGTTGTCTCTGGAAGCTGGAGTAGAAGGGATTTCCAGAAAAGACTGAATGGGTTGTAATGGCAGGCCGAAAAGGCAGGCTCCAATCGATTTCCTTCAAAGTGGAAGGAGTTAAAGTAACACCGACAACCCACATCAAGTACCTGGGTGTATGGCTAGATTACCGACGCAGTTTCAAGAGCACGTAAGGCAAAAAGGTGACAAAAACGACGCGAACAACAAAAGAGCTCATCGGATTGCTGACAATTGTAGGTGAACCAAGCGCCGAAAAAAGAAAATTGCTCTCATCGGTTGTTTTATCCTCAATAATTTATAGAGCACCCGTCACCGAAATGTAGACTAGCGGTTCTCCAGGGAACGCCAACCGTTGAAGCCAAGAGAGCTCATTTCGAAGCTAAAGGAATGGGTGGATCGTAAGCATGGGGAGACGAACTTTCCTCTGACACAGTTCCTGACTGGTCATGGCTGCTTCAATAGCTATCTGTACCGAATGCATATTAAGGATACCCCTAACTGCGCATATTGTGAAGAGGGCGACACACCAGAGCATACGATACTCTACTGTGCAAGGTGGGAAGAAACGCGAAAGAAGTGCACCGATACAGTAGCAGAGATGACACCACGAATTATCATCTCGAAGATGGTGGCGGAGGGGAATGGTCGGTATGCTATAAGCAAGATAATTACGGTAATACTGACCATAAAATGAGGGAAGAAGTGAGCACGTCGACTTGAATAAACAAAGACAATAGACATCCAGCTGTCGAAGTAATACAAACTTTGTGGTACCGGGCGCTGTGAGGAGCTGAGGTAGGGGGTTTTTGGTCGGTAAGAGTCCGGCACAACGTCTATGAAATCCTGATTAATAAAAATTTCCCAAAATTTTGAAAAACAACGTGGAACGCAGTTTTTAATAGAGTACTGGATCATCCATCTTCTTTGAAAGGAAACTTCTTTGTCCTCATTAATATTATTTTAACAGGACACAACAGCAATGTAACAGTTTTCTAAGGAAATCAAAAATGTTAAGAAGAGCCTTATTCCAATTAATCTGATCCTCGCACGTTTGTGCCAGGTGACCCAAATTTAACAATTTATTACATAACAATCTTAACGACCCCGATTAAATAAAAATTAGTAAATGGTTTAAAAAAAATATATGTTTCTGGTTCTAACTACACAATACTTCTCCAAACACTTGGAGTTACTGACGCCATTGAAAACAATTTGCCGAGAACCCAAAACTATGTCAAAGTTTGGATTGACGCATCAAAATAATCGTCGGAAAGTATCATTTTCGCCACTGTCGTAACTTTCTGCTTTATAAAATTAATAAGCATCTGGCAAACAAATTAATATTTTGCAAGCCACCTGTGGAAAAACTTAACTGCAGAAATTCCTCGAAAAAAAATATGTAAAACAATGCGAAATCTTGACAAGAATATAATATAACTTTCAACTAAATACATTGACAATAAACTTTTGAAAAGAATCGTCAAATAAGACTATTTTAAATTCTTTATTTAAACTATAAATTTAAAACGTGTAATAAAAAATCGAAATATTTGTACATAAACAGGAAACTAAATGGTTTTAATTTGTGAGTCACCTAACCCGAAATATTAAATAGCCCATAACCGACGCTCTTAAAAACCAAAATTCTTTGAATCTAGTGAATGCAATTATAATATACTAGGTATGTTAATATTAAGAAGTAACATATGTTTAGTTTTAATAAATTGTATTTAATTAGTCAAAGGCAGTTTAACGAAAATTGAATCTTTTAATGCTAGCTGTTTATTTTCTATCATACTTTACTTTATTTTGTAGGTTAGTAATGGAAAAGTGGTTTTAAGTCCCAATGCCCACAAATACACAAATCCACAATATACGAAAAATTAGAAAACCATACCTACTTTATTTGTTAGAGGTGAAATACGATTGAATTAAACAATAAATTTCCTTAAATAAAAATATTGATTTTACATTTTATTTCGTCTTCAATTAATAGAAATTCATTATTTTTATCATTGTTGCAAAAATGTATTATATTTCATTTAAAAAACTAGTATATTTTTTAATAAAAAAAAAATAAAAAATTGCACGCGATTTATTAAATTGCTAATTTTATATCGTGATGCATATCATTTAGTTTAATATAACTGATAATTTAATATATTTAAATATTATGTCTATATTAAAACAAAAATTCACACATTTACAAATTATTTAAACAATTAATTGATTTCATAATTTTTTCAATAACATAATAATTAAATTTAAATAAATTTCATAATTATTTAATAATTAAATATTAACTTGGTTTTTTTAACATAATATTGATCTCAAAGAAAAATTAGATTCTATGATAAAAGTTAAATATTAATATACATATTATGTAATTCATTTTATTTAACCTTTTTAAAAAAGGATTTCATAATTTATAAGGTAAAGGATCTTATGTTTTAATAATTTATTTATAATGTAAAATTTTATAAATCTGTTAATATATCACAACAATTAAATAAAACGGTGAGACATTAACTCTAAATTAAAATTACAGTTTGACTCATATAAATAGTTTTTATTTTTCTGGATTAATAACATTTATTACAATTTATACATGAAACGATGTCAACAATTTTTATAAAATGTATGAAAGTTTATTGCATGTTCATAAAATCATAATATTATGTTCTAACTCTGTAACAAAAAATCTGAATGGACGGACGATTCAAACCAAATAATATTAAACAAAACTGCAAAGTTAAATACAAAACCAAAAAAACAAAAGATAATCGAAATTTAGCTGATGACATAGAATCATTAAATTTGTCTTGCTTTTTTGAAATCATTAGTAAATAAATTAAAGCCGATTAATAAATCTCAAAATCAAATATAAAGAATAATTTGTTAATTTAATTTAAAACCGAAAAATAACTATGTACGGATTAGTTTTTATTTGTTTTTATTAATAGTATTTTCTAGTCGTGCGGTGGTGAACTTTATAATATTAATATGAATTTACTACATTTATTTATATATTTCTAATTTGTACTTTTAATTTTAGATTTTTTTTGTTTCAAAATAACTGGAAATATTTCACTGGATTTACTTAAAATCTATAATTTTAAAAATCTATTAATTTAATTTCATTATATAAGGCATATAGCACCATAATTAATATGTAATAACATAAAAAAGAAATGATTATATAATTTTGGTGGGAATTTTCCAATATTTTGTAATGATGCAAAATTATATTTGTATATTGAATTTTATAAATTATTCATTTGAATTCATTTCGTTAAAAAGTTATAATAAAAGCTAATAAGATTAATATAAAAATTAAATATCACATTTCAGTTTCAAATTATTTTAGTTACTGAATAATTATTATAATTATTTTTTTCACTTTTTATTCACGTTAAAATGGTTTAAAATTTTACTGGCAGTAGTTAATTCAAATGAATAATTTATTAATATATTTATTGTAAACGTATTTATTATTTATTGCGTAGTTGACATAAACTCAATTTTAGGCATTTTTATTAATTCCGTACTCTTGCTACCAGTTGATGTATTTATTAAGAGATTTAATGGATATGTACAATCTCTAGGCATATAACATTCATGAGTTGTTTTCATATGGTTTTTCATTTTATCAGGTCTTGAAAACTCTTTTCCACATACCGGGCATGGAAATACTTTCCGTTGTGTTCCTTCATGATACAAAAATGCGTGTCTCTGAAAACTATACTTATTTTTGAACGTTTTTTGTATATTATCTTTCGCACATTCGGTACATTGATAGACACCTTCACTTATACTTGCATAACGAAATAGATTTAAACCTCTAACTGACATTTCAGTTAGTTGTTCTGTTTGATCATCAGGCATAGAATTTGCTTTCCGTCGTACTCTCCTTCGTACGGCTGGACGCGATTCAGAATTATGTCCCGAATTCGTACCGATTATATTGCTATTACTAGTAGCTGACGGTCTCAATTCCGTTTGATTTGTATAAACTGTTGATAGAGAATGGGGTGGAAGCATATTATTATTTAAACTATTTGCAATCCCTTCATTTGTATCTGCTTTATCATTTGTAATTACTGTCATATTACTACTATTTTGCTGTAGTGCAACAGATTTTGTATCTGGAGTCGACGTAATTAAATTATTCCCTAAAGATAATGATGATCCTTCTAATGAATTATTTGTATTAGAATTGTTAGTAATAATATTATTATTAATCGTGTCATTATGGAACCTGTGCTGTAAGAAAGGTGATGACAATGTTTGTTGCTGTGGTGTGAAAATAGATTTTTTGCGCATTCCAGTGGGCGATTTAATATTGTTGGATAATGTAATTTCAATATTTGTCGGCGTTATAGATGAAGACGGTTTTGGAGTAATCGTAATGGGATTATATGTAGCGCTTGAATTGAATTCAGGTGGTTCTTCTTTAGGTACTAGTAATCCTTGCACCGCTGATTCTAAAATTGTAAAAAAAACTATTTATTTAAAATACAAAGAAAATTATTATTCATATAAATTTTGTGCACAAAAAATACATCTAGTTTAACTAGGTGAATTTATTAACAATGTCATGTATGAACATATGTATATACTATGTATGGAAATATCTTTTAATACTTAATATATTTTTTTTAATCGTGTTATATTTGCATCGTTTTAGTTACACAATGGGGTCGATTCTGAATTTTAAGATATTAATTTTTTTTCAATACAAAGTCATGTAATGTAAGTACATACTACATAAGAAGCGGACAAGAAAAATTTATCATTACAAAATCGGCCGAAATAATAGAAAACTTATAAAGAAGCTTTAGATGAACTAAATATTTTATAGACAAAATTGAACGATTTACTTTGAACTAGAATGACATGTTCTTTCGGACACAAAAATTGATTTCAGATCAAAAAAATATTTCCGAAATTAAAAAAATTTATCAAAATACCTTTCCATGTTCTTTTGAAAAAAATATTGCTTTTGATCGATCAAAACCGAAATCAATTTTTAAAAATCTGGATTTCATTTTAACAAGTTACGCAAAATATAGAATCAATTATAATACTGAAGTTCATTTGGAGGTTGTAAAAAAGCAAAAAAGCTAATTCATATTATCGTTATTTACAATGTATATTTATAAATAAAATCAAAATTCCATATAAATTTTCTTTTATAATTTTATTTGTATAATTATTACACATTTATTATTTTAATTTAACGAAAATAAAAATAATAATAAGAAATATAATAAAACTTGCTAAATAAAAATAAATTTAATTAATAATAAAGAAAAAATTATTATTGCAAACTAAAATATAATTATATTATGAGCTAAATAAAAATCAATTATATTATATAAGGTAATAAAATATACTAATGAATTAATGATATAATTATGTAACATAAAATAACAAGGTACTATTAAGATATTGGGATAAATAAAAATAATTAAACCTATAATTTGATCTTAAGCCAAAAAATATATATTATTTTCATAAAAATTAAAAAAATTTGTAAAATGAAACATTAATTTATTAAT